>OX382310.1:11552164-12152164 GCA_947507805.1 Aporophyla nigra | reverse complement strand
TTCTAAAATTCGGCAGTTTCGGCGCGGAAAATCATTTTGCTTATAGACTTTTTGCACTACTCTGAGGAAAGTGTGATAGCAGTTGGGATGGTTAAGATTCTAGTCAGTCAGACATTGTCGATGGCTTCTGCCTTCTTGATACGCTTAGCTTCAGTTATTCTTATCAGAACTAGTAAATTCAGAATACCGTAAAATTATTCTCATTATAGCCTATAATCGTGTAGCGTATTTCCGAACATACTCGTAAAGCGCATGAACCGTGGAAAGAGACGGCATGATGGAGAGAATGAGAAAAAGGAGGATATTGATCCATCCAACAAAGGGGCCACCTTGGGGAGGTGGGGAGGGACAGGGGGAAGAGGAGATCAGGGGGCTCGGGCGGGGCATGTTCCAGATATTTCCAACAAAGTATTGACGCAGAATGGAAAAACCTTTATTTACTATCTAGACTTAGGCTATTATAATAGGGCTTAAAAGTAATTCATTTTTGAACATACATATTACAAAGTACACACTCTCATTTTCATTGTTACAATACTTAATTATTATTGATGAAAACAAGTCTTCATTACTTGTTGGTTCTCCGAATACTACCAATTGGTAATTACCACTAAATGCAATACCTACCTAGAAAATCCGATTATAGACTGAACAGAGGTCTTTGTTTCTTGTAATAGGCTGATTTACTATGCGATTACCTACCTACTAGAATATTTAAGAAATTGGTACGGTCTACGCTGCCTGCGGCCAAGCAGCCATAGCTAATATTCTAAAGAAAAGGATTTGTCGTTAAAGGTCACATCTCCAAAGTCCGAATTAGGTACCTGCTTAACTTAGTAAAAAAAGAACATTCCTGAGCTTGGATCAGGTAAAAATAATGTTTTTCGGGAAGAAGCTAGGTAAACAACTTGTTTATCACAAAATTACAACGCACGTGTAATTTAAACATTGTTTTAAAAGGATATCAGAAGTGATGGATAACAATTTTTCAGCGACTAATTACTTATACCTAATAATACATTCGGTGTCAGTGAACCTATAATAGGACAAACTTTAAAATATGTGTAGACCAGCGTAGACTAACGAATACCTACCTATCTATACATCTATACAATACATACCTACAAATAAATAAAATTGAAGTGTCTGTTTGTCATTTTGAATTAACAGTTTTTCACTAAATGCATAATATATGAAAGTATTATGGTACCTACTTACAACAAAAAATCATTGTTTTTAAATTTTGTCTGTTTGTCTGTTTAATCCCTGAAACGGCTGGACCGATTTTGACGGGACTTTCACTGGCAGATAGCTGATTTTATAAGGAGTAACATAGGCTACTTTTTGTCTAAGTAGCACGTCCCTATGTGATAATTTCTGAACACGACGCGGGTGAAGCCGCGGGCACAGCTAGTAATAATCTATGAATTCTATAAAAGCCAAAGTATGACGTAAATAGCTCGGAAAAGGCTTAAAAAACCGAGTCGATGAGGAAAATCATGACAAGTTTTGTGATGATCCTCATCATTCTCCTGCCCTTCAATCAATCAACTCAGCCTATCGCAGTCCACTGCTGGACATAGGCCTATGTGGCGCAATATGGGAGAGGCCTTCTGCCCTTATCCCAATTTATTTGGGGTCGACGCAACACGTCTTATGATGATTACATCATCATCTGCCTTGCCTTTTCCCAATGTTTGGATCGGCTTCCAGTCTTACTTGATGCAGCTGAGTACCAGTATTTTACATGGAGCGACTGCCTATCTGACCTCCACAACACAGTTACTGGGTAATACGATACCCCTTGGTAAGACTGGTTGTCAGACTTTCGGGCTTCTGACGATCCGTAATGACTGTCTAAGATCTACGAAATACAGCGTGATGACTACATATGAAGTCAAAATAATATCCTTTTGTTATCGTAGCCATACATTTATGGCGTCATATACGTTACCTATCATCTTATGCTGACGCAGACATAAATATCATGCATTCAGTTACCTGCGAGATCGTGTGTTTATCCTTATAAATACCACATTCGTCATTTAAACATACAATAGAATAGGTAGTGAATCATTTATTATTTTTCATTGATTGAGTCACGAGATACCAACATCTGCATTGTCTTTCAATCGTTCTACACTAAGCCTTCTATCCGTAACGTTTAGGTTGATTTTTCTTTATCTCATTATTCAATGAGTTGGAAAGAAACAACACGGTTGGAGGTCGGCCATGTTGTGACGTCACCCCAACGGTCTCACGCTCGGGCCACGGTCGATAAACAGACAGGGTAGGGTGGCTGGCAGCTGCATGTAACGGACTTTAGCAAAAACCTTGTTTCGTCTTGAATTATTATTGAAACGAAAAGGAAGTAACATGGCTTCCTTTGTGTTTATTGAACAAAGCTGCCATGAGAATTTTGGTTTGGCTTCCCTTGAGAATCCATACAATGATACTTACCCACCCTAGTATTATTCCTAGTTTTATTATTTCTTATTTACTTACCAAATTCTCATATGCGTTACTCAACAAACCACCAGTTATTACAAATATAATAACTAGTAGAGTTGAGTAACATAGGATAACTTTACAACTATTACTATTTATATCTAAATATTTAGATATAAGTATGTGTACCTACCTAAGATTTTAAAATGTCAAACAAAAGGCCAAAAGGCACAGAGATTCTTTCGATCAAATGCAGAACATGTTATTGAAAATATCTTGTACTTAATTGATAATGTTTGGTGCACTTAAGTAAACAAAACTGTTAGAAACATTAGATCAAAATGGACGTAGGCATGTATTTCTTTATTCTGTAGAGAAAGAACTATATTGGGTTTCGTAAGAATTCTTCCTAGTTTCACATAATTAATGGTTTCAGCTGGTTACAAACTAAATTCCGAGCTACTTTCGCCAACGGTCTGGGAGGTGATTTCTTAAATAAACGACGCGACGGAGATGCTAATAAAGCATGAGGAAAAAGTAATTAGAATCCTTCATGGCAAGTTACATTGAGTGAGAAACATACGTAATGCCTATTCAATGAAAGGTCCCCGTTCAGAAGACATTTTCTTGCTGACGCCATCGATATAATATGTACTACGCACGACGCACGATAGTGAATCATATTGACGTTGTCATTTTGTCTTACTTAGCTCAATGATATTTTTGTATATAATATCATTGACTTAGCTAACGTAAAATGATAAGTCGGGCTGCGTACATACCTAGTTATTACTAGAAAGCGCCTTTTCCCAACAATTAACAGTCGACTCTTTGTTCCAAGAAACTAAAACGTGTTAATATTGATCGTTGGTCATATAACGACAACCAAAATGGCATCTTCTCGGAGGGAGGATATTGTTAAACGTGTCTTTTCAAGCGTTTATTTCTGTTAATGTTATTTTTAACAACCAAACATTGGGTCAAGTTGTTTTTTTCTTTAACATGATGCGTCACACAGACGAACGACAGAAACAACACGTTTCAACAAGAATCGTTTGCCCTTTAGATTCTCCGAAGAATAACCTCATTATCATAGTGCTTATCAGCGTTGATAAGTTGTTGGTCAAAGTTGGCCTGTATATGAGTGATAGTAAAAGAACGATAGCACGGTTTTGTTTTACGTTGGGTTGTAGTTGTCCTACTTCCTTACTTGTAAATTATGCGCATATTTTCAGTGCGTCTTGTTACCTAGATTCCTACAACATAATCCGATATGCAGCGATAACACAAATGTTGGTGTATTGCGCACTTTTGTGAAACTATCAGTAATACCCATCTAAACGTTAACTTTGCTATGGATCAGCTAGTACGTCCTTGATGTTGTCTAATTCGTTCATTACCTAAATGCCAAGGTCTCCAATTTTGCTAAGACAAGCCTCGTTAATCTGGTGATTAAGTAAAACTAATTACCGAGTCTTTTAAGTACTGTCCCGGAATAACGGGCAACTATATACTAACTAAGCCTTTACTAAGAAAATCTGAGGTAAATATTATGAGGGCGTTAATTAAATGGATAATTACTTGGTGTTAGTGTGATAATAGTAATTAGCTACACAAAGAATGTGTGTGTCTGTTGTAGATAGTCGTAAATAGGTAATTTATTTACAAAAAAATCTGTACTTATACGATAGATAACAAAAAACACCATAAATATAAATAAACGTTTTATTTAATTAAGTAAGTAATACATCCAACATTGCACTTGTCCTCGTCATTGAAACTACCGATAAGCGTTCCGTATAAAATAAAAGAGCCTTGAAACAATGCCATTCCAACGCCACGTGACTAAATTTTATCGTTTTATGTGGTTGCGTGCGAGAGTATCATTTTCTGAAACAAACGAGGTATAATTTACTTACTTATTCTTATGAATACTCAAGTCTAGTTTAGTAGATTACCAGATATATAAATAGATATAAGTATGTAGATTACCATAGAATGTACATAGTTTATATTTACTTAAATTCCACTTAGATAACATCTTTATGCTAATTTAAGTTAGTGTGTGCTAATAAAAGAGGTACACGCTCCGTTTCACCGCTGAGGTCAAATTTGGTAGAGGATAAACATGTTTCGAAGTAATTTTTGTTGTGTACTGATTGAATTGTGCGAACTACTGGGTGATTTTCCGAGAAATACCATTCATGACGATTTTATGGAACAGGGACTATTCGACATAAGCATGGAACTATTTAAGGATCAGAATTCGTACTGGCACCATAGCCATAGCTGTGTTATTCTTTAGTATTGAGGCATCAATAACAAGAAGTATGTTTAAAAAAATATTCCTCGCGACTCAGGTAAATAAAATAACAAGGTACCACACAATACCGGATTACGTATGTTTTTAGTTTCATGAATGAGGTTTGTAGTCAATATTATGAAAGAGATGGTGTAATATAAAACGATTGCTGTTTTAAGCAAGATATTGTGTCATATATAGCACGCACGCATTTTGCGCGTTAAACAACACTAAAATAATGACGGTTTTTATGCCGAACCGTTTTATTATTAGATACTGCAATCGTAAGTGGAGTTTCCCAATTCAATTGGAGCCAATACGTAGAAGTCCAGGACAAAAATAAAGGGCCGTTGGATACATTTATCTGGTAATCCTGATAGCTGTTTACGTAAATCGTTTTACGAAACGTCTGGCAAGGCATTTAAGACATACGTTTAATACATGGAATCAGTTACAAGGATACTTTGGGTGGAAGAAAGCCAGATACGTGGGTATCTGTAGTGGGTGCGTTTAACAATACAATTTCTGATAAACAAAGCCCACGCCCGGAATAACTATCAATATTGCACACAAGTGTTCCGGGCGGAAATAAAACCTGCTATTCTTAGCGCAGAAGAAACATTAAATATGTTTTAAAATATTCATGAGACTTTACACTATAGTCTGTGCCAGATGCGAAAAAAATAAAAGTCGTTGACATCTGCCTACCAATGTATTCAAATTACCGTTTTGACCGTGCTAGCTACACTTTCTTTACATTTTTTATCTTTTTAAAATATGAATACATTGGAAGCCGGGTGTCAACGACTTTTAATTTTTTTCACATCTGGCACAGACTATAGAGACTGGGTAGCAGCGTTCTCTATGCATTTTATCATCATACTGCGATCGCCAACGCGCCTGCCAAACGTGGCGATTATGGCAAACCCCTCCAAATTGGGGGAGGCCTATGTCCAGCAGTGGACGTCTTTCGGCTGAAATTATGATGAAGACATTTTCCTATATTGGGGTCTACTTTCCATCTAATCGGATGCAGCTGGATTCCAGTATTTTACAGGAAGCAACTGCCTTTTTGACTTCACAACACAGTTACTGGGTGACACGATACCTTACAATTTTCATAAGTATTCGATACGTATAAAATGACTTCAAAATTGACTGGCCTGTTAGTCTAGTGGTTAGTGACCCTGCTTGCTAAGACTGAGGTCGTGGGTTCGATTCCCACCCAGGACAAATCTTTGTGTGATGAGCACAATCATTTGTTCTGTGTCTGGTTGTAATTTATCTATAATATGCATGTATTTAGAAACATATAAGTATGTTTATCAGTTGTCTGGTTCCCATAGTACAGGCTCTGCCTAGTTTGGGATCAGATAACGTTGTGTTGGTTGTCCTAAGACATATTTTTTTTTTTTTTTTAAATATTAAATTGCATGTTTACCTTCAAAGGTCCCAAAGCGTTAGTGATCTGGACCCCTACGCTTCTTGCCAGCACCACGGGCATGAGGTCTATGGTGTACAGTCGATGTAACATCTCGATCATCAGCTGAGTCGGCACGTTATGTCTTTGTCGTGTGCTCTCGTATTTTCCGAGCCAATCAGGGTGAGCTAAAATGAGATGGAAAATATTATCATACCATGGTTTTGCTACCTTGCTTTTTAGTGGTCACAAGTTTGACTGCTAACTGGTCCTGGGTTTTTATTTTGTGATGGGCTAAGGGCTCATTCCTTACTGCATGGGATTTTATTTTTATTACTCTAAGTAGGTTTATACAAACACTTTTACACGTCACGAGAATTATTAATGAGAGATGATGTCGGATTTCATATCCGACTATTCTGAAAACAAACTCAAAGAACTGTCTCTTTAAATGTCCAGACAAGATATTTTTTAGAGACAGGCTATGTGACGACCAGCTGCTGAAATGTGAGTCTGCGATCTCTCTTCCTACCCTAAGGGAACAATGTAGATCACACAGCCCATGGTCTCTCATGAAGGCGTATAGTATAAAAAGTACGACCTCTCTATGTACCCTATGTGGAAAATGTGAATCTCACAGCCTATCGCCCCTCATAAAGGCGTTTAGTAAAAACAATCAATTAACCAGTAAAAATCTATCTACACACGTTCTACGTATGCACATAATAACTCTTAGAATGTGTATATAATTCTTTCAATATTTAATAGTCCTTGTTTGTAAACCTACTTATATCTAGTCCACTGTACATGGCCTCTGATAGTAAATGTGTGAGATCTTTGACGTCGCCAAAACCGAGGTTGACTCCTTGTCCAGCCAATGGATGTACCCGATGCGCTGCGTCGCTGTAAACAACAATGATTTTATCAAAATCGTGGAATCACCTGGTTCATTAAAAATGGGGTTCAAATCGTTCATTCCCCGGGTCAGACAAAGTGCTTTTAAGTAGGCCTTCTAGGAACGGAGACTGTTTTTAAATTTGAAGCTTGGCTGAAAAAGGTTGCTTCCATGGGACTTATTGAAATAACTGGTGAAATACGTCCCGTAATTTTTCAGATGCTGATCAAGGACAGATGCTGCTTATTAATATTTGAAATAGATGTGCAGCACGTAGCGACACCTCTACGGCTACATATAGAATTACGAAGTCAGCTGATGAACGAAAGTTGCTCTAAAGTTGTACATAGATGGAGCCACTTCGACTTCAATCACGCAAAGTTAGTCTGCGAAGTTTCATCTCAATAAATACTGTTTCTTTCTTTTCTATCATATGCTAAATAAGGCTGAAGATGAGAGGTCCTTGCTGGTCCTTAAACATCATATTGTAGTCTGAATGAGATGAACGCTGTGGAGAATTTGTATGGAGGTATGTTAGATGTTGTCTTGGTCCAAGAGAACTCCATCAACCGATTAATTATGAATACTATTAAAACAACAATACCATCATGAAAGCAACAGCCATAAAAGATCTGGGAGTCACATTCGACGGAAAGCTCACCTTCCACAACCACATTGCCACGGTAGCTAAGGAGTCCTACCAAAGGTTGGGTTTTGTGCTGCGTAATTGCCGCGATTTTCGCTCCGCACATGCCATCAAATTATTATTTAATGCACTCGTACGTAGCAAATTGGAGTCTAGCTCCTGCATATGGAACCCACTCGAAAGTACCTATGCTCTTTTATTAGAGAAGGTACAAAAAGCATTCCCTCGGTTTCTCTACAAGCTTAAAGATGGCTATTATCCTTACCTCTATCCGACTAAATTTCTACTGGGATGCCTTGGATATAACTCGTTAGAGGTAAGCCGATCTAAAGACCAGCTCACTATAGCCTGTAAGATGCTCCGTGGCACTATTGACGCGCCTGATCTACATGTTGTGCTGGCTCGCTTTTTTGTCCCAGACAATTACTGCTGCGGCAGAAAGCACAGGCTATTTGCTGTGCCTCCATGTCGCACCGTTGCACGTGCTAAGTCCACAGTACTACGTACTCTGGCTGCGCTTAATGGATGGTATCTAATTTTACACAATAAATCTGTGATGTCATTCAATTGCACGAGCTTGCGGGCGGTGAGCAATGGGTAGCTCGACGCCCGTTAAGGACCAAGCTCGGGTCGACCTCAAAGAGATGTCAGCAGCATTGAAGGGGTCTGCTAGGACCGATGCCTGCCGGGGTCGCGTGATTGTTCGAAAGAGATACCGTGACCCTGGCAAATGGGCAACTGGAGGTTTTAGTCAGTAAAAGTCTGACATGCCCTCCCGCTCCGCCCAGAGCGGGAGAAGACATTTGATGATTTCCCATCCAAAAAAAAAACAATGTCATTCAATTAATTTTGCAATTGCAATTAGTGTTGATCAATTGATTTTCGTCTTTGACCACAACACCACATGTTTTTCAAAAATTGCTGAATGCAATTATGTTGTTGGTTATATTTTAACCCTGATTTACACCCGTAAAACGTTCACAGAACTTTAGATCTAGTTGAAAACCAGCGTCAGGCACTAGAGTAGTGCGACATCTTTTGGGCATATTTGGCGCAGTCGTGACGAGGTGTGTTTTTAGAATTATGTGTACTTTTATATTAGTTTTTTTTTTGGGAATTTTTTTTCTGTGCATATATTGTTAACATCATGATGATGATGATGATATTGTTAACATTGTGTGCCTTAAGTCAGAGTTCAATGAATATTATATTCTGGGTTTCAGTTATAAGTGTCAAGTGTGTGTAAGTTACCCGACGAGCGCGACCCCGGGCCCGATATATCGCGTGCTGTGTCCGAAGCCGAGCGGGAAGGCGGCGCGCGAGGCGGGCGCCACGCTGCGCACGGAGGGCGGAAGCTGGCGCTCCGCCCCGTCCGGCAGCCCCATGCGCCGCAGCCACGTGCCCGTCCATGCCATCACTGCCTCCACGCCGCTGTTGCGAGGGTACTGCTTCCACTGGAACATACAATATAGTCTATCAATGTTACTGGGGAAGAATGCATTTGAAAATACCTCTGATATTGTACAATTTATTAGAAACTAGATGACCAGACAGACGTTGTCTTGTCCCAGTGAATACAAAATACCATAGAAAAAAATACTTTCAGGTTTTTCCGATTGTCTGGGCAACATTTCAAATTTTTCTATCTCCTAAAACTTTATCGATCCAGCCGTTCTCAAGTGACGCGCTTACCAACGAACAGCATTACATTTTTACTATATCTTCATCATCATCATCATTTCAGCCAAAAGACGTCCACTGCTAGACATAGGCCTCCCCCAAGCTCCTAACATTTTTACTATATAGATATTTAGAACTAGACCAGTAGCTATTTTCTCTTTATTAGTGTTCAACTAGAAATAATTTTAATTTTAATACTTAGTAAATCGGTGTGCCCCTAACAGGGTTCAAGTCAGGTGCTGAAACCCTTGAATGTAACATACATACAAAAAAGAATTTAAAAAATAAACAGCTTGGGATATTTGCTTGGCATGCCCTGAACAAAACTGTGGGAGTATGGACAGGAGAAAACGGTTCTTCTAGTGAGAATGCTGTCTCTTTTTAAATATTTTTTTCTTCTTCTGTAAACAAGGTCTAATATGAGTTGTCGATTGAGCCTTCTGACATTTACTAGTTCACCAGTTACCAGTTAAAAAACCTAGCAACAGCGTTATGTTGCTAGGTTTTTTAGAATCAGTTTTTATACGGTCTTTGTATGCTTTTGCTCTGTGTCCCTTCCAGCTTAACCCATGCCCTGTCCCATAAGCCATATAAGGTTCAGGTAGAATATTTAACGATTGCATCTACTTGGACAGTGACTTAACCATTTTCATAAATACTCGTATATTTTTCTACATGCTACACGACTACAGTAAAATATTTGAATTTGAGTTCCAGAAAAGGCACCAAACAGTCCTTCATTTTTACCTATTCATAGAAAACTTTATTAATGAGCACTTTTTGGTGAAGCCTACTCTCTCCAAGGTCTATTAACCAGCGTTTAATGTTCCATGCCAGCCGGAATGGAGATGGAACGGGGCTTTCCTCTTTTCTTTCTTCGGGCTAGTTCTTATGGTTCTTAAGACCAAGTCCTACCGCCTAATCACTATGTCTCTCTAAACACATATTGACGGTGGAAATCGCAAATGTCTTTGTCAGGACGTTTAAATCCCAGTCTCCTTACAACATTTGAGAATTCCACCGTTGATATTTGATGGATAACAAATATTATCTTGCTAGAGAGTGAGCAGCACCCTTCTCTATGCATTTTACCACCATACTGCGATCGGCAACCCGCCTGCCAAGCGTGGCGATTATGGAAAACCTCCCCATTTCTTGGGGGAGGCCTATGTCCAGCGGTCTTTCAGCTGAAATGATGATATTGATGATGATCAATATAATCAATCAATATCCGTTATATCAGTATTATTAATTACATGCGTACTACTAGAGAATGAGCAGCAGCGTTCTCTATGCATTTTACCACCATACTGCGGTCGCCAACCCGCCTGCCAAGCGTGGCGATTATGGCAAAGCCCCCCAAATTGGGAGAGGCCTAAGTCCAGCAGTGGACATCTTACGGCTGAAATGATGATGATGAATTACATTCGTAAGCATTTCTATTACCAGAGCATCATTCAGCGCGTCCACGAATTGATCTTCGGGCAGTTTCAGCAGCTGTTTAGCGTTTTCTTCCCACGTGGACCAGACCAGGGAGCTTCGCCTTGAATCTAGCGGAAGGATCGCGATGGGTCCCGTAGGCAACCAGCGTTGCCATGCTGTTGTGTTGGCGCACTCCTGGAACATAGAAGAAATGAGGAAATGTAAGTCAAATAAAGTTATTTTTATCAAAGTCTGTTTATATCTATACTAATACTAGCTGACCCGACTGAGGTTGTCCTGTCTCTTTGATGATATTTGAGCACGCATTCTGTCAATTCTATGTCAAATGTCATAATGTTACATTAAAAAAGTTTACATTGTCCTATTATATGGTTGTTAAGTATTCTTAAATAAGAGTTCTTAAATTTTCTAATTTTCCGCGCAATTTTTTTTTCTTTCATAAGAACCTTCTCCTGACAATTCCAAACACAACAAAAAAAAAAGTGAAATCGGTCCAGCCGTTCAGGCGTGATGGCGTGACAAAGGGAAATATGGATTCATTTTTATATATATCTATACATACAAATAAATAAAATTGGAGTGTCTGTTTTTAATATTAAGATAACCACTTTTTACTAAGTGTATATGGATGTATACACGATACATATACCAAAACAACATTTTTTTAAATTTTTGTCTGTCTGTCTGTCTGTCATAATCATAATCATTTATTCATTTGTAAACATAGGTTTAACATAGATGGTATTAAAATAAAAAATAAAAATAGTAGCTCTATGTTTTGCTTCATTGGCATACAAATGTTTTTTGTTGAGAACTTAATAACTAGATTCACATGCTTAGATAATATTAGTACAATAAATTTAAAATATAATTAGGAACTATTACAGTAAGGTTTTTAGTTTTATAATTATTTCTCGTTTAAAAATTCGTCTACTCTGTAATAACATTTTTCGGTTAAAAATTTCTGTAGAGCTGTTTTAAATTTAACTATTGGCATGTCTTTTATGCCGTTAGGTAATTTATTATAGATCTTAGGAGCTAATCCAAAAAAACTCCTGGACATAAGAGCGGTTTTACATTTTAAATTACATAATTGATTTGCATGTTGAGATCTTATTGGGTTTTTCTTTACTGCTGAGAATTTAGGGAACAGATTCGGATTCATTTTTACAAACAACGCAGTTTCTAAAATATATAATGACGGTAGAGTTAATATTTTCAAGGATTTAAAATAAGGAACACAGCTATCTGTTACTTGAAGACCGCACATTGACCTTATGCAACGCTTTTGCATTCTAAATACCGTCTCACTGTTAGTCGATTGACCCCAGAAAATAACCCCGTAGCGAAGGACTGAGCCAACTACTCCGTGATATGCTGTGACTAGTGTTTCAATGTTTACTTTTTTTGAAAGCTGAAATAGTGCATAGGCAGATTTACTTATGCGCTTACATGACATTTCTACATGAACTTTCCAAGTTAGCTTGTTGTCAATAGTTATGCCCAAGAACTTACTATTCATAACCTCTTCTATTATTTTATCGCCGTAGGCTACAGAAATGGTAGGATTAACGCGTCGTTGGTGAAAATGCATTACGTGAGTCTTGTTTAAATTTATTTTTAAGTTGTTGTTTTCAAGCCATTTAACGATCTCGCTTAGAGTAACATTGATATTATTTTCGTAGTCGTTAGGGTCTGTACACTCAATAACTACTGTGCAGTCATCAGCAAAGAGGACCATTTTTTGTTTTACTGCTCTTGGAAGGTCATTTATATATATTAAAAATAGTAACGGTCCCAGTACGCTGCCTTGTGGCACGCCGTATTTAACCTTTTTGAATGCGGATGTATAGGAAGTCTCTAATTTAGTTTTAGGGGATATTCTACAGATTTCAGTACATTGATACCTGTCGCTTAAGTAAGATTCTAGAAGGTTCAGGATGTTGCCTCTTACTCCATATCCATATAGTTTTTTTAGTAGCAGGTTGTGATCTACATAATCAAATGCTTTTGACATGTCAGTGTATATGGCGCATACTGGGTTCTTTTTGTCTACAGACGTCATTATGCTTGATAATCGGTCATAAAGTGCCATATTTATTGTAGAGTTTTTCCGGAATCCTTTTTGTTCGTGGCATAATAGCTTGTTTTTTTCAAAGAAGTTGCAAAGAGCATTATATATTACTTTTTCTATGATTTTTGAGAATACTGGAATTTTTGCGACTGGCCTGTAGTTTTTAATATCGGATTTGTCATTTTTTTTGAAAATTGGCTTAATAATAGCCTTTTTGAGGTGTGTAGGAAATATGCCATCGGTTATGCAATTGTTAATAATATGAGCTAGAGGCTGTGCTATTGAATCTTTAACATATTTTATTACTTTTGTAGATACGCCATCGTAGCCAACAGTATTTGTATTTTTTAATTCATTAATTATTTTAATTATATCTAACGGTGTCACTGGAAGCATGAATAAAGATTGAGATGTCAAATTATTAAAATTGTTATTAGTTGTATTATCACAATCGTCTTTTATATTATCATTTTCAATTAATTCTATAAAATAGTTATTAAATGTTGTTGCAATTTCATTTGGATGAGTAATAGTTCGGTTTTCTGTTTTTAATAATAATACTGAGTCATGAGGAAAATTGTATCTAGTTTTGTTGATTACTTTCCAAGCAGCTTTGGATTTGTTTTTGGAGGATTTAATAAAATGATTATTTTGGACTCTTTGAGTTAATCTTATTATTTTCCGGTATATTGCAGAGTATTTTTTAAAAGCAAGTTTATTTTTTGGATTCCGTTGCATTCTATATTCCCAAAGTAATCGTCTTTGTTTTTTGCTGCATATTTTTATACCATTGGAAATCCACTTGGTAGATTTGCTAGTTTTTATAGTAACGTATTTATTTGGGAAGCATAATTTATATAATAGTAAAAAGTTATTTATGAAACTCTGAAACGATTCATTTGCATCCTTGGCATCATAGACATTCATGAAAGACTTTTTAGATGTGATTTGAATTTAATTAGGTTTTCTTCGCATATATCTTGTTTTATTGTTCTCCAGAATTTAAGTTTGCAAGTTTTTTCTGTTTTTTGTTTTTTTTTCTGTCTGTCTGTCTGTTTGTTCCCGCTAATCTCTGAAATGGCTGGACCGATTTTGACGAGACTTTCACTGGCGAATAGCTGGTGTAACAAGGAGTAACTTAGGCTACTTTAATTTTAGAAAGATTCTTTTATTTTAGAAAAAAATAACTTTCTTTGAAAACTACGCTGACATACGTCTCAAAATTCGAAAAACCCTGGCTGAATCCTACGAAATAGATCAAAATAATGTACTACAGTATTGTACACCTTAAAAAGGCCTACAAAAATGTCCTCAATGGTATATGTCTATCTCTTAGGGATAACCCACAATAACCATTTTTTATCTTTTACTTTTTACGAGAAATAAGGGCTTATTTACGAAGCGATTTTAAGCAATACAGCATTAATCCTTATCCAATTAAGTACTTTAAATACATTGTGCATTTAATATAGATCAATTTGGCCCTTTACAGCATGTAATTTAAATGAATATCTTAGAAGATATTAGAGATTTAAAAAGCGGGCGCAGAGCGCGTTGGCAGCGGCCGGGTAATAGTACAGGATAAGTAGGATTGTAATTCATATTACTTTGGCTTCATAGTAATTGCGAATATCATGTGTGTTCATTATACTCAAAATAAACTGAGTAACTGAGTAAGAGACCGCGAAATGGCTTAGATGTTTAGATTTTTGGATGTTTGTTTCTCAATGATGCAAAGACGGCCAAACGGATTTAGATCGAATTTGGCACAAAGATATACTATATCATGAATACGTAACAGATAGGATACCTACTTTATCCCGGTAGTAGGTTCCCGGGTGATATTTTCCGACAGCTATACGGGCCAAGCCACTGGCAAAAGTACCATTCCTATAATTATGTTCGGTATCTGGTAAATGATTGAGTGTCTGTATAGGTAAAATAGGAGCGTTAAGCAAAACCAGGAAGACTTATATTCAACTAAACCAACCCCTATGTCGCAGTCTTCTTACTCTGAATACTATTACTTTTATTTTAAAAACACCAACACACATGATGTTCTCATAAACTATGAATCCTAAGTAATATGAGTTATAATCCTACTACTAATAATATTATATATATGATGAAAGCTTTTTTTTTATTCTTTTTTTTTGTATTTCTTTTTTTTTTGATGTGAAACTATGTATGATTGGGTGTTTGTTTCTCAATCACGCAAAAATGGCTGAATGGATCTGGATCGAAAATAGCACACAGAGTCTATATTACCTATATAACCTGGAATAACACATTCTTATCGCGGTAGTACGTCCTCTTGCATTAATTTCCGACATCCACGCGGGCGAAGCCGCGGGCAAAAGCTAGTAGATTATAAAGCTGAAGAGTTTGTTTGTTTGATTGAACGCGCTAATCTCAGGAACTACTGGTCCAAATTAAAAAATTCTTTTTGTGTTGGGTAGCCTGTTTATCGAGGAAGGCTATAGGCTATATAACATCACGCTACAACCAAGAGGAGAGGAGCAGTAATGAAAAATGTTGCAAAAACGGGGAAAATCGCACGAATAGGCGATTCGACGCGACGGGAAGGGACAACAAGAAATTTAACGCGGATGAAGTCGCGGGCAGAAGCTCGTTCGCTCGCTCGTTAAAAAAATTGTAAAATGTAACTAGCACATAGGGATCGTTCAACAATTACGTGATCATTTTTGGCCGTTTTTTTAACCCCCCCCCCCCCCCCCCATGTGATCACAGCGTAATCTTTTGTTTTAACCCCCCCCCCCCTCGCCTTGATTACGTAATCTTCGTCCGTGCTTAATGTTTGCTGTTTTATTAGCACTGATACGTATGTCATGTTTCTATGGGGCTTAAATGACCTAAATTTGGGAAGAGGGTGTGTCATTTGTCAAAATGCAAAAGGTAAGAACTATAAAGTAAAATCAATAAAATAGATAGTTTCTAAATCTGCTGAACGTCAATATTCGCGGGCACGATCGCTACAGTTTTGATAACTTTTTACCTAAAATATATCCAAAATACTTAATCCAATATACCTATAAAAATACTGATGCTCGGAAAAGTCGATAAAATATACCGAAAAAGTATAAAAATACTGAATCTGGTCACACTGTTCCACAGTTTGTCTATAGCAGGGGAAATCCCGTTCCATCTATCTAATAGTTAGTGTTACCAGTACCTATAGACTTCAAAATTGGACGTAAATATTTAAATATTTAGTTATATAAATGATGACGTAATCATGGATTCTCTCCCCCCCCCCCCCCAAATAATCCAGATGTATATACAAGCACCCGACCCCCCCCCCCCCTTCGGTGATCACGTAATTGTTGAATGATCCCATATTATTATATTTTATAGCATGGAGACGATGTTCTACTTTCTGTGTTTTTTACGTGTAATGTTCTGACCATGCCAATGTAATGTTCCTATTTCCTTCCGTGGGTGTCGTAAGAGGTGACTCAGGGAGTTACTAGTGTTAAGAACATCACTACGCGCCGGGCGACCGCGGGCGGGAGCTGCGGTCGCGGGGGTGCTCAGAGCTGCGAGGGCGCACCGGCCGGCACACATGACACTGCATCATCGTCCGCCTCACCGAGCGCATACTCATTACTTTAACGTTCAAATTAAGATAACAACCGTTTGCTCACTTGTTATATTTTAATACAGTCCACTATTTTATTGTTACCGGAGTTTCCCTAATATCTATCCTAGTACCACCTTTAGGATATAACCCATTCCTTTCTATGGTCCTTCGACGTGTAACTGACCAGTTACCAGTAGTGACAAGCGGTTTTATTTTCGAATTTGAAAAACGATCGTTGATCAACCGGGCTTCGACCTCAAGACGACTTCTCGCCATTTGTGCGTGCTTGGTTCCAGTTTTCGGTCATCATCTTCGGCGCCTCTGTGAAGAAGCGTACCTTGGTGGAGCGAGCATAAAGTTCTTCAGTGGTCATCGCAGCTGGGTCATCGCAGCGTAGCAGCCCGAGACGAGCCCAAGGACATCGCCATCCACTTCAAGGATTCAAGAAGAAAACGTTCAGTTTGGACTTGCAGTCAACGGATTTCGTGAGATCTTTCCATAATCTTACTAACACATACACAAATTTCATACTAACATTTTCATTCCACTAGAGAATTAGATAGTGCATTAGACCAGTGAATCACACATTAGTATTCATCTCAGTGATTAGTATCCCATTATTACTTTAGAGAACAACTTGCTTTTTAGTAGAATCATTTGTCTTATCTATCTCATCTTAACTTTGTTTTGTCCGTATTGTCGTTGTCGTTTATAATTTTATTCTCATTTAAATAGACCTTTCACCCATTGAAGTAGTGTTCACCTAGTAATAAGTGCTTATTAATCTTATTATAACACTTGTAGTGCAAAACTACCCACTTTTTTTTTTCTTTCTTCGTCGCATTATTCAATTCTAATTAAACATTTTCTAACCACCTACCAGTTTTGAATACCAACGTTTGCATCGATCAGCTGTTTACTATTACTATTATTCAACGGCCTCTTGGAACATATTTCAGTGCTTTGACATCTGTAGCACTTCTTATTCTATCTTCCTCGTTTCTTTTCGTTCTTTACTGCGTGAGTTGCCAACCTACCTTCCTGTTTTAGCCATGGCTGAGGAAACGAAGATTAAAGAGCTCATAAAGAAGCGCGCTTCAATAAAATCACAGCTTACTCAATTCACAACTTTTTTAAATCCCACAAAGTCTTGCGAACAACTTAGTGATGAACAGTTAGTCGAATTAGAGATAAGAATTGAGAAGATGGTTACCGTATATGCCACCTATGATCAATTTCAGTGTCAATTGGAGTGCCTGTCAGCAAAGCCCGACGAGCAATTCGCTGAACGTGAGCAATTTGAGAGCAGCTATTACAAGCAGCTTGCCTCTGTTCGTGCGTTACTGTCACGACACCGCGCTCAGCTAGCGTCTAAGGTAAGCTCCAGTGAACAACCGGTGGTAACTAGACATAATAGTATTAGACTACCTAAGATTAATTTACCTCACTTTAGCGGCGGTTATAGGGATTGGTTAGAGTTTAAGGATGTTTATGTTTCACTGATTCATCAAGAGAAAAATATAGACAAAATTAATAAATTTCACTACCTACGTTCATCACTTAATGGTAGTGCAGCACTAGTGATTAAAAGTTTAGATTTTAGAGGCGACAACTACGACAATGCGTGGCAATTGTTGTGTGAGAGGTACGATAACGAGCAGTTGTTGGTAAGCAATCACATTCAAGCTTTGTTTAGTGTAGAGCCTCTTCAAAGGGAGACTAGCCAGGGCTTACGTCAGGTTGTTGATGAAACCAACAAGAATCTACGTTCGCTAGCGACGCTGGGGTTTGCCGTAGAACATTGGTATCCAATGGTGATACATTTGATGTCATCAAAGTTAGACCCAGTTACTAGCCGACAGTGGGAGGAACATAAGAATTCTCTAACTGAGTTTCCTTCCTTAGACATTTTCACTAAATTTATTTCTAGCCGTTGCAATCTTTTAGAAACACTTGAGGAGGCAAAGAATTTAAGATCGAGACCAGAGTCGTCACAGAGTAAACCGAAAAATATTTCGGCATTAACAAGTAAGGGTAAATTTAATATATCATGTCCCCTGTGTAAAGAAAGTCACTATATATTTAGCTGTGAACAATTTAGGAAGCTAACAGTCACTGCACGCTTGTCCAAAGCAAAGGAATTCAAACTTTGTTTGTATTGTTTACGTCCAGGTCACTCAGAGTCTACCTGTTCACTTGGTCACTGCAAATATTGCAAATCTAGGCACAATACAATGTTGCATTCGCATGAGGATGATCCTAGTTCTTGTAAAGAACATATAACCTTAGCTGGCACTAACCATGATTACTCATCTCATCATGTATTACTTTCCACAGCGTTGGTTAGAGTCACGGACCAATCCGGGACGCCGCACAGCGCCAGAGTCTTACTTGACAATGGAAGCACGGCAAATTTCATTACCAAGGACCTTTGTGGTAAGCTACATTTACCTATTCGTAGTGTCAGCTCACACGTAGCTGGTATTAACAGTCAAGTGTCCACCATTACGCAATGTTGCTCGTTACATGTGCAGTCATGTGATGGGACATACAACATTGACATTGACTGTTATGTCTTGCCCAATGTAACCACTCACATACCACATACGTACATAGATTTGGCTGACTTACAAGTACCAGCAGGAATAAGTTTGGCTGATCCATCTTTCAATGTCCCTTCCTCCATCGACATACTTGTAGGAGCTGACATCTTTTGGAGTGTGATTGGTCGTAACCGCATACAGTTAGGTACACATATGCCGACGCTGTTTGAGACTAAACTCGGATGGCTCATATCAGGCGCCATACCTCAGCCTAACTTAGCCCACTCAGTGTGTATGTTCACGCATGACAAACACACCATACACGTACAAGAACCCATGGATCTCTCCAGATTTTGGGAACTTGATTCCATCTCGCCAAAATACAACTTCACATCCGAAGAGCGAGCATGCGAGCATAATTATAAAACCACTACTAGACGTAATGCTGATGGACGTTTCATAGTCACCATTCCCTTAAAGGAATCACCTCAAGCATTAGGTACTTCATTTGAGATGGCTAAACGTCGCTTCCTGTCGTTGGAGCGCAGACTCGACAGAGACCCAATACTGAAGCATCGCTACGTAGATTTCTTACAGGAGTATGAAGCATTAGGTCATATGAGCATAGTCACTCAACCTTCTTCATCTCACTCCTATTTCCTTCCACATCATGGAGTTTTCAGAGAGTCTAGTTCAACGACAAAGCTGCGAGTTGTCTTCGACGCATCAGCCGTCACAACTTCTGGTAAGTCGTTTAACGACATTCAATGCATAGGTCCTAGAGTTCAAGATGACTTGATATCCATCTTGCTGAGATTTCGTCAGCATAAATACGTCATATCGTCAGACATTGAAAAGTTCTTTCGACAGATTGATGTCGACGGATCGCAGCGATCTCTGCAGCAGATACTATGGCGCTCAGATCCATCATTGCCTCTTAGGGCATATACATTGAACACCGTCACTTATGGAACAGCATCTGCTCCGTTCATTAGTACACGATGTCTATCTCAATTGGCAAAGGAGGCAAAGCACATACGTACACAACAATCAATACAACACGATTTTTACGTGGATGATTATCTATCAGGGAGTGACTCTATTGAGAGCACTATCGCACTGGGTAACGACGTCATCAAAACACTTAAGACTACACAACTCAACCTTCGAAAGTGGCAGTCAAACAACAAACAAATACTACAGGCGATCATTACAAGCACACATGCATCATCCCCTCAAAGCACATCCACGATAACACACACAGACACACCTGACACGGTCAGCTTAAGTATCGAAGAACCAAGTAAGACCCTCGGTCTTAATTGGCATTGTCATACTGACTCACTTACATTCTCCATTCATATACCTACCCTTACAACCACTACAATTACCAAGCGACACATTCTTTCCACGATAGCACAAGTATTCGATCCTTTGGGACTTGTCTCTCCATGTATTATCGAGGCTAAGGTAATAATGCAAAAATTATGGATAGATAAGTGTTCATGGGACGACGAGGTTAATGCAGAGATTAAGAAGTTATGGATAAAGTTCACGCAAACTTTACCGCAGCTTAATCACCTCAGCATACCACGCTGGGTGGTATGTGACTTCCCTGCATCTGTTGAAGTACATATATTCACAGATTCATCAGAAAAGGCATACGGAGCTTGCATATACGTTCGTTCTGCAACTAGTAACGGCACCATTCATACATACCTGCTCACATCCAAAAGTAAAGTTGCACCAATTAAATCGACCACAATCCCAAGGCTAGAACTTTGTGCTGCCTTGTTAGGCACTAGGCTGTGTGCAAAGGTACTAGAGTCGTTGACACTTAAGCCAGAAAAATGCATATTCTGGTGTGATTCTATGATCGTTCTCGGTTGGCTGTCTACGTCTCCTGCTACACTTAAGCCGTTCGTCAGGCATCGAGTGTCGGAGATACGGGAAGGTTTTGGTGATTACACCTGGCGATATGTGCCCTCAAAGGACAACCCAGCTGATCTAATCTCCCGCGGTCTGAGCGCTGACCTCATAGGTCAATCTTCCTTGTGGTGGTCAGGGCCTTCATTCTTACTTACAGACCCAGCTCTTTGGCCTTCCATGCCTAACACAGATGTTAACACAACATTACCGGAACTATTAAAATCACACACTATAAACAATATTAATAATCAATCGTTACCTACAACTAATTCTAATCCTAATACAAATAATAATTCAATTCAAGTCTTAATTAATAATTCATCAAAATATTTACATTTACAACGTCTATTAGCATACGTGTTCAGATTCATTAATCGTTGTAAAAGGTTACATAATCATAGTCTTGTACTCACTAATTCAGAGTTATCTTACAGTGCTGAGTTCATAATTCAAACAGTTCAGAAAGAAATGTTTCCTGAAGAATACGGGCTACTTTCATCAGGCAAAACATTACCAAACAAAAACCGCCTTAAGAAATTATCACCTTTTATCGAGTCTGGTATTATACGAGTCGGAGGAAGATTAGATAATTCTTGCTACGATTATAATGTCAGGCACCCAATTATTATCTGCAGCAAACATAACTTTGCTAAACTCATTTTTAATACTTTTCACTTACGCCTATTTCATGCTGGTCCACAGCTACTCTTAGCTACAATTAGACACGAGTATTGGCCTTTAGGTGGTAGAAACCTCGCCAAATCAACTGTTCACAAGTGCGTAAAATGTCAGAGATTCAACGGTAGAACAGTTCAACCCATCATGGGTAACTTGCCTAGGGAACGAGTTCAGTTAGAGTTTCCTTTCTTAGAGACTGGCACAGACTATGCCGGACCCATCCTCTTAGCCGACCGCAAAGGTAGAGGATGTAGATTAATTAAATCATACATATGTGTATTTGTTTGTCTAGCCACAAGGGCAGTTCATTTGGAGCTTGTTTCAGACCTAACCAAACATGCCTTTATTGCAGCACTGAACAGGTTTATTTCTCGTCGTGGTAAACCGAAGATCATTTACTCTGACAATGGCACTACCTTTATTGGCACTTGTAACGAGATAGCTGACATATTAAGGCAGGACTTTTCTTCAGAAATGGCTAATACAGGTATCAACTTCTCTTTTATTCCGGCTTACACTCCACACTTCGGTGGTTTATGGGAGTCTGCCGTGAAGTCAATAAAACATCACCTAAGGCGTATATTAGGCTTCGCACATCTCACTTACGAAGAGATGTCTACGTGTCTGATTCAGGTTGAGGCAATACTAAACTCTCGTCCTCTCACTCCTCTATCCACAGATCCGTCTGACCTATACCCCTTAACTCCTGCTCATTTCCTTATTGGGAGATCTCTCACATCCCTACCGCATCCGCAAGTCATCAACCAGAACATCTCCAGCCTGAAACGTTTCCAGCGTATAGAACATCTGAAGCAGCAGTTCTGGAACAGATTCTCTAACGAGTATATCTTCTACCTCCAACAGAGAACCAAGTGGACGGACTCCGATGGGACGCTTGAAGAGGGATCCATGGTGGTTCTCAAGGAGCAGCAGTCACCACCACTGATGTGGCCACTCGGCCGTATCGTACGTCTCATACCTGGGAGAGACGGAATAAGCAGAGTCGCAGACGTGAAGACGAAGAAGGGAATAGTCCGACGTGCTTATAACACCATCTGTCCTCTTCCAGCATAACTCTTGAAGACATATCTTCAACGCCGGGAGCATGTTAAGAACATCACTACGCGCCGGGCGACCGCGGGCGGGAGCTGCGGTCGCGGGGGTGCTCAGAGCTGCGAGGGCGCACCGGCCGGCACACATGACACTGCATCATCGTCCGCCTCACCGAGCGCATACTCATTACTTTAACGTTCAAATTAAGATAACAACCGTTTGCTCACTTGTTATATTTTAATACAGTCCACTATTTTATTGTTACCGGAGTTTCCCTAATATCTATCCTAGTACCACCTTTAGGATATAACCCATTCCTTTCTAACTAGAGAATGGGCAGCAGCGTTCTCTATGCGTTTTACCACCATACTTGATCGCCAACACGTCTGGCAAGCGTGGCGATTACGGAAAATCCTCGAAATTGGGAAAGGCCTAGGTCCAGCAGTGGACGTCTTTCGTCTGAAATGGTGATGATGATGAATGTTCTCTCATTAGTTGTGTCGTGCTGTGTAGCTGTAGTTGGGAATTTAAGAATACCGTCTCAAACAGGGGTCGTATTATGAAGTCCAAAATTTTTCATTGGTCCAATGCAAAATAAGAGATAGAGCTGTACCGGGTGGATAGCACTATCCTTGTTCAGCAATAGATCCTGGATGGCTTCAGCACGTGATCTAATGGAATTTTTGGTTTTACATCATGTACTGTTACGACTTAACCCCGTTTTTGGTTTGATTAATAAATTAAAAAAAACAATTATGTTACTTCATTAATAACAATAATTAGTTTACAAAACCTGTGGGGGTCAGGAGCACGGGTCGATCGATCAGATTAAGCTACGCTTGCCGCGCTCCGTCCGTGGATCACCAATGGTCACCCACCATCTACGCATACCGAGGTCCCTACGTGCCTCAGAAAGCGCAATAACTAGCTGGTCCCAGTTGTTATTCTTAGGTCTTTGACGGACGTTAGGGGTCGTCAAAAGCCTGAAAGTCTGACAACCAGTTATACTAAGCGGTATCGTATTACCCAGTAACTGGGTTGTGGAGATCAGATAGGCAGTGGCTCCATGTAAAATACTGGTATTCAGCTGCATCCACTAAGGCTGAAAACCGACCTCAATTTAGTTGGGAAATGGTTAGGCAGTTAATGATGATGAGGTTCGAAATCTATTACGCGCAATCGGGCGTCACGAGTCATAATAACCAAGTTAATTAAGTAATCATTAATTTATTTAACAGAAAGATAAGAAAGAAGAAGCCAGTAAGATGAATATTATCTTAGTACCGCTAGCGTAGCAGCTAGCGTAGCAGCTAGCGTAGGTAAATTATGAACCTGTTTTTATGAATGATCTGTTAGGTTACCCACTGTAGCTAGGCATCCGCTTCTGTGAAGTGTCAAGTAAGCACAGTGACGTCAGACGTAAGTTAACAAATTAACTAACATATAAATTTGCTGTCATACTAGTCCCATATCCATACCCTTTGAGGTAACAGGCGTGATGTTATATGTTATTTTCAATATACGAGCACTTAGCAGTTGTCACAATTTATTAGGGAGGTCGACCACCACTTTCTGTAACGATTCGGCAGTGCGTTTCGTCAAAGCGCGTACTGCGTGCGTTTGTAGCATTTGCAACGCGCAACAGAAGCGATTTAGTAGTGATACAATATCGCTGCTGATTCGATGAAAACGCGCGACCGTTTTGAATTATGGCATTCTATGCATTAAAAAAAAACCGGCCAAGTGCGAGTCGGACTCGCGCACCGAGGGTTCCGTACAAACCTGCAGGTCATCATCATCATCATTCGTCATCATCGTTTATGAAATTAAATGTTTTTTTTTTAATTTTTATATTTGAGTTGACTGAATGAAAGGTAAATTGTGGTTTACGATTTATGACGTATTAAAAAAAAACTACTTACTAGATCTCGTTCAAACCAATTTTCGTTGGTAGTTTTCATGGTAATGTACATCATATATTTTTTTTAGTTTTATCATTCCCTTATTTTAGAAGTTACGGGGGGGGGGACACACATTTTACCACTTTGGAAGTGTCTCTCGCGCAAACTATTCAGTTTAGAAAAAAATGATATTAGAAACCTCAATTTCATTTTTAAAGACCTATCCATAGATACCCCACACGTAAGGGTTTGATTATTTTTTTTTTTTGTGTTTCAGTTCTATGTATGGGGAACCCCAAATATTATTGTTTTAAAAAAAAATGATATTAGAAACCTCAATATCATTTTTGAAGACCTATCCATAGATACCCCACACGTATGGGTTTGATGAAAAAAAAATTTTTGAGTTTCAATTCTATGTATGGGGAACCCCAAATATTATTGCTTTTTTTCTATTTTTGTGTGAAAATCTTAATGCGGTTCACTGAATACATCCACTTACCAAGTTTCAATAGCACAGCTCTTATAGTTTCGGAGAAAAGTGGCTGTGACATACTCGGACAGACAGACAGACAGACAGACAGACATGGCGAATCTATAAGGGTTCCGTTTTTTGCCATTTGGCAACGGAACCCTAAAAACCTTGCGTTTTTGAAACACTGTCACATAATGGCCACCACGTAACCGTTATTAGGGTTCCGTTGCCAAATGGCAAAAAACGAAACCCTTATAGATTCGTCATGTCTGTCTGTCTGTCGGTCGGTCTGTCTGTCTGTCTGTCCGTCTGTCTGTCTGTTTGTCCGAGTATGTCACAGCCACTTTTTTCCGAACCTATAAGAGCTATGCTGTTGAAACTTGGTAAGTAGATGTATTCTGTAAAGATGTATTAAGATGTTCACACAAAAATAGAAAAAAAAACAATAATATTTGGGGTTCCCCATACATAGAACTGAAACTCAAAAAAAAAAATTTCATCAAACCCATACGTGTGGGGTATCTATGGATAGGTCTTCAAAAATGATATTGAGGTTTCTAATATCATTTTTTTCTAAACTGAATAGTTTGCGCGATAGACACTTCCAAAGTGGTAAAATGTGTGTGTCCCCCCCCGTAACTTCTAAAATAACGGAATGATAACACTAAAAAAAATATATGATGTACATTTCCATGTAAACTTACACCGAAAATTGGTTTGAACGAGATCTAGTAAGTAGTTTTTTTTAATACGTCATAAATCGTAAACCACAATTTACCTTTCATTCAGTCAACTCAAATATATTATATATTAAAAAAAAAAACATAAACATAAGCCTTATGCATAAACCGTGAATACCTGCAGGTTTGTACGGAACCCTCGGTGTGCGAGTCCAACTCGCACTTGGCTGGTTTTTAGGGTTCCGTTGCCAAATGGCAAAAAACGGAACCCTTGTAGATTCGTCATGTCTGTCTGTCTGTCTGTCCGAGTATGTCACAGCCATTTTTTTCCGAAACTATAAGAGCTATGCTGTTGAAACTTGGTAAGTAGATGTATTCTGTGAACCGCATTAAGATTTTCACACAAAAATAGAAAAAAAAAACAATAATATTTGGGGTTCCCCATACATAGAACTGAAACTCAAATTCTTTTTTTTTCATCGAGCCCATACGTGTGGGGTATCTATGGATTGGTCTTCAAAAATGATATTGAGGTTTCTGATATCATTTTTTTTTAAACAATAATATTTGGGGTTCCCCATACATAGAACTGAAACTCCACATTTTCGTTTTCATCAAACCCATACGTGTGGGGTATCTATGGATAGGTCTTCAAAAATGATATTGAGGTTTCTAATATCATTTTTTTCTAAACTGAATAGTTTGCGCGAGAGACACTTCCAAAGTGGTAAAATGTGTCTCCCCCTCCCCGTAACTTCTAAAATAAAGGAATGATAAAACTAAAAAAAATATATGATGTACATTACCATGTAAACTTCCACCGAAAATTGGTTTGAACGAGATCTAGTAAGTAGTTTTTTTTTTAATACGTCATAAATCGTAAACCGCAATTTACCTTTCATTCAGTCAACTCAAATATAAAAATAAAAAAATAAAAATTAATTTCATAAACATAAACCTTATGCATAAACCGTGAATTCCTGCAGGTTTGTACGGAACCCTCGGTGCGCGAGTCCGACTCGCACTTGGCCAGTTTAAATTTTTTATTATAAGGGTGCACCCAATATTTACGTTACCCTCGCCTACCCTGTGGATCCTTCCGTAAAAGCAGCAACAAACACAAAGCGAACAATGTTGTCTCGACCGATTCCATCGTACAACTGTAGAGTCCACTGGCATTCACAGGTAGTCAGGTAGTCAACAGCGCATGACTGTATTGATGCCGTATTGCGACTGTATCGATGTTGAATCGCGACTGTATCGATGCTGCATAGTCGCGATGCCAAATCCTAATTACGCAGGTGAACGCATACTATACTATATATTATCGCGACCAGCGACAGCATCACGACTGTATCGCAATCTTTTTGCGAATCTATCGCTGCAAACAATCGCCATGGGCGACCTCCCTTAGTGCCGATTCTAAGAAGCTGAGTTTGATTTGCGATTCAGAGGGTGCTAATACAAATTATGGGGACCGCCCAGTTATGTAATGGCAACCTTATTATCATTATTACATAAGGCGCAATTCCGTATCTACATTCAGAGATCAGAAACAATTATATATATAGGTAGGTTGTGTTAAGAATAGCAATTATATCTGCGGCCGATATGTTAATCGTTATTAATAGTATACTTGTACTGGGCTGCCTTGGTCGAAGACTTTTAATTATTTATAAAGATTCTTGGTTTATCTAAACAGTATTAGCTCGCGATAACTCTATCCCCTTCTATTTACCTATGGGTTATCGAGGTATAGATACCTTCAGACTTCCGCAAAACCACCCGAAATATAAGTTGGTCGATCTGGAATCAGTCACCTGTTACCGACCGGTAGTATGCTATGGGCTGAATAAATGACTTTTAGCCGTTTTAAGTTAAAGTAAATCACAACAGTACTGATGCCGCAAACTCATCTAAAATATAATAATAGGTTGGGGAAAAAGTTTCTTCGCATTTTTTAAGAAAATTCAAAACATTTTTTAATAAAGTTTATTTACATTTAACTAAAGTATGTAGGTACCATTTTGTTCGATAACTTTTTGCCATCTTATAGGTAGGGACATGATCCCATTGCTATAGAAATTTTGGGACTTCTGGTCAAAATACCGCGACAAGTGGTTTTGGCAGTCCTCTCGTGATGTTAACCTGACACTGCCTAAAGAATTCTGAAGAAACCGAAACAAGTGGAAATCTGAAGGTGCAAGGTCAGGACTATACGGCGGATGCATTAACACCTCCCAGCCAAACTCTCTTAATTTTTGTTGGGTGGCTAAAGATGTGTGAGGTCTAGCGTTATCATGATGAAAAACCACACCCCTTCTGTTGATTAATTCCGGCCGCTTTCCCTCAACTTCTTGCTTTAATCTGATCAGTTGTTCGCAGTAGAGTTCAGAATCGATGGTCCTGCCTGGTGATAACAGCTCATAATGAATAATGCCCTTCCAATCCCACCACACACACAGCATCACCTTGTTGCGAGTTAACCCGGGTTTCGCCACTGTCTGTGAAGCCTGACCGGCCTTTGACCACGACCTTTTTCGCACGTTCTTGTCATACGTGATCCACTTTTCATCACCAGTTATCAGCTTCTTCAAAAATGGTTCGGTTTCATTACGTCGTAATAAAGAATCACAAATGAGTACACGGTTCATTAGGTTTCTTTCAGTGAGCTCGTAAGGTACCCAAATGTCGAGCTTTTTTGTGTACCCAGTTTTTTTCAAATGCGCCAAATGTTTTGTGGTCAATTTCCAGTTCTTCAGCTACGTCGTAACTACTGGTATGCCGATCTTGCTCCACTTTTTCAAAAATGGCATCCATTTTATCCGTAATAGGGCGACCAGAGCGACGTGCATCTTTGACATCAAAATTTCCGGATTGAAAACGCTTAAACCAAATTTGTGCTACTCTCACAGACACTACACTAGGTCCATAAACATCGCAAATTTTTTTTGCGGCTTGCGTTCCATTTTTACCTTTTTTGTAGTAAAATTTTAAAATGTATCGAATTTCTTCATTAGATTCACTCATCTTGACGGTACGAAAAACAAATGAAAATCACACATTCTCCTAATTTGAATTTGGAATTATGTTCTTTAAAATTTAAACTTTCAATGATACCAAAACCAGCCAGATACAAATAGTATAGCCAAAGAGATTTTATTACAAGTTCATACATACTATAATGCGAAAAGACTTTTTCCCCAACCTAATATAACTTCTGCCCCCAGCTTCGCTCGCGTTAAAAATAACAATACAAATAGTTTTTTTTTTTCATAAAAAGGTATCCTATGTTACTTCTAATACCTCCAAGAATATGTGTACAAAGTTTCATGATGATTGGTTAAGTAGTTTTCGTGTGAAAGCGTAACAAACAAACTTACATTTATAACATTAGTAGGGATTATTAAGTGTTTATCAGTGGAAACTAGTAAATGGTCTTCAATTTCATACGTTTAAAAACACTGTTTATGCTAGCTGTAGAATAAAACATTTACCATCGACTCGAAAAGAAAATGAAAGTAAAAATAAACAATAACTCATGGTTGTTTTACAAGGAGGCCCGAATAATGTCATTTTGCAGCAAAAGTACTTTAATAGAGTAGATGAAAACGATTCAAAGCCTTTAACATATTTAAAAAAAAAATGTTAGATTTTACCTCAGCTAATTCCAAAGTCGCTACAACGCCCATTTGTTCGTAGCTCCAAGACAGGTACTGCACTCCCATTGCTTTTCGCACAGCCGAATTTGCGCCATCAGCACCAATCTGAAACAGAGAAGGAAGATTTTATACCGACATGATTAACATTTCAGTAGTCAAAAGTCAGTAAGTCTGACCACCAGCCTTACCAAGGTGTGTCGTATCGCACAGTAACTGGGTGGTAGAGGTCAGATGGGCGGTCGTTTCATGTAAAGTACTGATACTCAGTTGCATCTGGTAAGACTGGAAACATACTTGGGAAAAGCCTAGGCAGATGATGATGTTCAACAGTTCAGACTGTTGGTACGTACCTAATGTTTCATCATCATCATTTCAGCCGTAAGACGTCCACTGCTGAACTTAGGCCTCGCCCAATTTGGGGGGCTTTGCCATAATCGCCACGCTTGGCAGGCGGGTTGGCGATCGCAGTATGTTGATAAAATGCACAGAGAACGCTGCTGCCCATTCTCTAGGAAGTCCCTTAGTCGCCTTTTACGACACCCAAGGGAAGAAATGGGGTGGTGTTATTCTTTACGTCCGGCACCACACGGTACTCCTACACGGTACCTAATATTTAGCGAGAACATATTAAAAGCGCTCAATAGCCTTCAGAAAGAGGGACTTAGCTATCTTTTTTTTTCTTTTTCTGGGTGGGAAATCATCAAAGACGTCTCCCGCTCTGGGTGGAGCAGAAGGGCATGTCAGACTTTTACTGACTAAAGCCCACCCGTGTTCCTTCAGTTGCCCATATGCCAAAGCCACGGTATCTCTTTCGAACCAATCTCGCGACCCTGGCAGGAACTAGCTATCTTGGAGGTAGAAATCAAATAATTACTTTGTTTCAGATGTAAACTAAACTAGGATCCATGTCGCGTTTGACGACCGTTTAACTAAAACCACTGATTGTTATTCATAGGGCCGCGCCAAAAGATTATGCATTTATTCAAGCATTTGTATGCATGTTTGCACATATAAATCTGCAAAGGAGGAAATCTCAAAAACATAGGATAATCAGCCGATAATGTTCCCACTGCTGAGACACATGCGTCCTCTCTGTATGGAGTGGGTTGTAATCCACCATGTAAAACCAGTGTGGGTTCATAGATGTCACACGTCTTCGTATTTTTGGTTCTAGGACATGCCGCTTTCCTCACGTTTTCCTTCATCGTTTTGAGAGCACCAGTGATAAAATTATTCACACAAAATAAAGTGCCTACTTGGGTTGTAACATCTTGTAAGTAGGGGTCTTTACCAATGGGCCACTGCTGCTCTCCAAGTACATGGCGAGCGAAGAATAACACAACCTACTAAATGTCTACGTATGAATTTCGATCTTTGGAAAATTTCCGGGAAGGTGTCAATAATTTCAGAGAATCAATTAAACAATTTTATAGACCTTATTTATCTAGACGTAGACATCTTTGAAAAGGCGTATAGAAATGGCTCTATTTTGCGGATCGTTTCGAAGGCAACCTTCGAAAATTTCATTCGTAGCTTACAGGAACTACTTAGTAAAACAGGAAATATAACAAGAATAGGAAAATATTCTATTAAAATTTCATAGTAAACAGATGTTGGGATTGCGGTGTAATCATTAGTTGTGGTGGTTTATTTGCGTATGGCGTGTAAGCAGCTCAGCAGTCGGTGCATTGGAGTACAGTGTTGCGCAGAGCACCGTGCAGGTACCTGCTTGCTCCTTATACCACTCAAAATCAAACTCCACGTGTTCTCGGAAAGTGCCCACAAGTGACTAATTAAAAGTGCAGTGAAGGTGACGGTTCTAAAAAAGAAAAAGAAAATGGCTCGTCTTTGTTGTCTGTACAAAGAAATTGCAATGATTAGATAACACTACAGTTTGACATTTTAACAAATGGAAACTAAGTTAAAAAAAGCTTAAAAATCTCAGTAGATCATCCGAATTTCCATCGTAACTCAACTATTTGCGGATAAAATAATAGTTTTCTAAATTAATCCATGCCGAGTTTATTTAGGTTCTGAAATGCTCGTGGCAAAACACTATACGTAAGTAATGGTGAAGTTTGTTTCTTGTTCTTCTCTTTGAACTTGAAGACGCATAGATTGACCATTCTTCAGTAAAGATGTAGGGAAAAAAAGAAAGAATACTGTTTATTTGGACACAGTTCGTGAGACACACAAAGGTTTATTTCAGCATTAATGTCAGACTGGTGCTGTCTGACGCTGGTTTTCTAATGAATCTTTAGAGACAAGAGGTTATGTCGAATGTTAATGGTTTATTTTGCAAAGGTAATCGTGAATTCCACCGACGAGCGTCACGTCAAGGTTTTTAAAAACACCCCTGAGCAGTAAAGATTCGCGACCCTTTTGAGACGTTTTCTGACAAGCTATTTGTTTTCCCTTGAGGAGTTCCAAGAGAAAAAAAAAACAATAAAAGTGGTATATATAGGACCAAACATTAAACAATCCATGTAATACTAACTTTTCATGATTGTAAAACAAAACTTATTAATAATTAAGTAACAATTAATGACATCTGTTTCTTGTTGTATGTACCTACTAGATATGTCTTTGACACTGTTGGACATTGAAATTATTAGTATTCTACCTAATGGTGAAATTAATTTAGTATGAAACTGTATGAAACTGATGCCTTAAATAAAAATATCACATAAAACATTGAATAAAACGATCACAATACAAACAAGTTCATAATTAATACTAGGTAATAATAAAGGTAATAAAGGCACATCAGGAGGCTCTCATTACCGGCCGGATCAAGGGCTTGATTCAGAAGTCAGTACTCCTGGACACGGTACGCATAGTCAGGACGTTCCTCTCTCTAGAGCCCTGACCACCGGCAGCTTGGACCTTGCTCCTGATGCCGATGGGGTACAATTTTTTATATTTTTTAATGTTTTTGTTTAGATTTTTGTTAAAATATTTAAAAATATACTTAATATGAGAGAAAATAAATAAATGAATAAGGTAATATCGAATAAATAATAATTATGTGGAATATATCGTAAATTCATTATTAGTAGAATTCAAATGGCATGTCAGGTACCTCATCCTCTGCCTAACCTTTTCTCAACTATGATGGGGTCGGCTTCCAGTCTAACCGCATGCAGCTGAATACCAGTATTTTACACGGAGCGACTGCTTATCTGACCTTCTCAACCCAGTTACTGGATAATACGATACCCCTTGGTAAGACTGGTTGTAAGACTTTCGGGCTTCTGACGACCCGTAACGACTGTCTAAAATCTACGCAAGACAGCCGGGACCAACGGCTTAAAGTGCTTTCTGAGGCACGGAAGGGTCTTAGTATGTAAAGATGGTCACCCATCCACGGAACAATCGCGGCAAGCGTAGCTTAACCTGAACGATCAACCCGTGCGGGTATTATTATTTAGCCACAAGCCCTTCAGACCATTTCAGGTACCTACGAGTATTAAAATAGAATAAAACATTGAATTCTAGATTAATTATATTTAGGTAGGCAATACCGACACTAGTTTTCCTTGATTTTTGCACGTTCCATTTGCTTACGAGTAAACTATGCGTTTCTTTATAAATAAACCCAGTTAGATTCAACTTTTTTAAAGTTTATTTATTCTCCAGTCACTACCAACACTACCAAACGCACATGCTTGCATGTTTTATGTCATGAGAAGAAAATGTATGGTCCTCACGTGTGTTAGTTTCATTCTTATGGAGGTAGCGCTAAGGTAGCGAAATTCAAACTTCCAGAAGAGTAATTGCGGAACTTTTTATCGGTAGGAATTGGTTTAATATTCATAGTTAAACAACATTCATTGCGTTATTAATGTTGCTGAGCCGACAATTCATTCGAACAAATGACGCAATGGTTTAGAAATAATCTTCAATCCCATTCAAATTCTGATAAATTGTGCGTTTCGCAATTAGGGTGCAGGTCAGTGTCAGGCTGAATGTTGAACAAAATATAATTCGCGATCGTAATACGTATTTACTTTACGTTACACAATTATGGTCATTAAAATACATCAATATGGAGTTTCTTGCCGGCTTCATAGAAATCAACAATTTGGAACCGTGAACCTAGTTTCTGACTTTTCCTAAGTGCCCCATACAACGTAGGTATATGTGAAATAAAAAAAAATTGATTTGATTTGAATACAACCCTCCAAGTTCATTTAATCTCACTAAATGACTATTTCATGATTAAACATTAAATGGGAACATATTAGGAATTGGGAAAGCATTAGATGAACTACATTATAACTATTACTGTTCGGGTCCCAAGAAACTTCTATGTAACAGGTACGAAAACTCAGCCATTACAGTTATTGGAACCTGTCAATTAGGAGTACGCAGTCTGAAGTGGAAGCTAACTACAGTAACTATATTTTTGTTTACGTACAAGGTAATTCTTACCGAAGAGGTTGTTTTTGGTAAAATACTCACAAAGCAACACACATGTGGTAGGTACCTCCTCTATCGGCTAAGTAATCCGCAAAGTGAATGAACTTATGAGGATGCACATAGCACAGTACTTCGTATTCTGTACAGACATCAAAACTTAGCCACATTGAACAAAAGATCGACTTCGAAGAATACCTTTTCCGTATCTAACATCAAACAGACATTTATAAATGCTTAGTTTGAAGAAAACTGTTTCATCGGAAAAATACGAAATTCTTGATTTCCAATAATATCCGGTCGTACTCAGAAACCGGGACGTGGTGAAAAATCTATTAGGTCAGTGAGATCGAATTAGAATTAAAAAAGTATTGCGAATGAAGAAATAATGAGGAGCTCCTCAATTGGAGTTTGCACCGGTAGATACCGGACTGTAGCAGCATGCTGCGCGAAACAATACAGGACAATGCCAATACGGTAAGTGGAATATAGCTCTCGTATCGTGTACCTACTAACTATTCTTGTTTATGCACCGAGAAATTTAGGGGAAAGAAAAATAAAACTTTTACCTGTTGAATAATAGGCCAAAGTTTTAAAGTATTCGAAATGTCCAATAAAAAACAAATCCTTAGAGTCTCATATTCATCCTATTTTTGGGGCACTAAGGTACTGATGGGAATCCCAACAGATTATAAATTAATACCGATACATTATGTTACAGAGATGAAAATATCCCAATTTACTCGATATTTATTATTTTAATAACATCCACCACGTTTCCAGATAAACAGTAGCAAGCTGGCTGATTGCGCCGGTTTCTTGACATTTTATACAACAAATTAACATCGAAGTGACTTGTATAAACAAGCCCTTGTCTGCCTGCCTTCTTCAAGTTCAGAAACAAAGGAGATTGTATCGTTATAACATAAGTATCAAGAACTCAAGATCTTGTTAAGAATCGATTTACGCGAACACCATCAGTCGGACGTGTGTCTAAACAAAGATTAAAATAGAATGTAAACCTTGATGTTAACTATTACAAATATGTAAATTCTGTATTTTTGCGGAAAACGTTAGATATTTGGCCCCTTTCTTAAGAAAAATGAACAGACGCCTACAATCCTATTATATACGGTCATTAAAATCTTAACGAACTTCGTGGAATCTTAGCTTGTCTGGACTTGTCTTTGATGTGTTGGTAAAGCACTGGTCGAAATGACCACCCATTTTGATTTCAATTATTTAAAAAGAATGTTGTTTGACAAACTGTCTAAAATATTATGGAAAATTAGACATCTTTCAATACAAGTGGGTGGTTTTCTGTTGCTGTGTGGATAATACACATATTATCCATACATATACAGCAACATAGAAAACGGCGGAGTCTAGTATGCAAGCGGTTATGACGTGCTAATATTGGATGTTTGATTTCATTGTTTGCATGTTTCACTCGCATAGCAGGTGGTTTCGGTCACTTTATGACACGATGAATTTAGCAATGGCTAATACAAACTTACAGTTTCCAGCAATCTGAAGGATTTCACATGATTTTGAACAAGGTCGTGTGAATTGATATAGGCCTATAGTTTTTGATACGGTATCCGTCTCCTCGTTTAAATTTATGTGACACGAATACCTTTCTGAAGGTGTTAGGGAAGATCCCCTTTGACAAGCACATTGGGCACACATGCATGAATGAGATTGATGAGAACATGCATAGCAGATTTAATAGAGTGGAACGTTCAGGTTGATCTTTTGATCGCCGTTTAAAATGATTGAATTTAGTAGACGAGAACTGTTAGTTTTCGCAGCTTGTAACCGGCTGGCTATAAGGCTGAATTTGTACCGTACGGTCTGCATACCTATGTACGCTGAAAAAAATACACGAACCACTTTGTATTGCAATCTTAATTCACCGTGTTCTATTGAAAGTAAAAACAAATTTGTATGTAAGCGCGGGTTACAAGTTTACATTATCGTTAACGAATTAGGAGCAGATTGTTAGTTTTGTCGAGATTTAAATCAAAATGTAACATCTGTTATTGTCATTTAATAAAAAAGGGAATCTGTCTAGCGTTTGTGAAGAATCCGAGCGATAGTTGAGCAGTTCCTAAAATAATTGCGTAGGCCGAGATTGTCGCGACACATGTGATGGTCATTGGCGCCGCTATCGAAACCGTGAATACACATTCTTAACAAAGTTTTCCGAAATATAATATAAACGCGGTAAAATTAATAGACATGTTTCCAGGAATGATTGATTCGAAATATGCATTATCTGGAATGGCGAATACGTGAATGACGAAATGTTAGTGGCAATAAATTAGATTATTTCTCGTGTTATGATTCTATCCATCGCCGGGGACGACAAGCGCGGGAGTTGAGTAGCTTTCAGTTTTCAGTAAAGCACGGGCGCGCTATGATACGGTCTCACGCGCAACGACCGCGGAACGCGGACACTAAAGCTCGCAACAATCATGATCATGACAGAAAGAAGAAAAAGGTTAATAATATATTTATTGGTCGGTTTGTAATATACGTAAATCATATAAGTTGCATACATTGATTACAAAGTAGATCAAAATAACGTGCCTACTTTGTAACTCCAAAAGCAAAATGTTTGAGCCACACAATGCGGTTATATCCTGTAACGAATTAGTTTTATGGTTTGGTTCGAGTTCTAAAGATCAAAGGGCTTGTCCGGGAGTGTTAAATGCAGCGTAAGTCTTGGTGTAATTGCAAGGAGTGTTTGTGTGGTTGGCAGGTGTACCGCGAGGGCAGCGCGCGATGGTGCGGCGGCATGAGCCAGGTGGCCGAGGACACGGACGACGACTTGGAGGCCGGGTACATCTCCAGCGACGAGTCAGCACACGGTGTCGACCTCGCGGAGCGGCTCAGAGTCAAACCTTCACCAGATATCTGGGAGCTAGGTAAGTTTTATACATATTGCTACTACGACGCTCTGGCAGGTTTGAGTGACCATCAAGCGCTGATGCCTTGTATATTAGAAAACTCAAATGGTTATTACAACATATTTTAAAGATTGTGGCATTGTACATCGTTTGCAGCTAAACGTCATCATTATTTCAAGCGAGAGACCTCCACTAAGAACTACTTTTTATGTTATACTTTTTACAGATGAAGTTGAATACAACTTACGACATCTCGAATTAGCTGAAGAAATATCTAGTAGTGTTGAAACAGGACATTACGATGAAGCAATAGAAATTGCAACGCAAACAAGTAATGGAATCCTAACAGCTGCACTTTGGGCATGCTGGCTCGGGAGAAGTTCATTGTTAGCTAGATTGTTGAAGTTGGGACTAGATCCAAATAGGACTGACGAAGCAGGAAGGTAAGCAACTGAATATAAAATAAGACACTCGAACAATTTAATATAATATTTGTCGAGTTCAAAACATTATCTACTTCCAGGACATGTCTGCATTTAAGCTGTTTAGTAGGCAGCGAAGAATGTGCCAAACTGTTATTGGAGCACGGAGCAAACCCCAACATGTGGGACTCATCGACAGACAAAAAAGCCACACCGCTGCATTGCGCTGCGAGCGCGAAGAGTTTGGCGTGCGTCAAGGTAAACAGAATATTTTTAAAGATGAAAGATGACCCACTAAAGTAATGTTGTAATAATTAATTTATTTCGACAGGTGTTAATTGCTCATGGGGCTGACGTGAATGCTGGTCTCAGCGAGCGGTCTCCTTTACATTACGCGGTACTCAGTGACGCGCCGGTAGTTGTGAAGGAGTTATTGGAAGCGGGAGCTTGCCCTGACACACCGCAGGTGCGCCCTGGTTTCGATAATTTATCGAACACGAATCATATTATAAATCATCATTCAATATAAACACACTAACGGAAACGATTCCAAACAATATTACTAAGTCATGAATCTGTTTAGGTATTCACTGAGACTCCTCTGCACGTGGCGGCATCTCTCGGCTCGGCAATTTGCACAAAGTTATTATTGGATGCGGGCGCTGACGTGAGAGCAGCGCTGGGTGCTGGTAGATCTACAGCACTGCATCTAGCAGCAGAGGATGGGCATGCAGAGTGTGCTCGGCTACTTCTAGAACATGGATCGCGTATTGATTTGCCGAATTTGAGAGGACAAACACCGTTGCACTTAGGTAACACTTTTATCAATGTTATATAGTTTTCTCTAATTTCGAAATTGACGGCTGTCGTAAGTTTAATTCTATCCGGTATTGTTACAGCATCATTGGCACAATCACTGGAAGTGGTTGAGCTGTTGGTGTGCAAACGCGCTGACGTCCGTGCTCGTGATAGCGACGGTCGGACTCCTCTGCACGGAGCTATTGTGAGAGGAGCCCGCGCCTGCGACGTTGCACGAACCTTGCTGTCCGCAGGAGCAGATCCCAATGCACCCGACAACTTCGGATACACGCCTCTACATATTGCCGCCTTGAACGAATTCTCTGCCTGTGTATTGTTATTGTTAGGTAATGTAGACATTGGAAATATAATTTAAACAACAACTGGCCACAAACTAATTACGTGCTGTCCAGCAATCTTGTTCCAATGATTCACACGTCGTAACATTACATAAATTCACTTTATTTATGTTAAGTCGATATCTCAAAAGTCAAATTCCTGTTATTCTTACTATTGGAGATAAATGTTCTAAAGATAACACAAACTGTTTGCAGACTATGGCGGGGACGTGACTCTGCGTACGAACGGCGGTGTTTCGGCGTTGTCGTTCATAGTGCGTCGAGTACCAGATGTGATTCCTCGCTACTTATGCAAGTTAGATGATGCTGTGCATGTCAGTGAGCATGAGCTGGGCGACGTTGACTGTGAGCTCGTCATAGACTTTAGGCCCTTAGTGCCATGTCTGTCCAGGGGCGAAGCTGAACTCTTACTGGCTTTCATTGAGGTAAGATATATCATTTTCAATACGTTATTGTGGCTAAGTATTACAGATTGGCTCAAGCGTCAATCGTCCGTGCATGGGTCTATGGGTATCTTTAAATACCAAGATCGATCCATTCCTCGGAATCGGTAAGCACGTTAAGCCATTGGTTCCGGCTGTCATTTGCAGATCTTTGACAGCCATTATGGTTCATCAGGATCCCAAAAGTCTGACAACCAGCCTCACCGAGGGGTATCGTACTACCCAGGGTGGTGGACGTGTGGGCAGTCGGTTCATGTACAATAATGGTATTCAGCTGCATCCGGTTATATTAATTGCCGACCCCAACACAGTTGGGGAAAGACCAGGCAGATGATAATGATTATGTTACATACTTTTGTGTGTATGTATAAGATGAATGTGAATAGAAGTTAACAGAGTTCTTAACTTTGCAGGTGGGCCGCAAAGACGTTTTGAAACATCCAGTCGCAGAAACATTTCTTTTCTTGAAATGGCGAAGAATAAGGAAGTTTTTTGTGCTGAGCTTCATCTATCACGCTTTGTTTATTACGCTATACAGCCTCTATATACTTCGTACGTATCACATTGGTATATTTAGCATTGTTACATTTGTTGATTAAGTTATTCAGTTTTTTTTTTTATTATTTCAGAGATCTTTCTATGTGAATCGAGGACTTGTAACGTGCCAACATATCTTCGCCCGGTTCAATATCTCATACTCTTACTGAATCTCTGTTTCTTGTCCAAGGAGATATTTCAAGCATGCTTGGATTGGTCTGCTTACATAAGGCAGTGGGAAAATTGGTTGCAATGGTTGATTATAATCGGAGTATTTTTGTGTACGGTAAGTTTGCTTTGTAACCAGTTGGATATGTGTCGAAAATAGTATCAGTTCTTATGATAATTTTATTTTTCAGATACCCAGTTGGGATAATGGTGAAATAAGGCACAACACATCGAATTGGCAGCACGATATCGCAGCTATCACGATATTCTTTTGTTGGTTGGAGCTGATGATGATCATTGGTCGATTTCCAACATTTGGTTTATACGTTCAAATGTTTACTACAGGTAAAAGACAAACACATTATCATTTATGCTCCGTAAGGGAAATTAATTGAATAGCAGACACACTACGTCAATTAGCTTTACTATTGACAAAGTATCAAGAAATGACAGTCATGGTTTGCATTTATGGGCAGTTCAAAGTGAAAGACATCTTTACAAGCACTGCTTTTCCCAGATTTTTTCCCAATAACAAATCATATCTCTTATTTCCAGTAACGGTGAATTTCGCGACATTTCTACTGGCATACAGTTGCTTGCTGATAGCTTTTGGGCTTGCGTTTAGCGTGCTGTTCAGCAACTACGCTGCGTTCAAGCTACCGGCCAGTTTAGTGAAGACAGTGATGATGATGTCAGGCGAGCTGGAGTACGAGGACATATTCTACAGTAATAGTACCACCGAGTCACACTATCCAGTCACTGCGCATGGGATGTTCCTCATATTTGTGCTGCTCGTTACGGTTATATTGACGAACCTTCTAGTTGGATTGGCGGTCAGCGATATTCAGGTTTGGATCAATTGTTTTATTATAAGTATTTAGTGTTAGCGCTAGGTTGATCCAATTATGCATGGTGATTACCTTCAAGCCTAGCCAGACGTTTAAGGCTGACTAGCCATCAACTTTAAATATCTGTCGTTTTTCCCAATCCTACTTAATATTATAAATGCGAAAGTTTGTGAGGATGGATGTATGTGTGTGTGTATGTTTGTTACCCTTTCACGAAAAAACTACTGGACGGGTTTGGATGAAATTTGGCACACAGTTCATAACCTGGATTAACATATAGGGTACTTTTTATCCCGGTAGTACGTTCCCGCGGGATATTTTCCGACCTCCACGCGGGCGAAGCCGCTGGCAAAAGCTAGTAGTATCATAATATTAACCATAAGCAGCCGTTTACGCGAAATTTGGTCTCAATTGAGAGCAGTGGTGGCCCAGAGGTAACACTCGCGACTTACGAGTTGTAAGTGGTGCCTGCTTGGATTCGAAACCCAGGCAGGCGCTTTACTTAGTGTAAATTATTTCATCACCACGGCTCTCAAAACGATGAAGGAAAGCATCGTAAGGCAACCGGTATCATGCCAGGGTCGCGAGATTGTTCGAAAGAGATACCTTGACCCTGGCACATGGGCAACTGAAGGAACACGGGTGGGTTTTAGTCAGTAAAAGTCTGACACGCCCTCCCGCTCCGCCTAGAGCGGGAGAAGTCATTTGATGATTTCCCATCGAAAAAAAAAGAAGGCAACCGGCATGTCCTAGAACCAACACATTCGAAAACATGTGACATCTACCAACCCGCACAGGGCCTGCTCGGTAGATTCCTGCCCACTCCGTCTCATCGAGAGAAGGCTTGTGTCCCAGCAGAGGGAACATCATAGGCTGATTATGAGGTCTCAATTTGAATGACATATGACTACGGGTAATCATTCCTCACGACCTCACCTACAATTTTCGTGGACGCAAATATGTAAGATTCATTGCATCTTTATCTTTTTCATTTCCAGGCGTTACAAGAAAGCGCTGGCTTAGACCGTCTGGTGCGACAAACGCAGCTAGTAGCACACCTAGAGAGCATGCTGTTCAGCTCACTACTGACCTGCGCGCCTAAACAGCTACTTGGCGTGCTGCGATGGGGCGCGCTGCTCACCGCCTCGCATACGCGCACGCTCACTATACGGCCTAACGACCCCAGGGAGAACAGGGTAACAATTTTTTTATTATTTTGAGACGCACAAGATATCTGGTAAATACAGGTATTGGACGTATTTTTTTATATTAATGGAAATCTCGCAGAAAAAGGTAACTACCAATAGGTAAATACCATTTTCTGAGGCAAGAATTGTTTTTTTTAATCAGCAATTTTTCACCTGAATCTATATAATATATCTATAAGATTACCTAGCAAACGAGGGGTGTTATGTACGATCAGTAAGTACTCTGCAGTACCAGATCCCTCTTACAAAGAATAAGATTGCAAGAGGAGTCGGGATACGCAGAGTACTTACTTACTATACAATCTGATCGGGCTTGTGTTGTTTAATTACATAAATTGTTTATTATAGTGCAACCAAAAAAAAACCAAGAAAAAACGTTAATCACCGTTTCAATGTCCATTTCAGATCCCAAAAGATTTAATAGCATCCGTCTACAAAATGGTGGCAAGTCGAAAAAACACGCGGAAAAGTATAAAACATAACAACAACTATGTGTTTCGAATACGAAAATGTAAAGAAGAAGAGGACGCTACAAAACAAGATCTAGTCAAGAGAAGAAGTAATTTATTTGACAGATATTCGGTAGAGAGCCAGCAGGTTGAGCGTAGGAAGAGAACAACGTCTGCGTCAAACGCTGACAGAATCAGACCAACATCACTCAATATCAATGCAATACAAGAAATATGCATGGTCGATATAAAAACACAGCTGTTAGAGTTAACAAAGAGGGTAAACAAATTAATTGATAACACGGAATTAAGGCTAAGTCAAATTGAAAACAAACTTAATCAGCCACCCTAAATTGCTTCAGTTTTCAAACAGACCTTTCCCATTTACAAATACATGAGGGATCATTCACACATTTTCAGCCTATAATGTTCCCACTGTTGGGAGACTGGGACACAGACCTCCTCTCGATGAGAGGGAGTGCCACGTAATCCACTACACAGGCTCAGTGCGGAATGGTAGATGTCACATGTCTTTGATTTTTTGGTTCTAGGACATGTCGGTTTCCTCATGTTTTTTTTTTTCACTGTTTCGAGATTAGTGGTGAGGAAATGATTCACACAAAGAAAAGCATCTGTCTGAGTTCGAACTTACGACCTAGAATTCGCAAATCACGGCTGGTGAGATCCCTTACCACGCGACTTAGGTACGAATTGTTTTCATTTGTTATGCTATTATTATTGTAAATGTGTTTTTGTATGGGCTATGGTCTAGTTTACATATTATAAAAACTGACGTTAGTTAATGATATTTTCTAATTAGTAGCGTTAGATTAAGCTTTTGGAGCTCTACCATGTTTAATCATTTATATCTATTGTTGTGATACATATGAGAATGTTTACAATTGTTACTTATAATTGTTATCTCTACCTTAAAAAAATTACAATATTAATTATTAAGTGTACCAAGTTTTTATTTATTACCTGAATGACTGCAGCCACAAGTGAAGATATATGATGATGATGGTATACAGAATTTCCAGAGTATATGAGTATTTCATCATCATTAATTTGACTGGCCTATTAGTCTAGTGGTTAGTGACCCTGACTGCTAAGACTGAGGTCGTGGGTTCGATTCCCACCCAGGACAAATCTTTGTGTGATGAGCACTGTGATTTCTTCTGTGTATAGGTGTAATTTATCTTATATGGTATAATATGTATGTTTTTAGAAATATATAAGTACGTTTATCAGTTGTCTGGTTGCCTTAGTACAGGCTCTGCCTAGTTTGGGATCAGATAACGTTGTGTTGGTTGTCCAAGATATTATATTATTAATCATCATGATTGACAATGACAAACACATAAGAGACTGATTGCAATTCAAGGTATTGCACAAAATAATTATGGGAATGTTTACGTAATCCCTAGCTCATCTTTTACCACCTCTGACAAGCAGCTATCATTCCTTTCCACGAACCAAACACTTGTTATTAACAGACAAAATAAATGAATAAACTGACTTACCAGAAGCTGACATGTGTATGTGTCTCCGTTGGTCATTTCAACAACACTTTTTGGGCTGGTATTAGTATCTTCTTGTTGCGGCAGCTGATAACCGGCAATTTTAGAATTATATACTATGTTGACATTTTTATTGTTGGCATGAGAAGATTTATAATCTTCTATTTTTGTATTTAATTCTGTGTTTATAGCATGTAGCATGACATCATTTTCTACAATGTAGGCAACATCGTCGTCCAACATCTCGGCACTGCTAAATCCTATTGTAGCATCAGAACAGGCATCCCATACCTAAAACAAGAAATAAATGTTAAAATGTATACTTGGGTTCATACATAAATGAATATTTCTACTCTAATTAAGGTGGTTTTTATTTATGGGTGATTCATGGAGGCTTCTTCAATTTAAGTGTTTGACTCTGGCGGCGCCAGTGTGGTGCCTACTGTGCAAGGGCAGTAGTATAAGGCCAGCAGAGGATGTCTTTAGAAGAAATGGTGATGGTAGGCTGCACTTTATTATAACAGTTGGTAATGAAGTTTTAAGTAAAAATGAAGGAGTACAATATTTATGCACCATCCCATTTCTTCACAAGGGTGTGGTAAGAGGCGACTAAGGGACTTACTAAAGAATGGGCAGCAGTGTTCTCGAAGACGTCCATTGCTGACCAGCAGTGGACGTCTTTCGGCTGAAATGATGATGAAAATATTTGATAATAAGAATCCATGTATAACATTAAACTTACTTGCATATTTCTGACAGGTTGTAACCTCATCTTTTCGACATGCCTCCATACATCCAGTGAGGTCATCAAAGTCTTGGTGTTCTGGTTGAGGGCCACCACTCTGTTGCTGTATTCTGGCTTCAGTTGAAAAGTCTTATTAGGACTTCCTTCTAACAGCAAAACTTTCAAGCTAGAAAGTAATGAGTCTTTTGCTGGAATATTGAATAACAAGGTTTTATTGTTTATTAGGTTTTGCCAGCAGCTTTGCACGCATGATCTAAAATTATCCCAAGGGAACTTACTCCCGGTATAAAAATATCCGATTTGTTAATCTAGCTTATTATCTATCTGTATGCCCAACTTAATCCAAATCCATTCAGCTGTTTTAGCGTGATTGAGTGACAAACATCAAAACTTTCACATTTTTAATATGAGTAGGATAAGGTTTAATGTTTGTGGCAATTATATTATATTCATGAAAAGATAATGTATTTGCCTCCTAACCTGTAACCAATTATTTGGCATTTATTTAATTAGTGGAAATAGGCATTTTCACACTAGATATTTCAGTTGGATCTTTAGAATAGCATTCATCTGTTATTGTAGATGGCCAAGCAGTGTCGAAAATAAATTCCACCAGGGCCCTACCGATCTACCAGGTAATATACGGGAGGCCGATCGGCACCTAATATCTTTTAAAAAAAATGTTTCATACCCATGGCACAGGCGAGGGTACATCCAACCATTCCACCGCCAGCGATTATCACGTCATAGTCACCCTTAAAATTCTTGGCCGGTTTCGAAGTTAAAGCGGCGATATCTTCTGCGGTGCTCAATGCACGAACACTCGCACTTTTGATATTGCATTTTATTTGTCGTATTAAAAGTCGCTTAACGTTGTTGCTTAACATTTTCGTTGTAGCGATTTTTTGTTATAAAAATAACGAGATATGCTTCTAGCTGCTACTTTTATCTAAAAGTAAGTCCTACAGTTATCGGCGCCTTATTTATGCATATTTTCACGTTATTTTTAAAAGATAATTCACCGCTTTCGATATTATTTTATTTATTTTTAGGTTAGAATTATGAATTTTTATTTTATTTTGTTTGTCTTGTCAATGTCAAACACAGCGCCTAATGTCAAAACAACAGCTGTGCGTACCATCTTACGCAGAAAATATGTTTCAATCATGCTTTTATTTCAAGGTGATTCGATGTGAGTTTATAATGTAATTTGTTCGAAAATAATTAACGGTATTTTAATAATAGAATTGGTAACTAATAAACATTGGAATTGTGGATATTCTTGTAATAATATTAGAGTTAGAGTTGACTGTTTAAATTACGGCCACACATGGCTTCCATAGTGACTACGATGACAACAAACTCTGTAAAAACATTAATTAGGAAAATGCGATCTATAAATTCTTTCGAGATGTTCCTACAGTGATAATCGGTATGAACCATTATACTAGTGTGTTTAATAACTCTTGTCTAAGAGTTCCTGTGGATCCCGTTAGTAAAATGCCGAAGTCTGCTTATGAACGGAAGGGAAAGATACATACTAATCAGCAGTGTTCTATTGATTCTTCTTCAACGTGTTCTGTTCCTGTCGCAAATGTGGATGCAGATAAAATGAAGGATTTTTACCGTAGCATTCCAGACTATAATGATATCAACCATTTGCCCACCGAAGAGTTTTATTCCACAGTAAAATCACTAAGAGATAAAAAGAAAGTTATGCTAGGTATGGCTGTTGATTTTATAGATGATTGCAATGGACACGGTGACAAAGTTTTAGATGACTTATTGGATAACACAGAGGAAAACAGTAGATTACCAACAATGATGACAAAAAGTAATAAATCAAAATCAAATCGCATATCAAGGAGAAAACTGTCAACGGGATCGAATAATACAAATAATCTTAAAACAAATTATGTAACACCAAGTCCAACTCTACGTTCAAAACCCTTACCAACAAATATTTCAGAGACATGTCTCAAACGACCTGTTAGGAAAAATGTTACAGACGACAAGAAAAATGGCGACGCAGATTTAAAAATTGCTCCAATGAAAAGTAATTTAGAAAAGACTAGAAATGAACGCCCGAAAAGGAATCATTCGGCCTGTTCCATATCATGGAATGACGCTAAGTTTGAAAATAGAAATGAAGTCGACCAGAAGTTTGACGATTTTTTTGACGGGAAGAAGTATGAAAGTCCAACGAGTAAAGTTGACTTTGACGATGGGGATGAGTTCAAGACGCAAAGTATGCCTTCAAGTCCTTTGAGATCGAAACGTTCTGGATCGCCTGTTCGTCGCAGGAAGAGCATTACTATTCCGAAACCCTTCAAAATGACTGAGAGGTAAGTATGGAAAAATTTTAAGGAAAATGTTAACTTAATGTAAGGAACAACCGCCAAGCCACTTTTAGCAAACTATATTAATTATACCCAAAACCTCCATCTAAAAGATAATGTAACTTTATGTAGCTACTGTTCTAACAAGCATTCTCTCTGTAAAAGTTAGCAAAGAATTAAATGTCGTGTTATTTTATCCGAGTTTCTGCTCATGTGCTCAATGCACATGAGCAAAAACTCGAATGAAAAAGTGCTACTGTCGTTTCTCCTCAGGGACGAAGAAGAGCGCATAGTAAACGAACTTCGATGTCTCCGTAAATCGTTTTCGGAAGACATGCTCGACCAGAAGCGTGAGAGGAAGAATTTCAGAGCCAAGCCAGTTCCGATCGAATCCCGCATTCCCCTCTACGACAAGATCCTCGAGGACCAAGCTATGAGGTTTTCATTCGTCATGAAAGCTCCCTGTATGCTTATTAGACTACACTATTATTTGACGTCTTTCTTTGGAATACCAAAATGCTTGTTTTTTTTAAAATACTAATCACTTATATCAATATGCCACCTATTTCAATTTATTTCGTATGTGTTTGTATTATTGACTATTGTAGTTAGTTCGGTATTGGAAACAAAATATCTGGCTCAATTTGTAAAATTTTGTGTCTTCATTACGGTGGTCGCTCGTTGAAAGAATAGGAAGGTACCACGTAAATACCTACGTACTTATGTGCTAACTGCTATTCCTAACTTTTTCATTTTTAGTGCAATAACACAATAGGCCCCGTCGTCTTATGATGTTGATATATCTGCCAGGAGAATGTGGTTACATATATTTCGATTTCTTATCAGTAATTTGTTTGGTAGAACTCTAGGGCTACAGTAGAAATGAGTACCTACCTAGGTAATCATAATTAGTAATAGAATTTCACAATGACTATGTTACCTAGAAGTTAGCCTACCTACCTATTAATTGTAAACAGCATGACGGTTCCATCATAACCTGTTTCTAGATACCTACGGGGAATATAGCACATTAGAATAAATTCACGATTTATTTTCATTTAAGTTTTCTGCAATCGTCATTCATTTACCTTATTTACTTTATTCTTTTTTTGTACTTACGTAGGTTTGTTTAGCTCATTAATGTCTTTGTCATGGCCTGGCGCTGCGCTTTTCATTCAAAAATCATGCTTATTAGTTCCATTTACATTTTGCAGACGAGCAATAACAAAGATAAATAGTGAGGCAGAGTTGAGAGCACAAATGAAACCTTTTAGTTTCACAAAAAGAGAAGAAAAGGGGCTGGGCGGAATGTGTGAACGAGCTATTAACGTTTTGCCTAAAAGTAAAAAGAAGAAAAGATTTAGGGCTCGACCCGTACCTAAAAGCTTGTTTTCCAATTACTTTTATGACAAAATGAGAGAGGATGACTTTTTCAGGTAACTTACCGTTATACAAATATCTATTTTCGTCCCCTGGACCAGTTGAATCTTCAGTTGATGTGAGTGTGTTAGTGTGAGATCCCGTTCACACGCAAGTAAATGTCTCAATGTAAATGTGGATCTTAAACACATTGCCTAAGCAGTTCAGTAGTTTTAACTCTCACAGCTAACAGAGTTGAAAATCGAACAGTTTTTTTTTCGACGAGCTGGGCTGCAGTCTGTTATATTCTCAATACTCGACTTAACACCCAGATTTGAAAAACAGTGCTCGATAACATCCCACCGCGATATTTTTACGTCTGTGCAAACGTGTTCTGCTTCCGAGTGTTTTCATCATGGAACCGTGAAAGTTGTTATCAACTAGGCATCTAAATTGCTTAGATGCATTTTTCCATAGCAAGCTTAAAATAATGACAGGTTTTCCTTTTAATTACATTTCAGATCAATGAATAAACGGATCAGAGCCGATGAAATGTTACGAAGCGCAAATTATCCGGGCACGATGGCGGCCCGCGACCGCAGTCGCCTCTCGACACCTGCTGCTCACAGCGACCTGCCCATAGACCCCTCTCCAGGTGTTCCATCCATTTCATCCTCCGGCCGACAAAGGTGCTCAAGCCCTACGAAAGGATGGAAGAAGCGGGATAAATATCCCAAGGAAGACTTCATTACTACAAGTCCACAGCCGTTTCGGCTATACACAGCGGATAGAGCGGCTAAAAAAGTGTGTTTTCTTAAATCCTGTTTTATTACTATGTGCTCAGTATACAGAATAATTCATAAATTTATTTAAATTACTTCAAATTTTAGATGCATGATGTTGCAATGAAAATTTACTCCGAAAACAAAAGTACTGAGAGTTGTGGTACCAGTGCGGTTGGGAATGGCCCAGGTGCACGGGCGTACTCTGCCCTCGATCTCAGAGCTTCGGCCTCAGGGAGGTCTAACCTTGCCGCTTTACTAAGAGCTGAAGCCGTCAGGCGAAGGTTTGAAATGGAGGCAGCCTCACGGTTGGCAGAACAACGTCGGCGCAACGAGATGAGGCTCAGAGATCGCCAGCTCCGATCCAAACCTGCTTGGCATCTTGTTAAAAACAAGTTAGTTTACAATATTAAAATGTAAGAGCAACCAGAATGTCATATTATGACGCCAATTGATATTCAAATCCTGTTTTATCCTCTTCGATATTACTTGTTTTGAGTTTGTTTTTTATGGTTTTTCAATATGAATCAGTTTCCTCAAAACACTACATGTTTTTGGTAAATTTTTTTTCCTAACTGAATGATAAGTGAGTACTTACTACTTACTGCCTTACCAATACCTAAGACCTCACAAACTCGTTTGTACTGGTGAATGTCGTCAGTAATCGCGGGATGGGTGCGGCTGTTTTGATAAATTAGACAAATACATTTTATGTAGTGAGTAATTGGTTGTTAGCTTTGCGGACATTCTCTTAAAGTAACTGATTATAATTTTCTAGTCATGAAGAGGATATTGCAATGAGACTACAAACTCGGCGCGACGAGGAGAGAATAAGACGAGAGGAGTTTCTTCACGAGATGGAGTTGATGTACGGAAGGGTGCAGCAGCAGCCGATGCTCTTCGAAAGGTACTACGCACCAAGATCACTGTCAGCGCCATTGGACAGCTTGCAACTGTCACCAAGGAAGTCGACGAAGAAGCGCAGCTCGAGGAACAAATCCTATCATTACAATAGTCCCACTCGATCTCGTAAAGTATCGATTAACGACACAGCCGAGACATACACTGGCGATGTGACAGAGTTCCTGAACAGAATCGATATCGATGACAAATACTCAGACTCGGAAACTGTGACCGATAGGCCTTAGGTAGAGGGATATTGTTACTTATTTATTTTTCTCTTGTGCACTGTAGATTGATAAAAAATATTTAATTAATAAATGTTCAACTAAATCTCTTTGGGTGTCAAGTGTGTTTATTATAGTTACCGATCACATAAAATATTGCCTACATATATTTTGTTAGCGTATTTACATATAAAACTACAATAGGAACTACTAATAGATACATATCACTACATAAGGTTTGAGTTAGACTAGTTTATCTAGGATCCATTTGAGGAAGTGCGACACTGAAGCGTAGACTCCCGGTTTTTTGATACCGCAGATCGTGGGTCCGAAGGAAACCACTCCCACTAAGTAGTTCTTGGGTCCATCTGGTGTATCAAATACCTGTAAAAAACAGATTAAAAAATAATTAGGTACTAATGCTTAGTGAAAATTGGACACACATAAGGAATAACGGAAGCTATGAGGGAGACCTTTGCCCAGCAGTGGGACAAAACAAGCGGAATAAAAGGAAAAATAAAATATTAGAGACGGAAAAATAAAACGATGTTGGGCCTTGTTCATGTAAATACAACAGCTATTAAAGCACTTTGGTCTACTCATGTAACCAATACAATAAATCAATAAAAACCAATAAAACTAGAATCGAATCGGCTGGATTACTATATAATATATTTTGAGGAAATACCAAAGGTGAATATTTGATTGTTTATGTTGTACCTAATCAGTTTCTTGATCAATGTAATAACCTACACATCGCTAGCATATTTATTATTGTTATTGAATAGCTAGAATGACATGTTTATTTTCTATAACACATTGATAAAATTACAGTGAAATACCTCATAGTTGTATCAACGTGACCAATCAATGCTATTTACCACATTTTCAAGGTTAGATTTACTTTTATTTTACAAGATATTTTATAAAACGTACTTTTCAGATTTAAGTATAAAGATTTCCTGTAGAAGAGATTGAGATGTACTTCTTCAATAGGTACAGAAGTACAGAACAGCACCCTAACTGCGTAACACACTCACTATCTAAATCATTTTAAAGAATACCTATTTCTAAGCCATTGCTTTATTGTTCGAAAAATTGTCCGCTCACTAATGTCAATAACGCAATGAATGTTGTTGAACTGTCAAAATAAAAGTCATTTCTATTGTTAATGTGTTACACCATTACCCTGCAGATAAGTATCAGCGAAGGTTCGCTCTTCCGTGAACTATCGACTTATTTGTTTTGTCTCACATTTTAGGCATGAGATTACCTACGTAGACTGTTTATTACGGTCTTCGAGAGTCTGATTATAGCCTAGCCTTGCTACGGTCCTTTCCCACCTGGGCATGAGCTATTTGCCTCTAGGTTTTACTCTGTAGTGTAATATCGACTAGAGGAGAAAACTGCCATCTGTACTTACTAACTGTCACGATGAAACGACGTCAAAACAATTGAAAGCTAAAATGCCAGTTTTGCATTTCGAATTCGAAGAAATTAGAAAATTATTTGATGACAGTAATTTGGTAATAGATACTAACAAATGAATGTCATTAAATCATTGTCTAATTTCTAACAGAGGGGTAATTACGTAATATACTATCGGTAGGAATCGCTTTCTATTTGAAAGTTTTACAACATTCATGGCGTTATTTACATTGTTAAGCAGACAATGTTTTCAAACATATGAAATAATGGATTAGCGATAATCTTCAAATGATTCAGATTGTGATGAATAGTGTGTTACGCAATTGGGGTCGCGAGATCAGTTCGAAAGAGATACCGTGGCCCTGGCATATGGGCAACTGAACGAACACGGGTGGGTTTTAGTCAGTAAAAGTCTGACACGCCCTTCCGCTCCTACCCAGAGCGGGAGACGTCATTTGATGATGTCCCAAACACCAAAAAATTATTTCCCACCCACAAAAACAAAAAGTGTGCAGAACGGGATATATCCGTCGCAATAAAAAACAGAGTATACCATATGGCCACATTTAAGGAATGTAAATAGAAATTACCTTCATGAGCGGACCTCCTGAATCACCCCCGCATGCATCCTTATTATGTTCTGCGCCCGCGCAGATCTCAGAATCAGCGAGTTTGAACCCCTTGCCGAACGAGTCGCACAACGCGGGCGCTACTACTGGAATCTAAACGGTAGGTAGAAAAGTATTGTTTTATTAAGACATAGAGCCACAATACAAGAGCAGTGGTAGTCCACCCAGTGGTTACGGTCCCGCCTTACGAGTTGTGTAGGTCATAGGTTCGAACCCAAACAGGCGTTACTTTGTGTAAATAATTTAATTACCATTGCTCTTAAAACGGTGAACGAAAACATCGTGAGGAAGCAGACATTTCCTAGAACCAAAAATTCGAAGACCATGTGGCATCTACCAACCCGCACTGGGCCCGCGTGATGGTATTCGGCCCAATCCTTCTCACCGAGAGGAGGCCTGTGTCCCAGCAGTGGGAACATTATAGGCTGGTTATTCACGATATAGAGGTCCTGGTTTGGCAACTTTACAATTTTACCCCCTTTTTCATCTAGCTCATTGTCAACATAAAATTAGGTAAGTATTTATCATGCAACATAAGCCACACACATATTTCATACTAGCTTCTGTCCGCGACTTCGTCCGCGTTAAATTTCTTGTTCCCCCGACCTTTCCCGTCGCATCGAATCGCCTGCCCGTGCGAATTTCCCCGTTTTTGCTACATTTTTCATTACTGCTCCGCTCCTCTTGGTTGTAGCGTGATGTTATATAACCTATAGCCTTCCTCGATATATAGGCTACCCAACACAAGAAGATTTTTTCAATTTGGACCAATAGTTCCTGAGATTACTGCATTCAACCAAACATACAAATTCTTCAGCTTTATAATATTAGTACAGATCCCGGTAAGGCCGGTACTTACACCCACAACTTGCAGCACTTTAGCGCGCTCCTCCGTGGTCATGTTCATCTTTCCCCAGCCAGCCACCGTCATCTGATCTCCAATGATAGGGTTCGCCAGTTGCTCAGGCGTGCGAGGTAAACAGATGGGCATCACATAGTCTTGAAAGATAGAAATTCAACAGGTTTTTTTTTGTAATATACATATAAATCCGAATTGAGTTTGGCTATAGCAACGAGGCTAGTGCAGCTGTGGTTTTGCAAAAGGAGCCGGCTAGATTCAGGATGTAAGTTCAAGCACCTACGAAAAGCATTTGAGTTCTTCCTTGAGAATTCTTAAAGTAAATTTGATATTATTCTAAATTAACTATTTGCTAGCATAACACTACTTATGGTACAAGACAAGCGATTTAGGTTCTGCCCGCGGATTCATGCGGTTTGATGGCGGATATATTCTACGGGAACGTGCTGCCGAGTCGGTGTTGCTCAGCACATGATAACTTTAGCTATCTGTCGCTGATAGTCCCGTGAAAATCGGTGCAGTCGTTATGGCGATTAGCCGGAACAAACAGACAGACAGAAAGACAAAAATAAAAATGTAAAATATGCGGTACGGAATTTGCGTAAAGTAATCCAAGGAGGCGTTAAGCAAAATAAGTTTTTACCCTCCCTCAGTTGGGTCAAGCACCTCCCAAACAACATTCTGGGATCCACCACTGGCCAGAAGTACTTACTCCTAGCATAAAATCATCCCCTATCCTCTCAGCTTTGTTTAGAATCGACCTGTCCGACGACCAGTTCTACTAAGCCTCCAAATATATTTTTGGAGGCTTATTTAGGCTTCGGATCCAAAATGGAACAAAATAACAATACGTTTAAAGTTAAGATTATAGTACCATTAAGTGTAACAGGCTTGTCTAATTCAATGATGGCCACGTCGTTGTGGAAGGCTGGCTTGTTGAAGGAGGGGTGACTGGTGATGTTCTTGATGCCTCGGTCTTGCACGGCGGGGGCACACACTTTCAGTTCGCAGTCTGGGTCCGTCCGAGTGTCGTGCTCACCCACACGAATTGTAGTCCTGATGGGTAAAATGGTACTGCATAAACTAAACAGCTTTTTGTTTTAGCTAATCCTACCAATATTATAAACGTGAAAGTTCTGAACAGATTTGGATGAAATTTGGAACACAGTTAGTTTATAACCAGGGTTAACACATAGGGTACTTTTTATCCCGGTAGGACGTTCCCGCGGGATATGTTCCGTTTGTGTACGCTTCAAAAACTCAAAAAGTTCTGCACCGATCAAGCTGAAATTTTAGCATGGTATATAATCCGCATCAAGGGTTGTTTTTATCTATTTTTTGCATCAGTCACATATCCGCGACCGCGAAAAAAACAGTTTTTTTAACGATGAGCTGTGTACCAGTGACCGCGCATCTGCCGGAAGCGAGAAAAGCACTCGAATGTGCCACAGCGAAGAGTGACAGGGTACAGCTAGTGGACATATAAATTATGTTCCCGAATCGAGATCTTGTGCCTCAGAAAGAGCGTTAAGCCCTTGTTCCTTGCTGTCATTTATTGAACTTTGATAGTCGTTACGGGTCGTATTGTGACAACCAGTCTTGGCAAGGGGTATCGTATAACCCAGTAACTAGGTTGTGGACGACAGATAGGCAGTCGTCGTTGCGCGCGCCTTCGTCTCTAAGAAATTCATTGCGTAGCGCACACAAGTACCACGAAACCAAAATGAAAAAAAAAACCACGTTGATTGTCAAATTCGTTTTTAGTCGTGTCAAAATAATTTTTAAATTTAGAGATTTATTCTTGCAGAATAGCGTTAAAATTCTCATAGCCAAAAGTAAGGAATTTTAGAGATAGTTTAGTTCGGTGTACAACAGAATCGGCACCATTGTCAAGAAAAAAAATCTTCTTATGCACAAATGCGTAAAAGGTGGCTAACCTTGAAAAGTTTGACCTTTAGGATTTCTTACCAGTTTTCTAAAACGAGATTTCGGTGTAAATGTATGTATACATAATACTTACAAAACATATCCATAATCTGACTTCTGCACGCAATGCGCGGCTGTGACCACATGGCGGTCGGTGATCAGCGCACCTCCGCACATCCAGTCGATCTCATCGTCCTCTATCAACATAAACATTTCATTTACATAATTACATGATCATAACGTAACTAGCATCGTTGTAATTATTATTCATATTTCTAAATATTTCTTCCTACATAACACTTTATGTTTATATTTCTATAGTTATGTAGATTTTCTGACTGCTAACAACCTCTCCGAGTCGGACGTAAAGAATAGCATCAGCCCATTTCTTCACGTGGGTGCCGTAAAAGGCGACTAACGGACTTACTAGAGAATGGGCAGCAGCGTTCTCTATGCATCTTACCATCATACTGTAATCGCCAACCAGCCCCTCCAAGCGTGGCGATTATGGCAAAGCCCCCAAGTTGGGGCAGCAATTGTACAGCAGTGGACGTCTCATGCCTGAAACGAACAACCTGGCAAAACCGATGTAGGTGTACCTACCTATGTAGATATACATTATATATGAGAATCTATTTAAGTAAGTAATTGACCTCTGACTGCAATAATATATACTTGAATACCTATGATGTAATGTTGATAATGATGTCAGTTACGTAGAAGTGCTCTGTCACTTGATCTGTGTACCCAATTTCTATAATAATGAATATTAATCATCAATCGAATCCGTTCAGTGTGGTGCCCGACATATTATAGAATAGCACCACCCAATTTTCCGTGAGATTTACTAAAGAATGGGCAGCAGCGTTTTCTATGCATTTTACCACCACACTGCAATCGCCAACCCTGTTTCCATGGATTCCAGTACATGATTCTGATACCGCATTGAAACTTTTCGTCGGTTATTAAAAAAAAAACAACGGTTCCATACATTTTGACCGTGTGTATTGCAGTTTTCTATGAAACAGCAGATTTTTGTGTAATAGAAAAAATTCAACGCTAAGGGGTCTAGAATCTCTACGGTGGACGCCATCATGCGCGTGCGAGCCCTCACGACGGGGGATGCAGTGGCCCGGGGTGGGGTCGTCTTGACGGTGTCTCTAGACATCGCCAATGCCTTCAACACCCTGCCCTGGAGTTGCATTAGGGAGGCACTCCGGTATCACCGGATGCCGACCTACCTCTGTCGCGTGGTCGAGGCCTATCTGACGGATAGGGCCGTAATCTACCCCGGTCACCAGGGAGAGTGGAACCGGCGAGAGATGTCGTGCGGTGTCCCACAGGGATCGGTCGTGGGGCCGCATCTGTGGGACATCGGTTACGACTGGGTGCTGCGCGCCGACCTCCCTAACGGCGTCAGCGTAGTCTGCTACGCTGACGACACGCTGGTCTTGGCGCAGGGGAGGTCGCACGAAGCGGCGGCCGAACTAATGACACGCGGGGTTGCGACAATCGTTGAAAGAATCCGGCAATTGGGACTCGAGGTGGCCTTGCACAAGTCTGAGGCCATGGGTTTTCATGGTCCTCGGAACACGCCACCTGCGGGTTCCCAACTCACGGTAGGAGGGGTTCACATCGGCGTCGAGTCGACGATGAAGTACTTGGGACTTGTCCTCGACAGCCGGTGGAACTTCGTCGAGCACTTCCGACGTTTGGCTCCCAGACTGGAGCGGGCTGGGGCTGCCTTAAAGCGGCTCCTGCCTAATCTGGGGGGTCCAAACGCCTCCTGCCGGAGGCTCTACACGGGGGTCGTGCGGTCCATGACCCTCTACGGGGCACCGGTGTGGGCGCCCTCATTGAGGCTGCGCCCAGCGCGCCGCTTGAGTGCGGCCCAGAGGGTCATGGCCATCCGGCTAATCCGGGGATACCGCACGGTCTCGTGCGAGGCGGCGAGCCTCCTTGCCGGAGTGCCGCCATGGGATCTGGAGGCAAAGGTCCTCGCCCACATGTGGGAGTGGCGCGAGGATGCGAAACGCCGGGGCGAAACTCCGCTGCCGCGACAAATCGCGGCACGGCGGACAGAGCTCCGGCAGGATCTCATGGCGACATGGCGGGTACGATTGTCGCAACCCAGCGCAGGGCACGCCACAATTGCGGCGGTAAGTCCCCTCTTTGAGGAGTGGATATAGAGGCGCCACGGCGTCCTCACCTTCCGCCTGACACAGGTTCTCACCGGGCATGGGTGCTTCGGTGGGTTCCTGTTCAGGATAAAGCGGGAGGAAACGCCCGGGTGTTTCCATTGTGAGGATCGTCTAGAGGACACGGTGGAGCATACGGTGGAAGTGTGCCCTGCCTGGGCGGAGCACCGCCGTGTCCTCGTGGAGGCGATCGGCGGCGGCGACCTCTCGCGTCCGGTCCTGGTGCGAGCCATGGTACGGAGCGAGAGGGCATGGGAAGCCGTCACCTCCTTCTGCGAAGCAGTAATGTTCGCGAAGGAGGAGGCGGGGCGCGTGAGGGAGTGGCAGTCTCTGCGCCCTCACGTCCCTAGCCGCCGCAGGAGGAGACGCCCCGGGCGCCGGGAGTCGATCGCGGACTCCCGGCCACCGTAGGCGCGAGCTTGCGGGTGGCGAGCAATGGGTAGCTCGCCGCCCGGTAAGGACCAAGCTCGGGTCGACGGCGCGTAGTGTTCCACGCGCGCCTCAAAGAGATGTCAGCAGTACTGAAGGGGTCTGCTAGGGCCGATGCCTGCCGGGGTCACGTGATTGTTCTAAAGAGATACCGTGACCCTGGCACATGGGCAACTGAAGGAACACGGGTGGGTTTTAGTCAGTAAAAGTCTGACACGCCCTCCCGCTCCGCCCAGAGCGGGAGAAGTCATTTGATGATTTCCCAACCAAAAAAAAAAAAAAAAAAGGGGTCTAGAATCATTAACTGCATTCGTGGTTACGGTGCGCGTCGATGACCCTGCCATCCTGTATATTGCGGTCTGTGCTGGAATCCAACCAGTACATATTTTTCATATGTCGATGCCCTTGCTCCTGATGTGAAATAAACAAACATGTCCTTAGCAAAACGCTAGATCGTTTTGAGGAACCCATGAAACAGTGATGGCTATAAGTACTGACCAATGTATCCGAGCCGTGCGATCCAGGGGAACTGGCCCAGTCCGGCGTTGACTCCACCGATGATGCGGTCTGCAGCACTATCTCCACAATCTACCGCATCCAGCTTCGCCCATGCCGGGTGCTTCAATAGCTCCTCCGAAAGCAAGGTTTTGTCATCTGTACAAATTAGGAATGGTTATCAATTTGACATGAAGGGGTTTGTTTTCTCGTTGTTTTATTGACATTGTTCACGACGACAGTTATCTTATCTGCCTAGCCTTTTCCAACTATGTTGGGGTCTGATTCCAGTCCAACATGATGCGGCTTAATATCAATATTGTACATATAGGCACTGCCTATCTGATCTCTACAACCCGGGTACCTACTGAGTAACCCGACATCCTTTGGTGAGACTGGTTGTCAGACTTACGGGCTTCTACATGACCTGTAATGATCATCAAAAATCCACGAATGACAGCCGGGACTGTGGGTTTAACAGGCTTTTCCGTTGTTCCACTGTGGCGTTTTGGTATGTGAAGATTATTTTTTTTTAAATCTTTATTTATTTACAGGGTTTTTTCTATACAGAATATGTCACCCCGATTATTGAATACAATAACAAAACTAGCCTACCCGCAACCTTGTACCCATAATAATCATATGATAAAGAGTTCTGGCCTCATCTGACAATGGTGAGGCCAGCACACTAAGTATGTGAAGATGGTCACCCATCCATGGACCTATTAACCTATATTTACTTTTATTATGGCTTTGTTTGTTTACGGAGAATCACTGACTCCTAAGTCACAGGCCTACACCTAGTTTAGGAGTCAGAGGATTTAATTAATGTGACCTAGTTATAAGCCTTAAATGTTCTTAGTCTTATGGATATTCTAATGTCATGGCTTGTGGTGAAATAAAGAATTTATTATTATTCTTTTATTTATTTTCTTACATATTGAGTATATTTTTAAATATTTTTACAAAAATCTTACAAAAACATTTAAAAATATAAAAAATAGTGACCCATCGGCATCGGGAGCAGGGTCCAAGCTGCCGGTGGTCAGGGCTCTAGAGAGAGGAACCTCCTGACAATGCGTGCCGTGTCCAGGAGTACTGCCTTCTGAATCAAGCCCTTGACCCAGCCGCGGTGTTGGTCGAGGCTCTTCGCTATTAGCCCATTTACTGTAACAATTATCGGTACAATGATTGCAGAATCCACGTCCCACATGTCGACAACCTCGTGTGCTAAGTCAAGTTACTTGATTTTTTTATCTTGTTCAACTTTCACGAGATTCTCGTCATGAGGGACAGCGATATCAACAATCATTGCACGACGCTCTCGTCGATCTATCACCACAATATCAGGCTTATTGGCTACAATAGTCCTGTCTGTGATGATAGATCGATCCCAGTACAATGTGGCGTGACCATTCTCGAGAACTGGGTCGGGCACATACCTGTAGTATGGTACTTCAGATTCCACAAGGTTGTACTGCAAAGCAAGTTGCTGGTGGATGATCCTAGCTACTAGATTGTGTCTGTGCAAGTACTCGCCGTTAGCGAGACGAGAACAACCGGAAACAATATGTCGGATTGATTCACCGGGACGGTGGCATGCCCGACAGATGTCAACCGTACCATCCTTGACAATGTATTTATTATTATTATTATTAACCTGCTCGAGTGACCCAGGTAATTATTTGTCACTGTAAGCAAAAATCAAAATTCGTCTTGTGTGTGAGATGGCTCCGAGAAAGTACTTACTTGCCCTAATAGCAGACGACCGATAGTCGGGTGAACAACGGTCCAATCAAAATGAGTTCATGACGCAGATTTTCTCAAATTGTTTTTTGGTTAGTCGTGGTGTGCGTCATGTGTGACCCGGATGCAAGTAAAAAGTAAAATATTTTTCAAGCGATTCTTCCTTTCTTCTTTCCTCCTTATAAGCCCGAAATATTATTTAAATCTTGCTTAGCTTAGACATCTACTTTGGTGCTTACAGTGAAAATACAGCGCTGTACAGCGCAGTAATTGTGTCCTCACACATACTTTACAATAACATTTGTAATCTGCTAATAATAAAGCTGAATAATTTGATTGTTTTTCTTTTGGATTGTTTGTTTGAAACGCGCTAATCTCCGGAACTACCGGTTGGACTTGGTTACATATGACATAAGTTGCATAACACTAAGCTAGGACACTGAAGCTGAGCAAAAACATAAAAAACTCTGAACGAACGCTGTCTGAAAACGAAGTAGGGTGCGGGCAGGCGATGGTTCGGAGGAACAGCTTCTGTATACAACATGTAACGTAATTAACGCACACCATCTTAAGGGGTCATTGTACTCATCATTATGAACAACTTTTACTATGGGACCAAACCTGAAATCGCGAAAAAAAAATCTGCTGTTTCATTCAAAAGTTCAATACCTACTCGACCAAAATGTAAAGTATGTCAACACTGCTGATATTAAACCATATTTTTTGCAATTTTTGTTTTGGTAGAACTAGATCAAGCTGGTGAAAAGAATTTACAAAATATTATATTGGTTGTCAATGATCGAATCAGAAATGAAGAGATCCGTATGAAAACCAAAGTAACCGACATAGCCCGAAGAATTGCCAAACTTAAGTGGCAGTGGGCAGGGTCCATTGCTCGCAGAACAGATGGCCGATGGGGCCAAGAGGTTCTGGAGTGGCGACCGCGTACTGGAAGACGTATCGTTGGAAGGCCTCTCACAAAATGGACCGATGACCTGGTGAACGCCGCAGGAATACGTTGGATGCGAGAAGCACAGAATAGGTCAAACTGGCGGTGCTTGGGGGAGGCCTATGTCCAGCAGTGGACGTCTTTCGGCTGAAATGATGATGATGATGATGATGTCAATGTGATAATCGATGTCCACACGGACATAATAATATCGCGGTGGGATTTTTAGCTCATTGCATTTTCAACGCACTGCTTAGCGTGGAGAGTTGAAAATCGAACAAAGCGTATACTCGACGTGCTGTGATGCACTTTGTTGGATTCTCAATACTCGGTTCAACACTTAGAGTTGAAAATCTAGTGCACGATTAAAATCCCGCCGCGGTATTTTTACGTCAGTTTTAACGTCGACTTACGCAATAGGCTGTAGATAAAAAGTAATTTTGTGGGTTGTATAGAGCTTTTTCTAGCGACCAGAATGTTGAAGATGACTGGAACTAAAAAAGTGAGAGTGACATGAAAGTCTGCAGTTCTATTTTGATCATAGAGCCCATAATATACAGGGTGTAAAGGGAACGCTTCCGAAAATGGAACGTAGGTTATATACAAACTAAATGCAAATGGATACAATTAACCTTTCACTTTAAATTGATTCATCAACGAAATAATTTGAAAGTGTATGTGTTAAATCTCAAATAATGGTTCATTTAACTGTTCTCACAGCATAGTGTACAAAAAAAGAATGGCAAAAATAAAAAAGTATTATGGTTACGTATCGAGAATAACTAACTCTGTCACCTGTCTTCGTTCCCCTTACACCCTTTATACGGTAAGGCTGCCTGACCGTTAGAGCTGATTTCCCGACTTTCTCGAGCTCTCCATTTCTCTTGTCTCTAACAGACAAGCAACTTAACATTAACTAACATAATTATTTAATCTTGTATACTTAATTGGATCCACTCTCAAAATCTAGTCACTGAGCCAGTGTCTCATTCATAAGGCACTAACTCTTGCCAATCATCCTGTCAACTGAAAAAGGTCGCTAAAAAGCTCTATACAAGGTGTATTTTTGTACCCAAGCAATAAAAATAAGGTGGCAACATTCTAAACATCAAAAGATACGAAGGCAAAAAATTGACTGCCCGATCATAATCTTTCTAGTCTTCGCTAGAACACTGCTTGGGTAAAAAACTACATCCAACACCCACCTTTAAACGGTCTGAGAGGAGCGAATCTCCAAAAGAAATTGTTCCTAAGATTGTGCCACTGGAGCCAAGTACCTGTGAATCCAGTCATAATGTGATACATCATTTGCAAGAAAACGAAGCACTATTGTCTAGAAATACTCATATTTATTACTAAAGTAGTTCCTCATGCAATGTCATAACAATGAGCAAAGAGCCTGTTAATCATAATTTATTCATACAATACGTAATTAATTATTAATTTCTATAAAGCCTTGTAATTATTTTTTTACGTTTTATTTCAATTTGAATAGAATACGTACACATTACGTAGGTATACGATGTGAACATAGCATAATATTACGTAGGTATTCAAGGAATTTATATGGTAGGTACCTAAATACCTGTTTATTACTTATCATGACGATCATCGGGGACAAACCCTATCCCAATCATACTAAAACAGACCACCGAATATACAATTAGATGAGTAATCTAAAGGAAGGAAATGACTAATATTTTATAATGGAAAATCGTTTATATTTATTAACGTAAGTAAAAGGTTTATTTATGATGGATGATGCTACTGTTGAAGAATGAAACGGATGGTTGGACTATAATTTTGTAATGTAATTGAAATGGGGAGTAATTAATGTAACTATGCATTTTCTATTGGTACTGCTGACGGGCAGCAAAAGAAAAACAAATCTGTGGCAAGTAAAAACCAAATGAATTTTCCTAGCTCCATGTTTGATACGTCCTTATCTACACATGAATTAATAAAAACACTGAATAATAATAATTGACTTTGTAAACTGAGTACTAACACCGTTAATGAATTAGAAATAAATCGATTAACTCACCCGTAACGCCGTAATGTAGCAGAATTGTAAACGCTAACGTGAACCGCCACTCGATCGAAAACATAATTGGTGTTATCCGTTTATTATTTTCGGACAAATATATTTACGAAGTTTGTTGTATGAACAAACGTTCATGACTGCTTGGATTGCGTTTCCAGTGTTCTGTTCATACGTGCAACAAGTGCACTGCAGCGTACAAACGATATTAGTTACGCGCGTGTTCTGCATGTTCTCACCTCGCTTAGGGTAGCAACCAAACCTTACCGTGTCGCAGGTATAATCATTATAATATTCGTCAACAACCCATACTAAAAGATTATGCTTCTCGTGACAAACAACTGAAAAATCTTTCGTTAGACTTCGAATAACCAGGCTCCGCCTATCCTATCAGGAATTCAAACGAGACAGTCATACGATCAAAATTACGTGGCGGTACTATCTCTGAATATAAGTGAAATTGCGCTTTATCGATTTATGAAAATCTGTGTATCATTTTCACAACGATATGCTTCATTAAGCATAATTTGATAAGAGAAATAAACAATTCAATATTCATTGTCCTTCCTTGGTATTAAGAGAACTTGGTTACGCCTTAGATTCGATTTTTTGAGATGATGGGACATATGATTCAGCAATAGAAGTCAACAAATTCCAAACCCATACTTATATAAACTAATTTACTGTAAGAAAAAGATGGGTTCAAAAATTTTATAAAAGGTACTAATGTACATGTGTAAAAAAAAAACCACCGACTCGGAGAAAAGAAGATGGGTTCAATACATATTATTTTTGAAAACAAGATGCTACTTAATTCGTTGTTACCTAGTTTTTTCTAAGTTATTCTGACGGTAAAATGTAACAAACAAGAACAAACCTATAAAGTGATTTCCTTTGAAAAGGATGATTTGAAAATCAATTAAACTAGCGAGATCAGTATCAACCATACTGTTTAAACAGTCTTGATACATCAGGAAGAGTTCTGGGCTCTTTCAAACAAGCAAGATCATCATCATCATCATCATTTCAGCCATAAGACGTCAACTGCTATAATTGCCACACTAGGCAGGCGGGTTAGTGATCGCAGTATGATAGTAAAATGCATAGGGAGCGCTGATGCCCATTCACTAGTAAGTCCCTTAGTTGCCTCTTACGACATCCACAGGAAGAAATGTGATGGCAATTCTTGACGTCCTGCACCACACGGAATAAAGCAAGATCATCCAAACATTATCGTCAAGTTACTTTGAGTATACCTACCTACAACTTTCGCAACATTCAAGGGTTGGGATATTTAACATAAGCTGTCTGGCTGTAAGAAAGTTTACGATGAAGTAAATAAAACTTCTTTTCCATTATTTTAGGTACAATTAAATCATCCTCTTTCAACCGATGCAGATGGTGGAATCACGTTGTGGTATATGGTTAGCGATAATAATTTTCAATTCAATTGGTTAGGTTCATTTTTCAATTTCAATAGTTTTCTCCCCATTAGGTAATGATAATTCAAATTCTAGAAAAACAAAAACTATGATCCGAAGTAGGAATCCTACGGATCGTATCTTTAAGAATGTGTGTGTGAGTAAGTCGGTACTTTGTTCTGAAATAGGTACTTAGGTATATAAAGGATGTTAGGAGCTGAACTCCTTTCTTCTAAATGAGCGCCAAATGCATTAAAATTTTGTTTAATGTAACGATATTTTTCTTCACTCACACCATTTACGCACATTTCCTTAACGTTTTACATCCTTCATAACCTGTTGTAGCATTCATTTTATATAAGCTCTACCTACGTCAGTAGTTTCTCAAATTGGATTAGTGAATAAAGGATAGTTTACCGTTATTTGAATTTCCTTCCTCCTTTTTGTTAATAAATATATGAACCGTTACAAAAAACTGCTCAGTATGGTATCTTGATTTTGACGTCATTTCTAATGACGTAAAGAAATGTGTTTAAAATCGGCCAATAACCATATATTCTGAAAGTTATCACGGGGCATGGTCCATGGCCACAGCAATAAACTTCCTATTATAATTCTTAGAACTGCAAAATTGCTTTCTTGGACCTCTAACCGAATCGTTTAAAGCTTTTTATAGAACCTACCTACCTATTAGAATACGATAATTCGTCCGAATTTGATTGACTTCGTATTGAGATATACTGATTACCAATTTTGATATTTACAAGGAAATGATTCACCCATGATTATTTCTTGATTTTGTAATCGGTGGTTTTATCCTTTCAGAAAACCTATCCCCAAACGGCCCGTCTGCATCACCTGTGATGGAGGGCGACCAAGATTTTATTATAAAACTAGCTGACCCGACAGACGTTGTCCTGTAATTTAAAAAAGTTTACATTGTCCTATTATATGGTTGTTAAGTATTCTTAAATAAGTCTTCTTAAATTTTCTAATTTTCCGCGCAATTTTTTAATTTTTTTCTTTCATAAGAACCTTCTCCTGACAATTACAAACACAACAAAAAAAAAAAGTGAAATCGGTCCAGCCGTTCACGCGTGATGGCGTGACCAAGGGAAATAGGGATTCATTTTTATATATATAGATAATAATAAAAATATCGTCAAAATATTATATACTATTTATCACAACACAAACACACCGTCTGACTGTAGTCATATTTGTTTATATCTATTTATCGCAAGGCTGTGTTTCCAATTGAATTTGTTAAAGTCGTACGTTGAAAATTGATTACAAATTCACTATACTTGCACCTTTAACAAACCAAACAGCACCTAACAAATTACATGAATTGCAGAATGATTTATTTATTAACCTATTTATTAGCTAGCTGAAAAAAATCAGAATATATAGCTGTTAAAAAATATGAAAATGTTACATAACTTTAATCAACTAGGACGTCTCCGCCGATCATACTTTGGTGACGACCCGGGGGCAAACGCACCGGCAATCGGCCATACTAGCGGGAGCAGGGATTGCATAGGATGTTGGAAGGATTCGGCGTGTAAGTCTTGAGGTGGCTTTGCACAAGTCTAGGGTTCTTTGTTTCAATGGACTTCGAAACAAGCTAGCTCGGGATTCACTCATAGCGTTCGCGTCGGTGTTGAGTCGACAGTGAAATATTAGTTGTACAAAAAAGTTAGTCCCGTTTCTGACAGGTGTCGCCACTCAAAAGAGAGAAGCTCACAGAACTATCTGTTTGACTTATGATAAAAGTGTGATTGACGATAACACATGTCGAAAATGGTTCCGAAAATGTAAAAATGGAGTCTTCGATTTGAAAGATAAACCACGTTCTGATCGGCCTCAGGCAGTGAGTGACATTGAGTTGCAAGAGCTGCTGGACTTAGAGTCTGCATAAACACAACTACAACTTGCGCAGACATTAATAATAATAATAATAAACCCGCAGGGCAGCATGTGGCGTGCTGTTGGGCAGTAGCGACCCCACGGACCCTATCTCCCGGGAGAATTCTTGTTCCTCATCTCTAGCTTGCCTTTATTGGCCGGCTGGAGTGAACACTGACGAGGTTCAGAGCTCCCACCTCATTCTTGCCTTTATTGGCCGGCTTGAGTGGAGATTCGCAAGAGCAAACGTGCTCGGGGAAAGGAAGTATTCCAGTAAGTGCTCGTAGGGATCTTGACCATCTTTCGGGCTCTGGGATTGTTCTGAAAGCCGTGGAATACCTCTCCACTTCTCAAGCACCTCAAGAAGTGTTGCCCCCTTGTCACTGCGTCACTATGTGCCAGCGACGGTTTCTGGGGGCCCATTATTGAGTGTGCAAGTCACCCCCTGCCATTTAATCCATGTAAATACTAAACATTGATGCGGCAGGGGCCATAGTCCTTCCATAGTTCTTCGTAACCAGTCCATTTTAGCCATCCATATACATAGTCCAACATCTTGGTTTCCATATCCTGCAATAGTCCAACACCAGCCGGGGGTTGTCCTTGGGTGCACTTGCACAGTGCATACGGGGATAATCGTCGGTTAGTGCCTCACGTCATCTAAATTTCTAAGGGGCCTCTGCGAGTTGGCTTCGGCCCCTCGTACGCCTTCCAATAGACCGGGATCCTAGGGTCCCGAGATATACTAACATATAAAAATAATAATAATAATAAACATTTTATTCTCAGGTTACTATGACCCATAGACATATACCTTAAAAACTAACATATATAAGTAATACAAAAACAAAAACTTGTGTTAATAATAGTACCTTAAACTATGTTAGTAGCACTTCACTTTGTTAGCTTGTCCGTGAGCTGTCCTGTGGCACTTGTCCGCGGAAGCGACGGAACACCACTTCCTGTGGCCAAAAGTCTTCGTCCATGACGACGGGCAGATAACAATTCGGTACACGCACCACAAACGCCTTGAAGTTGACGTTGCGGTGTGACTCCAGTAACTGCACCCTCGGCATGTACTTCGTCTTCTGGCGTACGTACTCCACAATGTCTTCCGCCTTAGTGGTGTAGTGTAGGCGGGAAATGTACACCGGAGTGTTCGGTTTAGCAGCGCGCAAGCTGACTTCAGGCTTCGGAGTAGCTTTTCCGCAGTGGTTCTTGTTGGTTCGCGAACGGTGCTTCCTCCTTTGCACCTTCACGAAACCCTCATCATCAGGACACAACGCAACAAGCTGAAATGTTACGTGCATTAGGAAAAATTCAAAAAGATGAAAGATGGGTTCCGCACGAATTAACTGAAGAGCAACGTGAAAAGGCGAGTAGATACGTTTCGTAAACAAACGTAATAAACATTGGGTAGATCCAGGGCAGCCGACAACATCAACACAAAAACGCAATGTTTTCAATAAAAAGCAATTGCTTTGTATTTAGTGGGATGCATCAGGTGTTTTACGAGCTTCTCAAACAAAAAAAAGTTCATGTAAACCGACCATATACAGGACATGGGCGTTGACTAGTGATTCTTCAGCATGACAACGCTCGACCACATAGAGGTTCGGTGGTCTCGAAAACCATAGGTGCATTGCAATGGGAAATTCTGCCGCATCCGGCGTACTCATCTGAGATTGCACCAAGTGATTACTACTTTTTTCGATCACTACAAAACTACTTAACAAAGCAACAATTTCAAAATGAAACTGAAGTTAAAAGAAAAGTAGTCGATGAATTCTTCGCAAAAGACCGAGACTTTTTTCGCCAAGGAATCCATGAGCTACCTACGCATTGGGTAAAAGTGGTAGAAGCTAATGATCATTATATTTAATTACATTTATACTTCTTTTCGTTTTTTAGGGTTCCGTTGTCAAATGGCAAAAATCGGAAACCTTATAGATTCGTCATGTCTGTCTGTCTGTCCGAGTATGTCACAGCCACTTTTTTCCGAAACTATAAGAGCTATGCTGTTGAAACTTGGTAAGTAGATGTATTCTGTGAACCGCATTAAGATTTTCACACAAAAATAGAAAAAAAACAATAATGTATGGGGATATAATATATATCCCCATACATGGAACTGAAACTCAAAAATTTTTTTTCATCAATCCCATACGTGTGGGGTATTTATGGATAGGTCTTCAAAAATGATATTGAGGTTTCTAATAACATTTTTTTCTAAACTGAATAGTTTGCGCGAGAGACACTTCCAAAGTGGTAAAATGTGTGTCCCCCCCCCGTAACTTCTAAAATAAGGGAATGATAAAACTAAAAAAAATATATGATGTACATTACCATGTAAACTTTCACCGAAAATTGGTTTGAACGAGATCTAGTAAGTAGTTTTTTTTTATACGTCATAAATCGTAAACCACAATTTACCTTTCATTCAGTCAACTCAAATATAAAAATTTAAAAAAAACCTTTAACCGTGAATACCTGCAGGTTTGTACGGAACCCTCGGTGCGCGAGTCCGACTCGCACTTGGCCGGTTTTATAAATAAATGTATTTGGGTCAAAAAACGGGACGAACTTTTTTGTACACCTAATACTTGGGACTTGTCCTCGACAGCCGATAAGAGTTCGGGCAGCACATTCGGAGGCTTCTGGTGGATTAGCGTCGCAGCTACTCTTGGGTAACTGCTACACAATTTTGGGGCCCAACGCCTCCTGCCGGAGACTGTACGTGGGGATCGGGCGGTCCTTGGCGTGTCCGTGCGGGCGGCCACCCTGACAGTACGTTCCACTCCTATGTGGAATGAGATCAAAATGATGAGTAAATTAAGTATTTGTCAACAAAATTGTGACAATATTAAGGGGGTTTCCTAGTTATTCGTATATGAACGTTTTTTATAAACAACACAAACGAAGTCACGGGCAAGAGTTAGTTGCCCGTGACTTCATTTGTGTGGAAGTCATAATTAAGGCAACATAATACCTATACTAAAAAAACAGCCTCTTTTTTTAAAAACGTAAAAATCGTTTGAGTTTCGTTCTCAGCAGCCAACATACAGAAAGTTGGTACCGTTGTTCGTGTGAGAACTAGCTCGTCCTGTAAAAATTTAAACAGAATAGTATAATGTGTGAATTTGAAACATAAAAAAAAAACAAAGTACAGTTTTCACTTCGCTTCGATTGTATTGTTTACATACAGATTCATTGAAGAATGAATTGAAAATCTGAAACGATGGTACTTTCTGGATTCTGTAACGCAGATTGCGGTACTAGTCGTAGAAATCGTCACGTAGGTAATGAACAATCGTTAAGTAACAAAAAACGCTATGTTCCTTTTTTATTAGATATAATAGAAAGAAACAAAGAGAGAGTGTTCGACGATGTTGTAGTCGGTAGTAAGGTCAAAATTTAAATCCAAGATGGCGACTGCGAAAATATTCCATCATGGATGTCGTTTTCATGGTTTTCGAAGGTGTTGAAGCCGATAGTGAAGGCACAATGAAAATATAAAATGGCGATTCAGAAAATTTACAAAGTTTTCATCATGGGTGTTGTTTTCATGGTTTTTGAGTTTGCTGAGGTTATGGTGTGGTCAAAATAAAATTTGAGTATTTTAATTTGAGTATTGGATACGACGTTACATTTGCAGTTGAATAACAACGGTAAGGAACTTCGTTCCTGACAGGGATCCCCTGACCACACAAGCTTTTGTTTTGTTTCACTTGGCGTACGGCAGTAAAAAAACGGTAAAGCTCTTCGGCTTCTCACATTTTCTTAACCAATTCATTAGTAAGATAATTTACGCCTCCAAATAGTAAACATGTTTCTTATCTATCTAATGGATATCAGGCAAAGAAACGAATTACAGGCAACAAATTCAGTTAGCGTTTAGTAACTATTACGTATCCCGCAGATGTGATTCTGGTAGAACAATTTCCATTAAGTTTTCGATCGCAGTAAGGTGGTAAAATGCATAGAGAACGCTGCTGCCTATTCTCTAATAAGTGCTTTAGTCACGTATTACGACACCCACGGCAAGAAATAAGATTGGTATTGTTACCAGTAATAGATAAACTTTTAAGTTTATCTAAGTTACCAGTAAAATTTGTGACAATCTGTGTTTTGATAGGACACTAGGTACCTACTTTATGCACCAGTGTTCGTCTTCTCTTGTGTCAGCAAGTATTTGTGTAGTTAGAAGAATATTACACGCCGCGGCACGGCATATTGGGGCTGATTTTTCATGACAAGGAGCTGGAAACTGAATAACGTTTCAGTATTCATTTTTCTTTAAAAGAATTGCAATGCATGGTGAGATAAGGCTATCGATATTGATGATTCAATAATGAAATGGTCATACCGGCCTTTGTACAACAAGCGGCAGGGTAAGGAACCTAAGTACTTAAGTCATTACAAATAAACTGAGTAGGTACCTACTGGTTTAAGATGCTGCTTGATGACCTACGCCAAAGTGTGCCGGCGCTATATCTACACTAATTATAAAGATGTAAAGTTTTTAAGTTTGTTTGTACGAAGAAGCCTTAATAAGTACCAGTCAGATTTGAAGAACTCTTTTTCCATTTGACAGCCCAATTCTTGAGGAAGGTTATAGGCTATTTTATATCACGCTCAGATCCTTAAGAGAAGAGAAACATAATAATATGTCGGAAAGAATGCTAAGTAAACGAAGTCATAGCGCGGGCAGGCGATGGCATACGACGTGATGTATAGGACACTAAACTTTCACATGGACAAAGTCGCGGACAGAAGCTAGAAATAAATAAGAATCTTTAACGAAAAGTAGGTGCGTACTTATTATAAGATCGCGGTATCGAGGCTGAGCGTGTTCCTCGGCCAAACTGGTATGCTAAAGGCCGTCTCGTTTATCTAGTCGTCAATGACCCTCTACGTCATTTCGACCATCTCCTCATCCAAGCGATCCTAATAAATTTTAAAACAAAATATACCTAAGTTTGAAAAGAGATACAAAAAACAACAACACAAGGAAAATGACACATAAGCGGCCGGACTGCCGGAGTTTGTAAACTTGTAAGTATAAAACGATACAGCGCTCATTCTGACTCGGGCATTATCAGCGGATAACCAATCCACACAGACAATTTATTTAGTGGAACCGCGACAGTTTGGCGGAAAAAATCTATTGATTATATATAATAAGTGTTTCTCAACGATAGATGATCACGTAGTTTATTAATAAGTAGTGTGTGCGTGCTATACAAGTTTGTGTGTTCGACGTGAGCAGTGTTATTTTAAATTGGATAAAGACTGTGATATAAACAATTAATAATGTTCAAGTTAATGATAACCGTGACTGTGTTCCTGCAATTACTGCTGCAAACGGAATGCTGTAAGTAAGACGAGAATGCAGTCCAATAAAGGGCGCGATGTTCCAAACAAAAAGTTCGCTGTCACAACCAAACCTAATGTATTTGGATGAGAATTCAATGCTCTTTTGTAAACTGTAAACAATTTTTTTACATTGATTCCCGAGATTCCTATTAATTTTTCATTTTTGAAGTAAGATTCAAGTAGATACATATCACTCTGTATTTTATTGTGTGTACATAAATAATTAAATAAATAAGAAGAACGACGACGCCTCGCGACATGAAGCACGGGTCAAGACCCCCGTGGGTATTTCGAAAATGAACAATCTTGATATTACTAACAAAACATTACCTTTAATAGTTTTAATCACATAACAATTACGTGTGTACAAATATCATAGACCGTAGAACCATATACAGGGTGTGGCGTAAGTAATGGTCCACCGTTCAGGATTCGATGAACCAGATAATTAACTATAACAATTAAAATTTTTAACCATTTTTACCCAATTTTTTTTTTTACAAAAATTGCTCTTGAACTTTATGGTGTGTTAAAAATTGGGGTTAAAATTAGAGAAGAACCAAGTTTTTCTTCAAAAGAGCTGAATATACATAAAAAATCATAATTTATCATGATAGCTCTAGTATTCTGCTGAATACTAGAGCTATCATGATAAATTATGATTTTCACAGAAATCAAAATGAAAAAATAATGGTTTTTGTTGAAAATACAAACAAATATGTAATAAAAGGTAGAAATTTCGTAAATAAAAAACAAAAATGAAATATTTTCGGAACCCTTGGGTAAAAATGTTTAACATTTTTAATTGTTATAGTTAATTATCTGGTTCATCGAATCCTGAACTGTGGACCACTACTTACGCCACACCCTGTATAGACCGGTTCTGTGGTTTTCGTATACAGCGAATTCCTATGCACCATTACACGAACGCAGAGAACGCGGTAATGCAGAGAGAACGTGGTAATGCTGAGAGAACGCTGCTGCCCATTCTCTAGTAATTCCCTTAGTCGCCTCTAAAAGAATAACCAGTTTAGAAGTGCATTTGAATGCATTAATAAAATCACCAGATGCACCAATGAATGAAATAACTGTTTACACTATTAAAAACAATCCAAAAGAAACCGTCGTTCTAGTCTGTCACGTCAGCTACATATGCTTTTTTTTTTTTGGATGGGAAATCATCAAATGACGTCTTTCGCTCTTGGGCGGAACGGGAGGGCGTGTCAGTCTTCTACTGACTAAAACCCACCCGTGTTCCTTCAGTTGGCCATGTGCCAGGGTCACGGTATCTCTTTCGAATAATATACACACTCAATTTCGACCATTAATACTTTTATTTATGTCTTCCATCGTTATCATCTATTCTAGTATATGCCGGAGACAGTTGCGTTGCTGATGGTGAGTCGGGCACCTGCGTGCCCTTGCCGCAATGTCAGCATATCCTCGATGAGATCAAGCGGGCAGGCAACCCCATACCGCCTGACATGAGGATGAAGCTACAAAAACTAACGTGCGGCTACGCAGCCAAAGATCCTATGGTAAGCAACCATTTAATAGTGTCAAGCTACAAACTGTCTACCAGAAATCGTGTGTTTTCATTTACTTAGAACAGACACTTAAAGATATGCAACAAAACTTGTTATGTTGTAAGCCTAATATAAGTCAAAATTGTAAATAGTTCATTACTGTTTCCAAGAGAGTTTCAAATTAAAATTATTTGTGTGGTTTCTTTCTCTTTGCTTATTTCGCACATTTATCAAGTAAGAACAGTTACAACGGTTAAAATATTCAAAGTTGATAAATGATTCACAGGTTGTGGTATTATTTTTACGAGATCGTTTCATTTATTACTGTTTTGCTTGGTGGGATCGAGGGAATTTCCTATACTTCCTCTTCTCAGGTCTGCTTTAGTTAAGATTCATAAATTACTAATGTACGAGAAAGCAATTGATATAATCATTAGAAGTATGAGTGACTCACATTCAGAAAATAGCTTTTAACGTGTATATGACACGGTCTATCTACATATATAATGTCAAACAAGTGTTTTATAGGTCTGTTGCGTTACTATGGGAAATGCAGTTAATGAAAACCAGGGACCTGACACTACTGACGATGTAGAATCTTTTACTAGAGCTACGCTCGACAATAAGAATGGACCAATAGGCGTCGAAGCTCATCCGAACTTGGGCCTCCTCCCCCAGCAGTGTGGGAACATCGAGAAAGACAGGATCACTGGCGGTAACAGGACCGATCTGTACGAAATGCCTTGGATGGTGCTTCTATCTTATGATTCAGGTATGCTATACCTAGTTACCTATTAACAGGTCTTCGATTTTTTAAATTAAACGTAACTGCGATTACGAGCATTAAAAAAAAATCATAATCATTGTAATAACAAACCATAATAATGTCCTACTTTGAACTTGCTTGTCCACGATGATTTGCTGATAATACAGAATACATTGATTTTAATATCTCCTTAAATTACAAGCGACTGTTTCGGCTGTTTCACTATTTGAACTTTGAATAGTCACTTCTCCTTGTTAATACTTACCTTCCACTATTATCATTTCCAGGTCGCGGCACAGCGTTGAGCTGCGGAGGTTCACTCATCAACGAGTGGTATGTCCTGACGGCGGCTCATTGCGTGGCCTTCCTGGGCAATAGACTGCGGCTGGAAGGAATAATCCTCGGGGAGCATGATATCAGACAGGACCCTGACTGTCAAACGTCATATGATGCAGACTCAGATGACTGCGCGCCAAAAATAGAGGTGTGGCTAACTGTCGAATATTTCACCATCTGCACAGCTAGACATACTTATGCTTATCGGCCACCCTCAGCCATCCATTACCAGTCACATTTTAAGGATCAAAATCCGAGTGGCTATGTGATGCATTTAAATTGCATACATCACGTACATTCAAACAGCTTTTATATAAATATACAGCTCCACCAAAGATCTCACATAGGTTTTAGATGCCATCGACGAACATAATAATGAAAAAACTTTTTAACAAAAAATTAAACCGCCGAAAAACACAGAAAAGCAAAAAATAATAAACCTTAAAATTTTGAGTCGGCGCTGAAAAATCAATGAACAAAGATCACTCAAAGCGCCTACTCAAAATTTTAAGGTTTATTATTTTTTGCTTTTCTGTGTTTTTCGGCGGTTTAATTTTTTGTTAAAAAGTTTTTATGTTGTAATTTTTTGTGGCTTTAATGTACTAATAATACTTGGCAAGGTATACCCTATCCAATGAAAAAAGAATTATCAAAATCGGACTACTCTGTACAAAGTTATGCGTGGTTATACATTACAATCAATGAGTGAACAATCAATCATCCCCTGTTTTCCAACTCTTAGGGTTCGATTTTGTTTTCCAAATTTATATGGGACCATCCTCGGAGTATACCCTTTCCAATAAAAAAAGAATTATCACAATCGGACTACTATGTAAAAAGTTATGCGTGGTCATACATAAAAAAAAAAAAATATACGCGTCGAATTGATAACCTCCTCCGTTTTTTTTCGTCGGTTAAAAATATGCAGTCTGATAGAGCTACTAATATGTAACAATAATATAATGAAGTTAAGCAAATAATAAAAAAAAGTATTTTTTTTTAAAGTAATTGTTTTCTGTATAGGTCAAGTCTATATTGAATAGAATATGTGCACGACTCGCCCAAACGGTGTTTTTTCATTATCTGTGGCAGCAATGGCGTCATGCTATCGCAACAGCTGATCGGTTGATAGTTTTCATGTATTTAGGTAAAATTATGAATATTGAACTCCACATAACAAGGTTTTGCCGGGTTATGTACCAGTTTCATATGATACTACAAATACAAACCAAATTTTATTACCTCACTGTAAGATATTCTCCATAAAGATATATTAATCTAGGGCGAACTTAGCAAGGTATTCAACCTTACTAAGTCAAAGTCAAAGCATTTATTTAAAAATTGCTTTTGCCAGCGGCTTCACCCGCTTGGAGGTCGGAAAATATCCCGCAGGACCGTACTACCGAGATAAAAATATATATGTATTAATCCAGGTTATAAACTAACTGTGTTCCAAATTTCATCCAAATCCGTTCAGTAGTTTTTGCGTGAAAGAGTAACAAACATCCATACTCACAAACTTTCGCATTTATAATATTAGTAGGATAGGCAAATAAAAGGTACTTTTGAACGTTAACATTTTCATTGAAATAGAATTGATTCTAGTTGAGAATTGAGTGCTAGGCTCAGGATTCTGGTCTTAATTGCCTCGATTTACTCAGAACTCCATGCAGTCCTAGATTCAGGATTCTACAAAGGGCCCTTGACAAAAGACACTGCTGCTTAGTGAATAATCTATTATTACAGATTTACAGCTATGGGTTTTGGCTGTACTTTATTTGTGTCAATTTATTCCACAGACCGTATCGATAGCTGAAATAGTGGCGCACCCTGGATTCACACCTGACTTGCTGTTCGACGACATAGCTTTAATACGACTTGCTCGACCAGCCAATTTTAAACTTCGTAAGTACTTTGTATGTGTTATTATTCGTTCGCATGGTTATGGTATTAATAAATAGGCTCTTGAACTCCTACGCTCTTTCGCGAGTGCCGTGGAGCGTCCAAGATTTCGTGCGGGGAAGCTTTCCCTTCCTCCAACCAAGCTAACAAAGAAAAGGCTAAGTTACTTTACCAAGATATCTTCGATAACATTTTTTTTATGTTGGTTACAGCTAGCATGAAACCCTTGTGTCTGCCTGTCACACAAAAGAGTCAAACGGAGTCCATTGTTGGACAAAACGTGAACGTTGCGGGGTGGGGAGTCACGGAGGAAGGAATACAGTCTCCTGTGCTGCTCAGCGTCGAGCTTCCCGTCATCAGCACCGAAGATTGCATGGCGGCCTACCGTGGGTTGGTTTCACTTTCATTATAGCCAACTCTTTCTTAAATTCTTTATAATTGTAGCTCTCTTAAGCTTCGGAAATCTTGATCGTTTAGGAAATATGCATTAGTTTGAGCATTGACTTGATACTTGATACGCAACGTACTTACTACAAGCAGCATTGAAAAGACATTGTATTGAGTAACTTTATACTTAATAATACAATGCAAAAACTTCTAATAAATGAAATATTTTACTATGACAATGGCGTCAGTGCCCCCCAAGAGATCATCATAGGATACAGTTTAAATTGATAGAACAGTCAGAGATCTCATAGAGTCAGGTTCTCCTTGCTTTCTTATCAATATTTGAGATATTGATTAAATGTCAGCTTGGTATACTAACGTGATTTAACAAATCTTTATTTACAGACTCCGTACACTGAGGCAGACTCAAGTATGCGCTGGTGGGGTCAAAGGCAAGGATTCTTGTGGGGGAGACTCGGGCGGGCCTCTTATGTTCCCCGGCAGTTACAAAAAATTTGGGGTGCGATACATCCAGCGGGGTATCGTCTCCTACGGCACGAAGAGATGCGGCCTAGGGGGCTTCCCAGGAGTCTACACCGATGTGGCATACTACATGAAATGGATCTTGGACAATATGCACAGTTGATAGCGTGTGATATTTGAAATAACGCGTCTGATATTGTCCATAGTCGAAACGATCAGTGAAAGCCGTGCAATCGCGCTGTAGATTGGAAAAGGCTACACTGATGCAGGCACATCTGCTAAGAATAGATTAGAATTATATAAGATTTTTATTTATTATATAGGGGTTGTTAAATGCAAGCCCTGTTACAAATTTAGTGTTAGCTGACAAATAATTTCTTGAAAATGAGAGGATCTCAGCGAACCTACATGGCTTAGAACTTATATAGAAAACACATTGAACCTGTATGCGATAGATTGCCTGGTAATATTGTAATAGTTATACCATTTTTGGTGAAACCTAGGCTTCTGGTCGATACCTGCTTTGACAGGTTTTTTGTGTATCCCATTTATTTTTATTCAACTTAGAAATTTTGCGTGTATCGCTCAACCCGCCGCATGAAACGCCGAATACGGCCGGGCGAGCAGCACAAACTTTGACACCGGCTGGGGCAGTTGCGTGGAGCTCCTATTATCACACTATAATGTTCCCACTGTTGGGACTCAGGCCCCTTCTCTGCGAAAGGTAGTGGGCTGTAATCCAACACACGCGCCTAGGCCCGCGACACATCTCATCTGTCACATGTCTTCAATTTTTGAGTCTAGGACACGCTGGTTTCCACACGATGTTTTCCGTCACCGTTTTGAGAGCAGTGATGAAATAATTTCTACAAAGTAAAGTGCTGCCGGTGGTTGTGAGCATCAGTCTATGAACGAGAACGTCATGCGCACATATTACGGGTCTACAATGACTTTTGTAAACTTTTATTAAGTATTTAAAATGTTTTGTTATAACCGAATTTCCATAACTAGTCACGGGATGTGAATTTTAAACGTGGTAAAGAATGTTTTTGTACTCTTTCTCTGTAAGTTTGTCTTCATTAAACTAGTCCAGTATTTTTATTGAACACATGAGTAAATGATCTTTTATAATATTAATTTTGTTTTTATTATTAACACGCTTTTATTACCTAGCTTCAAGTTCAAACGTATGGTAGTATATGTACCGGAAACTTTGATCATGTTTTTGACCCCCATAAAACCTCGGAATAATTCGAAATTTGGCATAGTTATCAAGAACCGATGACAATACAATAATTTTATAAATTTGTGCCATATTCCTTGCCGCGGTTACCAGGATAGCCAAAAAAACTGTCTTTGAAAATTACGCTGATATACGTCACAAAATTCGAAACACCCTAAGAAATAGAAAATATACTAGAAAAATACGCTCCCATAACCTAAAAAGTAGAAATTAATGGAAAAGCGTGGGGTGCCTGATATCAATTAAAAAATACCTCAAAAAGCACCGGAAGCGTGTTTTTTTTATAACTATTGTTTTTTGTGTAGATATTATTTAAATGGTTCATTTAAAATCAAAGTCGAAGTATTTATTTCAATTAGGCCCAAAAAAGGCACTTTTGAACGTCAACTGTTACATGAAAATAGAATTGATTCTAGTTGCTCCTTCCAAAAGGTAGATTCGTATGGAGAAGAATGGGCAAGAAACTCCACCGTTACTCTTTTAAAATAGTTTTCAGTATTTGTATACAATATTTATACAATTATATGTGAAGACGATGCACCTAAAATAAAAATTACCATACCACAACAGGTAAAAGAACTGAAAATGAAACAATGAGAGATAAATAAATTATATGATAGATACATGGTGCTCACATATTTACAAAAATATTGCAAAGGCAAGAATACGAATTTCCTAATATTTTTACAAGATACAAGTCAATGTATGAGTGAGTAATGTATGTAATCATGCCATAGAATAAAAAAAAATCTTATCTACACAATTAAGTTAGCAACCAGTTTGATAAACTCTAAGACTGCCTATGGAGCGAGACCAGCATGTTTTCAAGCATTCCTTATCTTGGATGTAATTCTCTAATCTATACATCTATACAATACATACAAATATATAAAATTGGAGTGTCTGTTTTTAATATTAAGATAACCACTTTTTACTAAGTGTATATGGATGTATACACGATACATATACCAAAACAACATTTTTTACAATTTTTGTCTGTCTGTCTGTCTGTCTGTCTGTCTGTCTGTCTGTTTGTTCCCGCTAATCTCTGAAATGGCTGGACCGATTTTGACGGGACTTTCACTGGCAGATAGCTGATGTAACAAGGAGTAACTTAGGCTATTTTTATTTTAGAAAGATTCTTTTATTTTAGAAAAAAATAACTATCTTCGAAAACTACGCTGACATACGTCTCTAAATTCGAAAAACCCTGGCTGAATCCTACGAAATAGACCAAAATAATGTACTACAGTATTGTACACCTTAAAAAGGCCTACAAAAATGTCCTGAATGGTATATGTCTATCTCTTAGGGATAACCCAGAATAACCATTTTTTATCTTTTACTTTTTACGAGAAATAAGGGCTTATTTACGAAGCGATTTTAAGCAATACAGCATTCATCCTTATCCAATTAAGTACCTTAAATACATTGTGCATTTAATATAGATCAATATGGCCCTTTACAGCATATAATTTAAATGAATATCTTAGAAGATATTAGAGATTTAAAAAGCGGGCGCGGAGCGCGTTGGCAGCGGCCGGGTAGTACGGGATAAGTAGGATTGTAATTCATATTACTTTGGCTTCATAGTAATTGCGAATATCATGTGTGTTCATTATACTCAAAATAAACCTAATAGTATTATTCCAAGTAAGAGACCGCGAAATGGCTTAGATGTTTAGATTTTTGGATGTTTGTTTCTCAATGATGCAAAGACGGGGAAGGGCCGGAAGGTTCTGGAGTGGCGACCGCGTACTGGAAGACGGAGCGTTGGAAGGCCTCCCACAAGATGGACCGATGACCTGGTGAAGGCCGCAGGAATACGTTGGATGCGAGAAGCACAGAATAGGTCGAAGTGGCGGTGCTTGGGGGAGGCCTATGTCCAGCAGTGGACGTCTTTCGGCTGAAATGATGATGATGATGCAAAGACGGCCAAACGGATTTAGATCGAATTTGGCACAAAGATATATTATATCATGGATACGTAACAGATAGGATACCTACTTTATCCCGGTAGTAGGTTCCCGGGTGATATATTCCGACAGCTATACGGGCCAAGCCACTGGCAAAAGTACTATTCCTATAATTAACTTTAACTTCCTTAACTTATGACGAAACGGAGGAAATTCTTGTCAGATCTGGCTAAACATACACAAACACTACACGCTAGCACACATGCACCCCAGACATACACGCACCCCCACATACTCCCACACCCACACATACACAATTACACCCACACACCACCTCACACACTCACTCCCACACCTACGCACCCATATGCATGCATTTTAATTTTTAATTTTATTTTCTTAAATTTTATTTTACTTTAGTTTCTTTTATTTTGATTTTGAGGTTTTTGCACTGTATGCGGTCTCAACATTGTTGTGTTAGATTTGTAAGGGAAGTAGCGAGACAGCCCCAACACAAGTACTTCGGTAACTTACTGGGGCTGCCTCAATTTATGTTATAAATGCAATGTTTGTAGATGCAATAAAAACATTTTTATTTTTTTATTTTATAATTATGTTCGGTGTCTGGTAAATGATTGAGTGTCTGTATAGGTAAAATAGGAGCGTTAAGAAAGACCAGGAAGACTTATGTTCAACTAAACCAAGCCCTATGTCACAGTCTTCTTACTCTGAATACTATTACTTTTATTTTAAAAACACCAACACACATGATGTTCTCATAAACTATGAATCCTAAGCAATATGAGTTATAATCCTACTACTAATAATATGTGAAAATATGTATGATTGGGTGTTTGTTTCTCAATCACGCAAAAATGGCTGAATGGATCTGGATCGAAAATAGCACACAGAGTCTATATTACCTATATAACCTGCACCCTAATTGCGAAACGCACAATTTATCAGAATCTGAATGGGATTGAAGATTATTTCTAAACCATTGCGTCATTTGTTCGAATAAATTGTCGGGTCAGCAACGTAAAATACACAATGAATGTTGTTTACCTATGAATTTTAAACCAATTCCTACCGATAAAAAATTCCGCAATTACCCCTCTGGAATAACACATTCTTATCGCGGTAGTACGTCCTCTTGCATTAATTTCCGACATCCACGCGGGCGAAGCCGCGGGCAAAAGCTAGTTTGTAATAAGTTCGTTTACAAAGTGTACTTTTAATAAGACTTTTAAACCTCCTTTCTTTGAATTTTTGGTCCGTTTCATTGTGGGCCAACCCCAGCACGCGTAGCATGACCACCATAGAAAGAACTTTGTCTATTATTGGTAGAATAGAGATAGAACGGTACAAATCTTTCTACAATCTTTAATTCTGTCTTTAATCTTTCTACAATCTGTAATTTTCTCCATTCTTCCGTCGACAAAACCCCTTTCCACGGTGGTCATGCTACGCATGCAGTTAAAGAAAGAAGGAAGGATATAACATGTGTGTAGTGTTCTAAGAGTCCAGTTTCATTTGAAAACAAGCGTCAGGTACTAGATGTCTGGCATTTTTGCTGAACCCTTTTAGCGCAGCCGTGAAGCAAAAGCACTAAGTATAATGCTAATTTCTGACATCACACCTTGCACTTTTTATTTTATTTTAGTCTTTCCTGCTGTATACCTATTGTGTGCCTTTTGCTAGTCTGCCCGATGGCTAGTCTACGTTGAGAATAGCCGCCGTGGCCGAAATACGGTCTGGAGGACTATATATGCTCTCTCAATTTGGGGGGGGGGGGGGGGGGGGGTTGCCAGAATCGCCACGCTTGACAGGCGGGTTGTCGATCGCGGTATGGTGGTAAAATGCATAGAGAACGCTGCTGCTAATAATCTAGTAAATCCTTAGTCGCCTTTTAGGACACCCACGGGACGAAATGGTATGGTGCTATTCTGTACGTCCGGTCCCACAAAGATTTTTTCTATACATATCAATACAGAAATCTCCAAACATTATGAACGAGTCGACCACTTTAATAACCTTACGTTACGGGAATAATTATAGAATGTAAGTTTATAAATAAAAATAGCCTTTAGAACCTCTTTTTTTTTTGGATGGTAAATCATCAAATGACTTCTCCGCTCTGGGCGGAGCGGGCGGGCGTGTCAGACTTTTACTGACTAAAATCCAAACGTGTTCCTTCAGTTGCCCATGTGCCGGGGCCACGGTATCTCTTTCGAACAATCACGCGACCCCGGCAGGCATCGGACCCTTCTTCGTACATAAACAAGTTCAAAAAAGTAATCATATTTTATAATGTGGTGTGGTGTAATTTATCTATAATATGTATGTATTTAGAAATATATAAGTATGTTTATCAGTTGTCTAGTACCCATAACACAAGCTCTGCTTAGCTTGGGACTAGATGGCGTTGTGTGATAGTTGTGGAATATTATTATTATTATTATTATAATAATCTAGTCACAGCTTAAAATCCTATAACAGCAAATAAGCTATGATCAGCTACCAGCTCAGGTTGTCTTGCAGCATTACTTCCTCTATTTCTCTCCACTTATTCCTGTCCAGAGTAATTCTTCACTGTTTGGCAGATCATTCTCTCACCTTTTTACCCATCTACCTGTACGTCTTGTTCCATTCCTCGGCGACCATTCTGTGACTTTTTTCGTCCACTTTTCCGTCTTAGCTTTTGGAGTCTACCCAAACTGGCAGTCGTTGGTAGTATAATAGCCTTGTGAGTATGAGGTATTAAGACAATGTGTAAATGGTTAGTTCCCAATATTTTAAGATGCTGAAAAATTCGATTCAACAGGACAGAAGTCCGCAAATTCTTCCACACCTTCCCAGACCTACGTACCTCACCTAATATTAGTCTAGTCCTAATAGCACCTATAATTGGTTTAAATAAAATATCTTTAAATTAGGTTGTTATTCGTTACCTCAGTTGGTGACCTGGAAGCCAACTCTCGGGCTTGATAACAAGCTTAAGAGCTGTAACAAAGAAGAACAAACCCTGAAGTGTGTCAAATAGGGATAGTTAGTTCTATCAGGTTTTAGACTGACTAAAGTAAATTTTGAGTGATCTTTGTGATTCATTGTTTGGCGCCGACTCAAAATGACTGAAAGGTTTATTATTTTTGCTTTTCAGTTTTTTCGGCGGTTTAATTTTTTGTTAAATAGTTTTTATTTTATAATTTTTTGTGGTAGATTATATCTACTAATTACTACATGCTTTCAAAATCTGACTATTCTATAAGAAGTTATGCATTACAATCAATGAGTGAACAATCAATCATTCCCTGTTTTTCTACCCTTAGGGTTAGAATTTTCTTTTCAAATTTACATGGGACCACTTTTGGGATATACCCTTTCCAATAAAAAAAGAATTATCAAAATCGGTCAACTCTGTAAAAAGTTATGCGTGGTCATACATTAAAAAAATATACGCGTCGAATTGAGAACCTCCTCCGTTTTTTTCGTCGGTATAAAATAATAATAATCAGCCAGTATTGTGTCACTGCAGGGCAAAGGGAGGCCTCCCTTTGCCATGCAGTCCACTCAACTCTATACTTTTTTTTTTTTTTTTTTGATCACGAGTTGGAAATCCTCATGGATGTCCTCCGCCCTGGGGTGGGCGGAGGGGTCTGTCAGACTCTTACTGACTAAAACCACCCCGGTGTTCCGTCCCACACCTACGTCGGGGACCACGGGAACCAATATGTCTTCCGCGATCCCCGACTGGTGCCGGCCCGCCTTTGCGGGCCTCCTCACGTTGGGGGGGAGTGAGGTGTTAAACTCCCCCCCATACATCACAGAGAGGCGCGCGTGGAACACTACGCGCCACCATCTCGGGTCCGTAGCAATAGGGGGCGACGGATGTCCCCAGATCTGTCGCCCCTGGACCCATTTAGGGGGACTGGAAGAGGGCGTTGTCCGCCCTCCGCCGACGCCCGGTGCGCCTGCTGCGGGCTGGGTCAGCGGAAGATATCTCCCGCTCCCTTTCCGCAGCCTCCTTCTGCGACATGACAGTTTCGCAGAAGGATACCACCGCGTCCCAGGACTCCTCGCTGCCGACCATTGACTCGACCACGGCCGGCAGCGATAGGTCACTGCCTACTTCTGAGACGAGGACACGACGCGGCTCCTCCCAAGCGGCACATTCTGCCAGCGTATGCCGCGCCGTATACTCAACTCTATCCTGAGCCAATAAGGACCAATCCCTCATGTAGCGTCGAGATCGTCCCGCCATCTACGTCTGGGTCTTCCGCAGTGCCATTTGACGTTTGCGGGAACCCATGTTGTGGTGGTCTTCACCCACAAATCCCACATTGCATCCGCCACGAGGCAAACGTGTCCGGCCCAGTCCCATTTGAGCTTGGCTGTTTAAACACACAAATAAATAAAATTGAAATTACTGTTAGTAATGTAAACATATCAGGTTTTTACTAAATGCTTATGAAAGTACGGTTGTTAAAAAACATGAAATTAAAACCTGCGTGATTAATTTGAACTAAGTACGCTAATTAAAACAGTCTTGATAAAACAGGAAGACTTCTGGGCTCTTTCCAAGACTAAGCAACTATTATATCGTCGAGATTACTTCGAGTCTATAGGCACTCTAATATTCTAACTCCGTAGGTTGAAGCATTTTAAAACAAGTCTCAACATGTGCAAGTTATACGATAAATAACAAAAGTTATTCTTCATTAGATTCGTTAGATTTAACTGAAAGGTCACTGGCAGCGTTGAGCTGACAATTGTTGACCCTAACAATATATATACCTAATATTATATGGATTCTGTCCTGTGCTACTAACACTTATATGGATTCTATCTGAAATAACTGGATAATAATAAAAAAAAGACGTGGGGATACACTGAGATGTGGTCTCAGTAGACAAGAGTCTCACCCCGCTCTCCGTTTGGAGAAACCGAAGGTTTTGTCTTTGCGATTATGGATGAAGTTATAATGACGAACAACTACCGGAAATAAATTGTGAAGGATGGCACGGTTGACATCTGTCGGGCATGCCACCGTCCAGGTGAATCAGTCCGACACATTAGTTCTGGGTGTTCTCGTCTGGCTAACGGAGACTACTTGCATAGACACAACCTTGTAGCCAGGATTATCCACCAGCAACTTGCTCTGAAATACAGCTTTGTGGAATTAGAAGTACCATACTATAGGTATGTGCCCGACCCAGTTCTCGAAAATGGCAATATCACGTTGTATTGAAAAAGCATACACAGCTTCCTTACTTTGAAGTGGTCATGAAGAATACTGTAAATTGCTGGTGCATTTAGGTGCAAGATTTCCTCTATCTGGTTATATATCTTCTTCAATTAGTTTCTTTACCGCAGCTATGTTTTCTGGAGTAACCACCTCGCGCGGCCACCCTGGCACTGGATCATCATATAAGTTAAAGTCCTTACATTCGAATGGTTTATACCAGCGATATACACTGCTACGGCTTGGTGCCGTCTCAAGGAACACAGACTGCATTTCAGAGACACAATCATCAGCAGTTAAACCGTGCTTGAAATTATACATGATTAACACACGTAAGTCGCGACGTGTCAACTCCGACATCTTGCGGAAAACTAAGATTATTTAAAACAAATACCTACGGTAAACGCACGAGATGTTTCTTTTTGTCAATGAACATGTTATGACGTGCACTATAAAATGACAGAGTATGGTGTAATTCGGCTAGCATGTATGAACAAGTCTCGAAGCTTTCTTAGCAGCCTACGTATAAACCTACCCAATTGTTTTTTTTTAGTTTCATCATGTTTTGATATCGGTAATCGATACTCAACACGTCTTAGGACTTCCGCTAACTAAGTTACTATAACGCTTTATGAAGTTATCCTGTATTACTCATAATCTTTCTACAGGTGGTGAAATAATGTTGTGGCATTTATGCTTACACGAAAGCAATACGTCATATACCTATAATGTAAAATGTTGCAATGTAGCAGCGGAAAAATCTCAAACGGCGCATACCATCATCACCTGTCTAACCTTTTCCTAACTATGCTGGGATAGCCACCGACAAGAACAATGTCATCGGTAAACAGCATGCACCAGGGTGCCTCTTCCTGTATGTCCGACGTCAGGGCGTCCATGATCAACAGTAAGAGGTAAGGACTTAGTGCCGATCCCTGGTGCAAGCCTACAGCCATATTGAACTCGTCGGTATTGCCAGCAGCCGCCCGGACGTAGGTACGAGATTGACTGTACATAGCACGAATTAACTCTACATTGTTCCCAGGCAACCCTTTCTCTTTCAGGGCCCACCACAACACATCCCGAGGTACCCTATCACCATCTATCTACCAGATCATTGAACACCATGTGCAAGTTTTTGTGTGCACGCATGGACTTCTCGCACAATTGGCGAAGTGCAAAAGTGGCGTCCATTGTTCCTCGCCCTGGCATAAACCCAAACTGATTCGGGGTAATCTCACTCTCCTCTCAAAGTCTTTTCTCCATTACTTTCTCCCATACCTTCATACTATGTGACATGAGCTTTATCCCTCGATAGTTGTTGCAGTCAGTCCTGTACATCATCTTTATTCTTAAAGATGGGCACTAGCGGACTATTGCACCATTCTTGTGGGATCACTCCTTCATGCAACAACTTATTGAAGAATAATGTCAGCCACATAGATCCATCTTCTTTTAAACACTTCCATTCCATACTTCTTTGGGGATATCATCTGGGCCCATAGCTTTTCCATTTTTCATAACTTGGACTGCCTTTCTTACTTCATCCATGCTGATTTCCCTCACCAAGCCTATATTGATTTGTACCTCTCCGAGCACACCATTTCATTCCAAAATAAAACTCAACTCAGACGGCGCATATATAAAAACGTTATTGGAAGCTAATTAGGTTTTACCCTAAGGGCTCATCGAGTATTTTGGGACATCGCCAAGCGGTTGTGCGACTACTCACGTGACTAGACGGCTGGCTTATTTTAAGGCCATAGAATCAGCATCATAGTTAGTTAGGTTATGCTGGCAGCCTTTTGGGCACTTATCCCATTGATAGCGATGCGAACGCATCATTTTATGCCGAATGAGCCATTCCCCCTTTAGTTTATGTAATACTAGCTTCCGCCAGCGGCTTCGCCCGCGTGAAAATTCAACCGCCCAATTCACCCTCTTAGGGATGAAATTTCAAAAAACCCTTTCTTAGTGGATACCTACTCTTCACAAAGAATACACCCTCCAAATTTCATGTCTCTAGGACCAGTGGTTTAGGCTGTGCGTTGATATATCAGTCAGTCAGTCAGTCACTCAGGACTTTGAATTTTATATATATAGACTAGCTTCTGCCCGCGATTTCGTCCGCGTCAAATTTTTGCTCCCCAGACCTTTCCCGTCGCATCAAATTGCCTGCCAGTTTTTGACAATTTTTCGTTGCTGCTCTGCTCCTTTTGATTGTAGCGTGATGTTATATAGCCTTTTCTCAATAAACTTAACTCAATATTTATTTTTCACCTTTCTCAATAAATGGGTTATCCAACACAAAAATAATTTTTCAATTCGGTCCAGTAGTTCCTGAGATTAGCGCGTTCAACCAGACAAACAAACAAATTCTTCAGCTTTATATTATAATATTAAAAGTATAGATGTATTTTTTTGGGCAAGCTTGTATATTGTCATTAAGATAGTGGCCGACTGAAATTAATAATCCGAATCCTAGGAAAACAAACTTCGAACATAATGATTTCTTTTTTTTTTGGCTGGGAAATCATCAAATAACTTCTCCCGCTCTGGGTGGAGCGGAAGGGCGTGTCAGACTTTTACTGACTAAAACCCACCTATGTTCCTTCAGTTGCCTATGCCAGGGCCACGGTAACTGTTTTAAACAATTCCGTGACCCTGGCAGGCACATAATGATCTACGAGTAGTTTTTTTTTTTTCTGGTGGTGTATCCCTTTACGGAGAACAGCGGGTTATGTTGGAGTCCAGCCGACTAAAACGCTACTATTTTTTCTACAACCGTAAGTCCCGGGGCCCGCGAGAAACATGTACAATACATTCGCCACACACCTCCCTAATCTACCTACCTACCTATGAGAAGAATTAAAAAGGTATCTTGTTCTGATTTGTACGGGTAATTAGGTTGATAGCTACTGCCCTCTTTCCTTTGAAATGTGTCAACTCAGCCTATAGTACTCCACTGCTTGGCATAAGCCTCTCCCATGCTGCACCGCAACACCCTGTCCTCCGCCTTCCGCATCCAGTCTGTCCCAGCCACGTTTTTGAGGTCGTCGATCCATCTAACTCGGGGCGTCACGTTGAAATGAGTACTGAGTATTAAATTAGTTAGTTCGTGGAGCAGGGAGGGAGGAGTGGTGTTAGGTTTGTTTAGCTTTAAGTTAGGTTATTATGTTTAAGTTAAGGTATTTATCCATGTACCGTGTACCTGTACCGTGTGGTGCCGGACGTAAAGAATAACACCACCCCATTTCTTCCCGTGGGTGTCGTAAAAGGCGACTAAGGGACAGTACTAGAGAATGGGCAGCAGCGTTCTCTATGCATTTTACCACCATACTGCGATCGCCAACCCGCCTGCCAAGCATAGCGATTATGGCAAAACCCCCCAAATTGGGGGAGGCCTAAGTCCAGCAGTGGACGTCTTACGGCTGAAATGATGATGATGATGATGATTTATCCATGGAGCTGTGTCGCCAGGAGTAAGGGTTTATCATGTTTTTAGGGTTCCGTTGCCAAATGGCAAAAAATGGAACCCTTATAGATTCGTCATGTCTGTCTGTCTGTTTGTCTGTCCGAGTATGTCACAGCCACTTTTTTCCGAAACTATAAGAGCTATGCTGTTGAAACTTGGTTAGTTAATGTATTCTGTGAACCGCTTTAGGATTTTCACACAAAAATAGAAAAAAAAAACAATAATATTTGGGGTTCCCCATACATGGAACTGAAACTCAAAAAAAAAAATTTCATCAAACCCATACGTGTGGGGTATCTATGGATAGGTCTTCAAAAATGATATTGAGGTTTCTAATATCATTTTTTTCTAAACTGAATAGTTTGCGCGAGAGACACTTCCAAAGTGGTAAAATGTGTGTCCCCCCCCCCCCCCCGTAACTTCTAAAATAAGGGAATGATAAAACTAAAAAAAATATATGATGTACATTACCATGTACATTACCATGTAAACTTCCACCGAAAATTGGTTTGAACGAGATCTAGTAAGTAGTTTTTTTTTTATACGTCATAAATCGTAAACCACAATTTACCTTTCATTCGGTCAACTCAAATATAAAATTTAAAAAAAAAACATTTAATTTCATAAACATAAACCTTATGCATAAACCGTGAATACCTGCAGGTTTGTACGGAACCCTCGGTGCGCGAGTCCGACTCGCACTTGGCCAGTTTTTTGTTATTAGTCTAGTTTGTCCCACTGCTGAGCAAAGCTCTCCCCTAAATCCCACCAGGCATCCTTTTCAAAGGCCACGTTGATCCAACCTGTGCAGTATGTCTCTAGTTCGTCTCGCCTCCGCCGTCTATCCTCAAGCACCCACTGTGTGGAGACTATTATCCAGCGGTCACTGTGCATGCGGCTGGCGTGACCAATAAATCTATACTAATATATTTTTTTAAATCTGAAGAGTTTGTTTGGTTCATCGCGTTGATCTCAGGAACTAAGTACTGGTTCGAATTAAAAAATCTTTTAGTGTGGGTAGCGGGGTGGGTATCAATGAAAAATGTTGTAAAAACGTGGAAAATTAATTGGCTTTGAGAGCTTCCGTCTTCGTTCTTTCGGAGGTCAATCGTGGGCCCTAACCCAAGAAATGAAAAACAAATTAGCAATCTGCTAACAGCAATGGAAAGATGTATGCTAAACGTATAAATAAATAGATAGACTGTAAAACCGTATCATTAGAAATAAAACAAAAATGATAGATGCAACAATGAAAATCAAAAGACTGAAATGGAGATGGGCAGGACACATGATAAGAGGACATGACAAGTGGAGTAAATTAATAACAAGGTGGTACCCCAGAGAAGGCAAAAGTATAAGAGGTACACCGCACGGGGCGCGTGAGGGAGTGGCAGTCTCTGCGCCCTCACGTCCCTAGCCACCGCAGGAGGAGACGCCCCGGGCGTCGGGAGTCGATTGCGGACTCCCGGCCACCGCAGGCACGGGCTTGCGGGCGGCGAGCAATGGGTAGCTCGCCGCCCGGTAAGGACCAAGCTCGGGTTGACGGCGCGTAGTGTTCCACGCGCGCCTCAAAGAGATGTCAGCAGCACTGAAGGGGTCTGCTAGGACCGATGCCTGCCGGGGTCGCGTGATTGTTCGAAAGAGATACCGTGACCCTGGCACATGGGCAACTGAAGGAACACGGGTGGGTTTTAGTCAGTAAAAGTCTGACACGCCCTCAAGTCATTTGAAGATTTACCATAAAAAAAAGAGGTACACCGCAGAAAAGGTGCGATAAAGACAAAAGGGAGGTAGCAGGAGTAATGTGGAACAGACTGGCCCAAGAGACATTGGAATGGAAAAGGTTGGAGGAGGCCTTTCCCGACCGGCAAACAGCTAGATTTACAAAAATTAAATAAGTTTTAGAACTAAAGATAAGTTTTTTATTTACATTCGTTTAATATGTTAGGTTAATTTTTCACTCCTTTTATATTAGGTAAATCTGAATAAAAGGCTTTATTATTATTATTATTTATGGTTGACTCACTATAAAGGGTTTGAATTGTAATTAAATCTAAAGTAATATTATAAAGCTGAAGAGTTTGTTTTAGACGAAGTCACGGGCAGAAGCTAGTATATGGTACATATAACCTGGATTAACACATTTTTATCCCGGTAGTACATCCCCTTGCGATAATTTCAATCATTCGTACGGGCGAAGCCGCGAGAAAAACCTAGTTATTTATAAAATGTGTACCTACTTTCCTTCGCCCACACCGTTTACGCAGTTTCCCTTAACTTTTCCCGATCTTTTGCATCCTTCATAACCTGTTACAACTTTCTTTATACAAAAGCTTTACCTACGTCAGAAGTCAGAAGTTTCGCATGTAGGGTACGTCATTGGAGGATACTTTTACCACCGTTAGTTGAACTTCCTTCCTCCTTTTTGTCAATAATAATATGCACCGTAACAAAAACTGGTTAGCTGACGTTTCTTGATCTTAAAATTGACGTCATATCGCATGACGTAAATTTATGTAAGTAAGATCGTACGTTAATCATAGATTCTATAAAATACCAATGACGAAATAAGGTAAATATATATCATTTGTTTCTCAAATAATATTAATATTAAGAAATATGGTCCGGATATAATTATACGAACTATAAAAGGGCTTTCTTGGATCTCGAACTGTATCGTTAGAATTCCAAACCTCCAAACTCGTTTCACCTACCAGAGGGGTAATTGCGGAACTTTTTATCCGTAGGAATTGGTTTAACATTCATAGTTAAACAACATTCATTGCGTTATTTACGTTGCTGAACCGACAATTTATTCGAACAAATGACGCAATGATTTAGAAATAATCTTCAATCCCATTCAGATTCTGATAAATTGTGCGTTTCGCAATTAGGCAGCTAATAGTTTAAAAATTCGTCAGATATTCTGATTCCTAATATTGCTAATTACATTGAGACAATTCAGACGTGTTTCTTTCTAGGCTTCTTGATCGATCATCTCTATTCCTACAGCTGTGGCGGAAGTAGGTATATATATATGTATTTAAATAAATGGATTTGACTGGCCTGTTAGTCCAGTGGTTAGTGACCCTGACTGCTAAGTCTGAGGTCGTGGGTTCGATTCCCACCCAGGACAAATCTCTGTGTGATGAGCACAATCATTTGTTCTGTGTCTAGGTGTAATTTATCTATAACTAGCTTATGCCCGCGGCTTCACCCACAAGGATGTCGAAAAATTCACCATTTCAACCCCCCATTTTACCCTTTTAGGGATGGAATTTCAAAAAACCCTTTCTTAGTGGATACCTACTCCTCAAAAAGAACACACCCTACAAATTGCATGTCTCTAGGACCAGCGGTTTAGACTGTGCGTTGATATATCAGTTAGTCACTCAGGACTTTGAATTTTATATATATATAGATATGTATGTATTTAGAAATATATAAGTATGTTTATCAGTTGTCTAGTACAGGCTTTGCCTAGTTTGGGACCGGATAGCGTAGAGTTGGTTGTCATAAGATTAAGATTAAGATATTTACCAAAAGCTAGGTTCAGTTATAAGTTTGCAAGGTTTTTCTGAGATGACTGTAAAGGCTTTATGGGTTACCATCCTTCATGGGTCGAGGACATAAGGAGAACTGACTGGGTAACGTCCACGGTAGCTCGTCACCTTATAAAAATTTCAATAAGTAGTGATGTACCTTTACAAGTTAGGATCGCTGCTATAAATTATAAATATAATATTTCAATACATAGTGATGGCTTCACACAGAAATATTTACCTAATATTATTTATCACAACACAAACACACCGTCTGAGTGTAGCCATATTTGTTTATATCTATTTATCACAAGGCTATGTTTCAAATTGAATTTGTTAAAGTCGTACGTTGAAAATTGATTACAAATTCACTATACTCGCACCTTTAACAAACCAACCAGCACCTAACAAATTACATGAATTGCAGTATGATTTATATATTTACCTACTTACTGGCTGGCTGAAATAAATTCTGTAAATTGAGCTGAAAAAAATATTAAATAAATAAATCAACTAAAACGTAAGGTACATAGGATCTACAACCTTCGGACCTTCTATTGATAGCCATGTGGAATAGGATCAAAACGATGAGTGATTTTAAGTATAAAATCAATGTTAATATGAGTTCGTTAATTTTAAGGGTTCCTGATTTATTCGTAACTTTCGTTCTTAATGTGTTACATTATTTATATGAGAGTTTTATATTGCACTTCTGTGCAAGCAATGTATACCTTCAATTTCAACATTTCCGTTTGATTTCATTACCGTATTGGATTATTTTTGTTTCACGTGGCAGAAGGCAGCACCAATAAGCAAAGGTTCTTCGAGTTCCAACATTTTCTTAACTAATTCATTAGCAAGATAATTTACTTCAACTATACTTAGGTATGCAAAGCTTATGTACCTTTGCTTATTGTCAATCTAGTGGAAATCAAGCAAAGAAACGAATTACTGTTAAACTGTTGTACATTCACGAAAACCAGCCAACCGTTGCCATCAAACGCCTGCAGAGTGCAATCCAAGTCGTCGGTTATTTGTCGGTTAGGCCAATTTGGCAAAATTTCTTGTTACTAGTGAAAATTGTGACAATCTAAGATTTGATAGGACAATAGCTACCTACTTTATAGTTCAGTGTTCATCTTCGCTTGTGTTAACGGAATATCTGATGCCGTGCTAATACATAATGGCCAGTCAGCCAGACGTCTTCGGCGTTGACTTTACATGACAATGAACGGGAGACTAAATTAAGTATTCGAAATTGGTTTTCTGAAAAAGAAGTGCAATGCACAGTGCGACTAGGGCCTGATAATGGTAATGGTATGTGTAATGGTGATCCAATCATGGCTTTATCATACAGCCCTCATGTTAAGATACGCGAGTAACTAGTTTTACAACCTATAGGAGGGTAATTAACCTGTAATAAGTTATTACAAATAAACTGAGTACTAGTTTAAGACGCTGCCTGACGACCCAAGCGCCATCTCGCTGGTAATGAAAGCGCAAATAATAAATAAGAATCTTCAATGAAATGTAGATATGCGTGAAGATCACGGAGTCAAGGAAACCGAGCGTGTTTCCCGGCGAAACTAGTATGGTGATCGTTTGTCTAGTCTTGTTTATCTAGTCACCGATGACCCTCTACGTCATTTTGACCATTACCACATCCGAGCGGTATCGCTAATTCCTTTTAAAACAAATTATACGTTAGAACAGAGATAAAAAACGACAACACAAGGAAAATGACACATGACCGGCCGGAGTTTGTAAACTCGTAAGTATAAAACGATCTGGCGCTCATTTTGACTCGGGCATTATCAGCGGATAACCAATCCACACAGACAATTCATTTAACAGGACCGCGACAGTTTGACGGAAAAAATCGATCGATTATTATAAGTGTTTGTCAACGATTGTTGATCACGTAGTTTATTCTTAATTATTGTACTGTGCGTGCTATACAAGTTTGTGAGTTCGACGTGAGCAGTACTATTTTAAATTGGTTAAATACTGTGATATAAACAATTAATAATGTTCAAGTTAATGATAACCGTGACTGTGTTCCTGCAATTACTGCTGCAAATGGAATGCTGTAAGTGAAAATTAATTTTACACCTGACATTATACAAGAGACGGCGATGGATTGGAACGCTAAATGAATTAATGTGCCTTTTTATGACCATATCTAAATGCGCTTAATTTGGATCCAATTAGATATTCTACTAACATTAATTAGTACAAGGTAGTTAAGATAACAACAAAACAAAGGCACTTGACACGCGTGGTTGATTTCGGCGAGGATATATCTATGACGGCCAAACCCCTCTCACGCATGCGTCTCTGAACAGTCCCTACAGTGGGAACAACATAGGCATATTATATAGGCAATATCTCATTCATATTATTACCTATAATAATGCAATCATGATGGTAGACACGTTCAGTACACATTAAAAATAAATAACACTTTAGTACCAATGTCATGATCATAATTTAATGTTGTGTTTACATTCAAATACAATTTGCAATATTAAACAATCATATGTGGAAACACGGAGTTTACTTACCAATTCTTATATTAAAGATAAAATTATGCATAAGTTTAACATATAGATGACATTTGTACAAACACAATGAGGAAGTTGTAATGAAAAAAAAAAAAACGAAATTTCCATTGAATTTCTGAAAATACCCAAAAAATTATTTACATTATCACATGATAAATTAAAAGAAGACGTAGAAATAAAAAAGTCGTTCTTTGACATGACTAAACTTAAGTACTTGAAACAAGATAATCAATATCGATTGAAGTGGTATTTTATTTAAAAGTATCACATTTTATAAAAAGTATTTTTTCTTATATCCTAAATAAGCATGTCAAGTCGTATGTAAACAAAGTTACTTTGAAATTGATGTATTGAGTCTCGATTGATAAAATCCCTGGAAAAATCAAACGAATGCAGAACTGCTTAGAAATTCTCAGTACCTCACTTAACACAACTTTTAAAACCCAATAGTACCTATGTGTCAGCTAGTACCAACGTCATAAGAATATTCGTGCCGATTGTCCAAAATATAGACCATTGACCGCGTCTAAAGATATGGATGTGTTTCGACTGAAATGATAATGATTTATACCGTTTAATAAAAAAAGTAGGCCCTCCTTATTATTAGAACGACTTGAATTCAAGTGGTCAACTAATACTTGTTGAATTTAGGAAATCAGTCACGATTCAAGATGCTGGGAACTATTTACTTCTATGCGGAGCATTATAGCTGCCTTTGCTAGCTCCACTCACAGCGGTCCTGTATTACCTACTCGCATCATTACCAACTCTGTGATTTACCATTTTCTTAGCTAGCCGTACTACTTTCTTTTTTACCGTAATGATCACTTGATTCCTTCAAGGTGTCCACCGTCAGTATCGGCTGAGGCGGAGAATCATTATGTCGAGTAAAGTTACTTGCTAAAATTCTAAATAGTTATTCTGATCTGAGGATATCTAAAACAGCATCCAACGTAACAACATTCTCCGCTAAAATGTGCAATGATAGTTCACGTAAAATATGTGAGCCAGGTAATTAAATCTGGAACAAACGCATTTACTCTGGCCAAAGGTATATTTGCACAGAGTAAAGTAAATTTTTTTTTCCATCTGCTTCTTCCACGTGGTGGTCGGAAATTGTCACACGGGAATTTTCTTCCTAGTTCAGGTTATAAACTGTCTATCTGTGTGCCAAATTTCATTTAAATCCGTATGACCGTTTTTGCGTGATTGAGAAACAAACTATCACTACACACAGACTCATTCATATAAAATGTAAGTATCTATAAATTAAAATTTGCAACAAAAAACATTGTAATTTTTTCTACGATAATTATGTGGTTGGTGTAGTATGCAATTTAGCACAGTTAACGTTTATATGGAGAACGAGTTCAGAAAGCTTATATTTTATATAATAATAGATAAGAAATACATTAAGTTTTAAATTAATTATGGTCGAATTTTAACCACACATAAATGTGAAAGTTTAAATTATATGTTTGGATCTTCTATCCCAATGTATTATTTATTTGTGTAGTGAATGTGTAGATAAGAAAACACTTGAATGTCGGAATTCTAGAACGAACGCTTTTACTTTGCCCAAGGGCATATTGCACATGGTACTAAACTATGTGCTATGTGCCTTTGGCCAGAGTAAAACAACTACCGGTCCATCGCCTTCCGGTACCAATTATAATATACCTTGCCTCATTGGTGAGGGTTAAAACGCAGGAGACAAATTTTTAACCAAGCAGATTTTTTTCTCATGAAGTCTGTTTCGTTGATCTCTGATCGTAAGCGCGACTACTGGGCGTTGGATCCCTACAGGTAGATTAGTCGGTTTACATGAAGCTCGGAGTCAGGATTTTTTACCGGTTGATAGCAATAACCTAATGTATTTGGGGTCGATGCAATTTGTATTTTTCTTTCATACTTCTCTACAAGTCATCAAATCAGTGTAACCACTCCCACTGTTTCTTTGGTCGTCCATCCACCATTTCTTTGGTCTTCCCTTACTCTTGCAGCCGTCTATTTTCATTCTCAATTTTTTCACGACTTTTTCCTCATTCCTCCGCATCAAATGACCCATTATTACGAACAGGGGACTTTTAAACATAGCAAACGAAATGTAAGAGTAATGTACCCCAATTTTCAGAACAACAGGTATGATGACATCATACCTGTTGTTCTGACAACATTCAACATTGTTATGTCTTCGTGTTATTTTTATCAGTTCCAAGGAAAAAATATCTTCCATTATTTATTTAATGAAGCAACAGCACATTTCCTTAGGTATTTAGTATGTAATTACATCTTCCAACGTTATCGTCTATTCCAGTATATTCCGGAGACAGTTGCATTGCTGAGGGCGAGACTGGCTCCTGTGTTCCCTTGCGACATTGTCAGCACATCCTCGACGAGGTCAGATGGGCAGGCAACCCCATGCCGCCTCTCATGAGGATGAAGCTACAGAAACTAACGTGTGGCTACGAATCCATGGACCCTATGGTAAGCAAGCATTTCATAGTGAATGGTCAAGCAGTAAAGTTTATACCTATCTGAAATCGTGTAAGGACCTACATTATTCATTTAAGTATTTACCCAAGACTATACAGAAATTATTTGAAATAGCAAATCTGAACTAAATTGATTGCCTAAGATATAACTAGCGTTTTCCAGCGGCTTCGTCCATGTGGACGTCGGAAAGTATCCTTTTTACATTGTTTTCATACATAACTCTATTGGTTTACGCGACATACGCCAGTAAGCTCCCAGTCGGCATGATTTTTTCCAACATCTTCAACAATCATCGGGATATTTCAGCTATCCACAAAATCTTCCTCATAAATCTCGCCGACGTTTAATGAAAACCGTATTAATATCCGTTTGGTCGTTTTTGAGTTTATCGCGGCGGTTTACCTAACCTGCACCCTAATTGCGAAACGCACAATTTATCAGAATCTGAATGGGATTGAAGATTATTTCTAAACCATTGCGTCATTTGTTCGAATAAATTGTCGGCTCACCAACGTAAATAACTCAATGAATGTTGTTTAACTATGAATATTAAACCAATTCCTACCGATAAAAAGTTCCACAATTACCCCTCTGATTTAAAATACGAGTATGTAGTGATGACGATTCCTTTATTAAAACTTTTAAGAAAAAATCTTACTTTGTTCATCTCTTGTTAATATGGTTTTTCTTAGAAGAACTGTTACAAAGGTAAATTAAAATTTTGTCAAAAGTTGATTTAAAGTCTGACCGCCCGCGCCAGTGTTAACAAAATAACTGGTTTGTAGGGTTAGATAGGCAGTGGCTCCATGTAAAATACTGATATTCAGCTGCATCCGCCGCGGTTAGATTGGAAGCTGACCCCAACATAGTTTTAACCTCTTGGAAAGTCTAGCTTTAGTTACAATTCATAAATGACTCAAGTACGAGAAAGTAATTAATTTTATCTTAAAAGGTAGTGAGTCAGTCATAAATATAGCTTTATAATCAATTGTGTACGACATAGTCGCCTATCTACGTAATGTGAAACGTTTTAAAAACATGTTTTTTACAGGTTTGTTGCGCTGATTCGGGACACACAGCTACGGAAAAACCAGTTAATCATAACTTTATCTTCGGACCTGACACTGGTGACAATGTAGAACCTTTTACTAGAGCTACGCTAGACAATAAGAATGGGCCAATAGGCGTCGAAACTCATCCGAACTTGGGCCTCCTGCCCCTGTACTGTGGCAACATTGACAGTGACAGGATCAACGGCGGTAACAGAACGCAGCTGTTCGAAATGCCCTGGATGGTGCTTCTATCTTATGATTCAGGTATGCTATACCTCTACCTATGAAAAGTTTGTTACGTAATTCTTAATCAAACGTAACTACGATTCATATTCTAATAAGAATTCATGATAAATGTTCTTGCCTTGAACTTTCTTGTGCACGATGAAAATGATTTTGTACCATGTTCCGTTTTGTATCATTTACAAGCGACTAAGGACCTGTTTCACTATGTTTGAATACTAACTTCTCTTAGTGAATACTTAACAAATAAAAAGCCTTTTTTCATTTACAGCTCGCGGCGCAGCGTTGAGCTGCGGTGGTTCACTCATCAGCGAGTGGTATGTCCTGACGGCGGCTCACTGCGTGTCCTTCCTGGGCAATAGACTGCGACTGGATGGAGTCATCCTTGGGGAGCATGATATTAGACAGGACCCTGATTGCGAAACGTCAGATGATAGAGAGTACTGCGCGCCGAGAATAGAGGTGAGGATATAATTGTCTAAAATGTTTAACCATTAGAAGAAATTCGAAGGTGGACATAAGGCCTCTCGGATTGCACGCCACAGAGCTATAATCTCGTCCACTCTCTACGATCTATAACTATGTCACGTTACACCCTTCGAGGATCATCGTTCTGATTGACTATATAAATTACAAGAAAACATTAGGAAATTATGCATCAGCAGGTCCCTTCCTCGTCCGACAAACCTGAGGAATCATCATTTTTCTCGGAATACGTCCACTGTTCGACATAGGGCTCCCAGTTCTGCCATTTCGTCCGGCTCTATGCTTCCTGCCTGCAGCACATTCCTGCGGCAAAAACATTCACAAAGTCATCTGTCCACCTTGTGGGAAGCCTTCCAACTCATCTTCTTCCGGTACGCGGTCGTCACTCCAGAACCTGGCGGCCCCATCGGCTATCTGTTCGGAGCAATGTGGCCTGCCAACTGCTACTTAAGTTTGGCAATTCTTCGGGCTATTTCGGTTACCTCGAATCTCCTGCGGATCTCGTCATTCCTGATTCGATCACGTAGGGAAACTCCAAGCATAGTCCTCTCCATTGCCCATTAGGTGACTTTTACCCTTCTAATAAGGCCCATTGTGGGCTCCACAACTCTGCAGCAGGATTCAACGATTGACCTCTTTTTCAAATTTTGACTTAACTAACTGGACAGTTGGTCCTAGGTAAATATACTTGTCCAACCTGGTGAATGATTGTTTTTAGAATTTGTTCTTTATTTGCATTATTTTGTTCCACAGAACGTGTCGATAGCCGCAGTAGTGGCGCATCCTGGATACACACCGCAGTCGCTGGTCGACGACATAGCTTTAATACGACTTGCTCAACCAGCTAATTTTACACTTCGTAAGTACTTTGTGTGTGTTGTTTTTAATTCACTGACCATCCATTCTATAGAAACATTAAAATAACCCCCTTTACACCTGCGATCTTTTGCGAATTATTTGTACCGTACATGATTGCATGCGGGAAAGTAATACATTGCAACCGCGCCACCGAAGATTTCCCTTCCCCTGCATCTAATCTAACAAATAAAATTTACTTTTATTTATTTTTTTAACATTTTGATTACAGCAAGCATGAAACCCTTGTGTCTGCCCATCACTCAAAAGCTTCAAACGGAGTCTCTTGTTGGACAAAACGTGAACGTTGCGGGTTGGGGAGTCACGGAGGAAGGCCTGCAGTCTCCTGTCCTTCTCAGCGTCGACCTTCCCGTCGTCAGCACCGAGGACTGCACAGCGGCGTACCGTGGGTTAGTTTCACTTTCATCATAGCCAACTCTTCTAGGCCACCTTATCTTTGTAACAGACTTCGCACACACATAAATATACCTTAATAATCATGATCGTTTAAAATATATGCTTATGTTTGAGTATTGTCTTGAAAGATGATACTTGATAGACTTGGAGACAGTATTGACTGTTGAATATATGACTTAATAGCTGTCTGGTGGCTTTGAGTATTTTGTATATGGCCTACGCAAATATCCTGCAGATCTGGTAACGTCTTGTGACGGGTCGTTGATCTCCCTAAAATAGGGTTGCACTACACGATGACTGATACATGCATGCTGTCTGTAGGCACGGGTCAGCATCAAACTGCAATGGCACTTCCTCCGAGAGATCTTTCCAGACATGGCCCTGCATTGTCTCACATAAAATTCTAATAATATAATGTTAGGATTTAAAAGAGACCTCGGTTTCGGGATTTCTTCTCAGGGATTAGTCAGCAACGAAATGCCGGCGCAATCTATTTCTTAAAATATTGACCAACAAAATCTTGACGTGCCAAAAAATGTCATACAAGATAGATCTACTTACATAAATGAACGTTTCGTGAACTCAATTCAATATGCGAAATTCCCAAATATATGTTACTAAAACTATGGTGTTGGTGTCCCCCAAAGGGAGCATCATTGGATTAACTCCAACCGAAATTGGGTCTCCTTGCTATCTTCTCGACGTATTCCGAAACATCAGTTTAATATGTTTTTATTATCTTTATTTACAGATCCCCAAAAGTAAGGGCGACGCAAATATGCGCTGGTGGGGTCAAAGGCAAGGATTCTTGCGGAGGAGACTCAGGCGGGCCTCTTATGTACCCTGGCTCTTACGGAAAATTAGGAGTCCGGTATGTGCAGCGAGGTCTCGTCTCTTACGGTCCCAAGAGATGCGGTATCGGAGGCTTCCCCGGAGTCTACACCAATGTGGCCTACTACATGAAATGGATCTTAGACAATATGCAAAGTTGATAGCGTGTGATGACTGAAATCACGCAATTGATATTGTTAATACTCGTAACGATCAGGGATAATTCAACCCTGCAACAAGTAGTCTCGCTGTAATTGAATGAAAAAGGCTACTTATGAATACCTAGAAAATAATTATTTATCTAGGAGTAAGACGTTATTTAAACATATGGTAGTTGTAAAATGACATTCCTGTTACTAATTTAACTATGTATATCTGACAAAAGAAATTGCATCAATTTGGGGATCGCAAGAAACCGTACAGCCTAGTTAAGCTATACTAGAACAAACATTGTATGTAGTACTTATTTCAGATTGATCGCCCGCATTTTTTTTTTTCAAGGTGGAAGCACCAGGTTCGTCCGCAATATTCAAACTTGATTAGGTTTTTTGCAATTTATATGTCATTGAAATTATCCATAGAGGCTCCAAGGTCATTTTATCGTATTGAATGACTTGAAATAATCCATAGACCTGCATATTGCAAGAAAATTTGAATTTTAAAGTTATACCATTGTATGAGAAAACTAGTCTACTGGTAGATACCTGGATATTATTGTAAAGAAGCTCTTAGAATTAAACTACCTATATTTTTGTGTAAACGTATAATAATAATATCTATTGAGAATGTTATATTTTCTTGTGATCGGACTTTTATGTGTGTTTTAGTCATGGGATGTGAATGAACAGTGTGTGGAAACGTAGTAAATATTATTTTTGTACTGTTCTTCTATAAGTTGGTCTTCATTAAACTAGTCCAGTATTTTATAGAACACTTAAATAAATGATGTTGTAAGATATTTATTTTGTTTTTATGTATGTAACTAACTTCTGCCTGCGACTTTACCCGCGTGGAATTTCTGCCGCGTGGATTTTCTTACCTATTGCGTCGTTGCGGATCACTCGGCCGTCCTATCACTTCGTTTTCACTTATATTAGCGTTCTTTCTGACTTTTCTTCTTTTAGTTCGGCTCAGCTGTCAAATAACCTATAACCTTAATCAAGGATTAGGCTTATAAAGGCAATAGTTATTTGTTATACAAGAGTGCAAAGTTGCTTTTTAACCGCGTGCTCAATTTTGATGACCGAGCAAGCGAAGGATTCGAAATTAGAATCCTGTGCGTCAGCCAGGGAATCAAAAGAGCACGAGGTGAAAAACCTTTGCACTCGAGTGCACGTAACTTTTCATCCCACCTCAGCGAGGAAATTACTAAATGCAAAAAAAGCATTTACAATCACAAGATGCCTTTATTTCAGTTTAGGTATTAATATTTATTAGGTCCTACATTATGATAGGTAAGTATTACAGAATAATCTTTAAATTATTTCAAATAATACTTTGGTAGGTATAATTAAGAAAAATTTAAAGTAACGTTGCTACAGTTACTTAAGTAGAGTGTTTTTTTAGGCACTGTAATGTTGGTGACGTGAAAAGAAAAAGGCGCACGCAAAGCAAATTAAAAAAAAATGCACACCAAGAAGGTTCCGAGTTTGAGTTTTTAACAAATTAGAAAAAGTTTGTATGATAAATTCGGCACAATGGAGGTAGAAGTAAATAGGTTTAATGATGTTTTGAATTCACAAACTTAGTGCAAACGATGTTCTAAATTCAATTTATCCTTTAGCGGATAAAAACGGCTTTTGCACACAGATATCGAAGGGCAAAAATACTCTTTCCGAGATGGGGGAATGAAAAAATATTTTTTATAAGCCGACTGGTTGTTCCATAGTTTAGCGCGTTCAAACAAACTCCTCAGCTTTATTATAAGTGTGTATACATAGATAGATTATAATTAGTAAATATTCATTGCGAGCAAACACGAGTCTAAAAAAGTAAGAAGGACGTAATAAAGTAAAACCTACTTACAAAAGACTTTACTGACTCATAAGTCGTGTGTCAAAATACTGACACAGATCGCTGTCAAATATCGTTCATTTGGTTCAACTTTTCCAATATTCTAGTGATTATTCTCTGATCTGTAAATGTTTCATGGATCACGATTTCTAGATCCATGAAACATAGATGCAACGTTAAATTATTTAGCGTGACATAATGAGTTCGTGTTGTCGCCCCGCATGTCCCAGCACCCCCTCGCCCCATAGCCCTTGGGATGACAGTGATGACGACGATTGGGCCGGTGATCAGGCCCCGAGGAGGCCGTGTTTGAAGAAGCCGCAGCCTTGTAAATCCTCGAGTGGGTCTGATGACATGATTGACGTCATCGTAGTGGAGCGAACCCATCGCCATGGATGCCAACTGTGTTCCTGCCCCAGCGTGTGCGAACCCCGTCCTTCTGTTAGTGTTACATTGCTTTTTGTTTTTCGTCGAGCAATTTAGTATAATGCCGCAAAATAGCAGCCATCTGTATAGTAGGCGTTATTGGAATAAAACCCAAAAAGGCCATACAGAGGCCAACGACTAATATGCCGAAAAATATGCTGTTCCGTATCTCAAAAGGAAAAATCGGGGGCTCCGTTTTTTCCATTCTTTCTTCCTAAAGGACTTCACTCTTCATCGTTCATCCGTTTCTCTATCTGTTAGTCTGTCAAGGCTCTTTTTCCCAGGAACGTGTGGAAGTATCAAGTTGAGATTAATATCAAATACGTAGGTCTACGGAAGATCTAAAAAATCTGGCGTCGAACTATGTGAAAAAACACACAAAAAATACGACCAAATATCTCTATACTAACATTATACAGCTGAAGAGATTGTTTGTTTGGTTGAACGCGGTAATCTCAGGAATGGTCCGAATTGAAAAATTCTTTTTGTGTTGGGTAGCCTATTTATCGAGAAAGGCTATAGGCTATATAACATCACGCTAAAGCCAAGAGGAGCGGAGCAGTAATGCAAAATGTTGCAAAAACGGGGAAAATCGCACGGGTAGGCGATTCGACGCGACGGGAAGGGTCGAGGGAACAAGAAATTTAACGCAGACGAAGTCGTGGGCAGTAGCTACTGTGAAATATATTGATTCTGACTCTCAAATTTATCAAAACCTATAGGGTACTTCCCGTTGACTTCGAAACATGAAATTTGGTAAATATCATTCGCACTAAGGAACCCTGCATTGTACGTGATCCTACACTCACTTGGCCGTGTTTATACAATAGCTTGAGTGGAAATTTGAAATTAGCGAAATGTGTACTTACTACACCTCTGCCCAGCAAAACAAACAAAAATCCTTCGTTTTGTCGTCGAAAATATAGTTTTAGATTTTTTTTTCATTTTGTCTAGATGTACGTTTCGGATTAGCGCAAAAACGGCAGAACGGATTTGATGAAAAGCTGACTCTTTTTTACAGTTGTAGTTATATGGTCTGTGAGTATTATGACCAGAACTTAGACTATGGTGAACTTTGGGACACTGATAGATAGTTTAATACGCCTGGATTAGGGTACATGGGGTACTTTTAATCCCGGTGTAGTAGTTTCCCGTGGATTTTTGACTGGCCTGTTAGTCTAGTGGTTAGTGACCCTGACTGCAAAGACTGAGGTCGTGGGTTCGATTCCCACCCAGAACAAATCTTTGTATGATGAGCACAATCATTTGTTCTGTGTCTGGGTGTAATTTATCTTTAATATGTATGTATTTAGAAATATATAAGTATATTTATCAGTTGTCTGGTTGCCATAGTTCATGCTCTGCCTAGTTTGGGAGCAGATATCGGTATGTTGTCCTAAGATATTTATTTATTATTTTATAGTTAGTAACTGTATTTGTACCTTCATAATATTTTAATAATCTCTTTGCAGTCTTCCGGCTGCCACTCGTCTAGTTCGTGGCAACAGAAAATTTTAAGGACCATCGAAGAATTATACTGTTTTTGGAAGAGACTTTGCAAAGACCCGTTCAGATGGGAGATGATCAAGAGTGGTCTTTGGTTCGCTCTTGGGCTGAGACTGTTCAGGGAGATGTGCAGCCAAAGCGACGAACTCAAAAGAAAACCGAAAGCTATCAAAAAAAGCAAACGGAACTGTTAAAGAAACCTTTTGTAAATTAATTTGTGGTTGTAATTTTGATTGAAAAATATAAAGTATTTGAAAGAGACTTCTTCACTTTTACGATCTATCTGAACAGGGATTTGGTCTCTCATTTCATTTATTGTTTATGAGGACTCATTAGTTAGGTTGTTTCTTCTCCCTTTACAATTTAAAAATATATAAGTGTTGATAAACCTCATAAATTCAATATTCATCAGAATCTGAATCATTTTGAAGGTTGTTGCTAATTCACTGCTCCATAATATGTTCCAATAATTGGTCTGCTCAACAACGTAAATATCGCAATGAATGTTGTAGCACAAAATGAAAGCCTACTGTTGCGCAATTACCCAGGGTTTTGTTACATGATACTGATGGGCGGTCTACTGTACCCGCCTACTTGCTTACTTTCTACACGATTGTCCAAAAAATGGGTGGTGTAAATTTTGAAAATCGAGTTGGTTGCATTTTACAGACAATTGCCATTTAACATTGTATACTTGTTTTGTAACTCAGTTTATTTTTACTTTTGCTGAAGTTTTTCTAAATATTTTAGTAGTAAGTTTGACTGCGAATCCTTGGCATAGTTATTCCCCCTCGAATTCATGGAAGAAAAATCTTCAATGAAGTAAGTGTGGACCATCCTTGTTCCTTTTGGTGATGCCTTTCCAAAATATCACCTTTTTTATAAGTACCTACCTGAGGGAATGTGACACAAGCGGAATATCAATTAAGCACACCAGTGAAAAATGTGACTACCTAAGTACCTACATATTCATCACTACCGAAACACACCTGGTTAGTTAAGAGATGCCATGCCCACGTGAAATCCAGGTACCGTATTTTGCTCTATTACAAGCCAGTGTAGGTGAATTAGAAAGAAATAATAATTACGTTTCGTAAGAAGCTTTACAACACACTTCCTCGTGAGGGTAAGGGGCCTTATTATGTATAATGCTAAAAGTCACCCCAAATACAATGGCTATGCTTGAAGTTTCCTTACGTGATCGTTTCGGAAATGAAGAGATCCGCAGGAGAACCAAGGTTCTTTATGCTATGTCGGTTGACATAGCGCGAAAAATTGACAAACTTAAGTGGTAGTGGGCAGGGCATATTTCCCGCAGAACAGATGGCCGATGGGGCCGAAATATTCTAGAAGACCTCCCACAAGGTAGACCAAAGACCTTGTGAAGGCTACAGGAATACGCTGGATGCAGGAAGCACGACACCGGTTGAAGTGGCGGAGCTTAGGGGAAGCCTAAGTCCAGCAGTAGATGTCTTTCGATTACTTTATGGTTAGAGATGAGCCTTTTTGTATTCATATTGCATGTATTGAATATAAATTCCATGTATACACCAGTCCAAAGAATTATAATAGTACCTATAAGTCAGACTACTCTCTATGTGTTGTTCACCACTTTTAACGTTCACAGACTTTTAAGCTTTTTTGGCATTGTTTTTGACACGCAACAAAATATTGTCACTGAAGGCTGTCAAGCAACTTATTTTATTTATACATAAATCATCAGAGCAGGGCCACAGGGCTAAATTAAGTGTGATGTGTGCTTGTTCTGTCCCCGGATGCCGCAGAAACCGAAGAGGCAATGATAGTGATGACGAAGATGGCGGTGATCGGACTCTCAGGATGTCGGGGGATGAAGGAGCCAATGAGATCGCCGAGCGAGAGCGGCGAAGGCGACGGAATCATAGTCTCAGCGTTTTCGACCCTCCCCCAACGGTTAGTATAACTCTAGAAGGAGGAAGGAGGAAATTTTAAATTGGCACCTGTGACAGAAAAGTTGAAAGGAAATCGTTTGGCTTGGTATGGGCATGTGATGAAGAGGGAAGAAATAATGTGAATAACAGAGTGATGAATATAAATATTGATGGATGGTGAATGAGAGGAAGGCCTATTAAAACATAGATGTGTGAGGAATGATATGAAAGAGTAGGGACTGTACAATATATAGCCTGACGGCTGACAGAAGAACAAACCAACGTGTTGCGCCGACCTTAATAAAGAGTACTCACGGTTGCTGAACCGCTGTGGTAACTACTTACAATAGTAGCCATACAATACTTGCGATGGAAACTATGTACTTCAAGAAATTTTAGACTATATATTAGTACTACGTACTATGATTCTGAACCAGTAATTAAATAGTCACCAAATCACAGTTTCCACCGACCTCAACTGATAACGATGGATTGGTAAGGTCAGGTCAGACGAGAAGATACAATAATAATTGTAGTTACTGCGAATACGAGGGAAGATACATTGAATATAAAGCGAATTCTGATTGGTTTATTTTGAGCGTCCGGAAACTTTCCATCATGATTGTACTATATGTGAGCCGTTGTCGTGGACCGTGTGTCTACGCTGCTCCTAAAGTACTACAAAGACCTGGCACCTCAAGGACACTGACAGGGGACGTTATTGGTGAAGTTTTGTGAAATTGCCTGGTCTAGTGGTCGCAACTTCGCTGCGTATTTCCAATCTGTACAAGGCTAGAACGCAAGGGTGTGAAACTAGTCGCGTGTAGATTGGAAATCACTTTTTAATCAAGGTCTTCCAATCTATACAAGAGTAGTACGCAAATACTCGTGTATACTTTGTAGTGGCCAAAGTAACTAAATTGTTCCATAATATACAGTGCTACTCCGCATGCAAACTAAACCTGTAGGTATAGACGAGCGGCCGACGAGTGTCAGAAACGACATGGTTTGGGGAGGTTAGGTTAAGGTAAAACTGTGACCTCCTATGGAAACGCCTTGATTCTGTTGACGAGCCCTGTCAGCGAAGTATCCTGTCGAGCGTTGCTACTTCCCCTTCATTTTATTCGTCAACCCCACAGAATATTAACAAACATATTTCTCAAAAATTTGACTGAAAACTTTTCCTTCACAGGAGAGGCTCTACACCTCCCCCCTCCTCCCGTAACACCCCTTAAATCGAAGCCCGGCAATCATAAGTCCTACCAAATTCCTATGGTGGCATTCTGGCCTTGTATAAATTGGAAAGATGCACGTGCGCGTCTACGTTACAAACTATATACAAGTAGTACGCAAAATTCGTGTATACATTGTAATCACAAGTTTAAAAAATGCATTACAAAATATACGCGAGCAGATTCCTATGGTTGCGTGTTGGCCTTGTACAGAATGGAAATACGCAACTTCGCTAACGCTACTTGTGAGCATGGGGCCGGGCAAATTGTTATTGGGTTCATCTATCTGGAATTTCATACTGTATTTGTGTCAGGTTGATGGCAATAGGCTCGCCCAGAAATTATTTTACGATTTGTGAAATTGTATTGAAAAGATGCGGGGAAGAAGAGGCGGCGGAAGTTGCAATTTTGCACGTGCAACGAGATTATCGTTGTACTTTCTTCGAACGACTACGCTGAACTAACGCTCAGTGCGACAGCGCCAAAGAGCGAACTGAAATCAAAGTGAGGCCTGTGTAGTCTTGAACACAATTTCTATTAGTTCTTATTAAACCACCAGAATCGTAAACCTTCAAATGATTATGTACGTCCAATTGCTTTGCATCATTACCCATGGTGTACCTATGGTCATAATTGTTTATTGTTAACAGTCAAATTCATTTACGTTTTTTACAGATGCATCCCTGCGGCTATGCTCGGGTGACCGGATCATGAGAAAATGCAATAATTTAGTACCTAAATTATTAGTTTGTTATTAAATCCTTGTTACACACTTTCGTAATTGTAAATTTAATCATTTCTTTACAGCGTTCTACTCTGCTGCGTAGCAAGATTTCGAAGGCAATCCATAGCTTGTACTCGTTTGGGACGGGACGCCACAAAGACCGATACCATTGGGCGATCTTCAAATCCATTGTATGGTTCGCTGTTGGGCTGAAGCTGTTCCATGACCTAGCCCGCCACGCCAGTGTATCCCTCTTGTTAGGAGGTAGCTTAAGCAGAGCCCAAATCGCCGATCAACGAAAAAACGACTCCGATCGCCGAGAAGGCGATTCCGATCGCCGAGAAGGCGACTCCCACCAAAGTGGCACATGGGCCAAATTCCAAAGTGACGGAGACAAAAAAACCTCCAAAGAATGCGAATGCGAGGAAGACGAATTATTCTCCGAAGAATGCATATGCTTACAATAAAATTTAATAAAGTCCAAAAAATTATACCTGCTGTGATTTCTTTGACGAAAAAAAACGGAGGAGGTTCTCAATTCGACGCGTATATTTTTATTTTATGTATGACCACGCATAACTTTTTACATAGTAGTCCGATTGTTATAATTTTCGAAGGTGGTCCCATATAAATTTGAAGAACAAAATCGAACCCTAAGGGTTCACTCACTGATTGTAATAATGTACGACCACGCATAACTTTATACAGAGTAGTCCGATTTTGATAATTCTTTTTTTATTGGATAGGGTATACCTTGCCAAGTATTATTAGTACATTAAAGCCACAAAAAAATTATAAAATAAAAACTTATAAAATAAAATTTTGAGTTTGCGCTTTGAGTGATCTTTGTTCATTGATTTTTTCTGCACCGACTCAAAATTTTAAGGTTTACTATTTTTTGCTTTTCAGTTTTTTCGGCGGGTTAATTTTTTTGTTAAAAAGTTTTTGAAGCTACTAGTACGTCACGTGTGCGAGCCGCGTCTGTGTCTGCTCGATTTGTTAGGGCTGAGCCTCGTCAGGTACCGCAAAGCGTGTGAGCCTTGCCCGAGCCTAGTACCCACACAGCATGGCTCGCGATCATGTCAGCAGATGATCTACATCTCTTATTTTTAAAGTAGACAGGAACAGACCAGATTTTGACGACGTGAACAGTGCACTCTCAATGGTTACCGATTGGTTTACGGCAAATAACCTAGTTTTCAAGGCCAAGAAAACCAAATGTGTAAAGTTCGCCTTACCGAATGTTAGAAATCTAGGTCCCAACATCGTCTTAGATAAAGAGGTGCTTAAAACTGTAGACTCGGCAGTTTTTCTGGGCATAACAGTGGATGGCAAACTTCAGTGGGGCCCTCATATTTCAAGCCTAGCGGGAAGGCTCAGTTCAGCTGCCTACGCCGTCAGAAAAGTAAGACAATATACTGACGTTGATACAGCTCGGTTAGTCTATTTTAGTTATTTCCACAGCGTTATGTCTTACGGTATTCTACTGTGGGGTACAACAGCTGATATTCAAAATATTTTTGTCCTTCAGAAACGAGCTGTTCGAGCAATTTACCAGCTAGGTGCCAGAGTTTCCCTAAGGGACTTTTTTAAAGATATTGGTATTCTTACGGTGTCATCACAATTCATTTTCGCCAACATCTTATATATTAGGCAAAATATACACTTATACGCTAAAAACAGTGATATTCACACTGTTAACACTAGAAGTAAGGACAAACTACGTGTTCCCTTTCACTGGCTTCATAAGGTGCATAGCTCATTTGTTGGGCTTGGTATAACATTTTACAACAAGCTACCACCTTTTTTACTAGAATTACCTTTTAATGCGTTTAAAGCTCAAGTAAAATCCAACCTTTGTCAAAAGGCGTACTATTCCATCAACGATTATTTAAATGATAAGAACAGTTGGTCGCTGTGATTAACTCAAGACAATGTTTATGTTCTTTCTCCAGTATTAGCGTACCTAGTGATAGGTTCAATATAATTGTTTCCATATTTTTTTTCCTGTTTATGCCAATTTTATTTTATTAGTAGGTATTGCATAATGTGGTTAGCTAGCGACCTCGACAAGTAATCATTCAATTCTTTAAGTTCGTCATACTCCCTTAGATGTCAATGCTTGCGGTAGCGTCGGGGGTTGGGTTACCCCCTTCCCTCAAATATGGCGAGGGGGGCAATGGCTGATCTTTGCGTTATGCTCGTGAACGGGTGCTGCTTGTGGTGACTGGTCGTCTTGCTGACTTTGATGTTGATATTATTATTCATATTAATATTACTTACCTGTTTATTTTACGTCGATGGTCCTAGTTTATCATTTGTGGCCTCGAGTTGTAACTCAGGTCGTGACAGCTATGTGAACATTCAGCATTGCATATGTAAGCTGTCACGCCCTTTATGCCAGGCTTTTATTTTTGCAGCCATGTTTCTATATACATATTTTTTTTTGCTTTTGCTTGAGTATAGTCTTCATTTTATTTGTTGGTATATTGGGTTGGCTAGCTGGCATATAGCAAATCATTTAATTTAATTTGTGTCTCTTAATGTTTTACTATATACCATTGTATAGAATCAAGTTCTTCTAACTGGACAGACAGCTGTGCTGCTGGGGAGTTTGTTGGCCACTTCTTCTTCCCAGCCAAAGCACTAGGAAAAGAAAGCGCGACGGGTGGGCGTTTTTGGGGGGACTGTCTTTTGTAATTTAGACGTTCGAAAAGTGCTGATCCTCAGCCTAATTTGAATAAATGACTTTTGATTTTGATTTTGATTAATCATGCCTTGAACATATGAAAAATCATATACCTGTATTCCTACTGTCTTAATTAAGATAGACAACACCGACCGATGACCTGGTGAAGGCCACAGGAATCCACTGGATGCGAGAAGAATAAAACTCGTTGAAGTGGAGGTGCTTCGGGGAGGCTTATGCCAGCAGTGGATCTCGATGATGATTTACGTCATTTACGTAGTGTTTTGACGTTTAACGTTTATCAGCGTCAAAAATATCGGGACAAACAGGCTGTACAAAATTATCTCAACAACTGGTGATATATTTATTTTACATACATACATACAATCACGCCTTTTTCCATGCGGGTAGGCAGAAACCACGGAACGCCACCTGCTACGATCTCTACACACTTATTTTGCCTCGTTTAGGTTCATACAATTGGTCATACACATACGCCGGTTGCGAGTACTACGCACCTGACCTTTCTGAAGAACATCACCAAATATTTTATTTACAAAATTATCCAGTTGAGATTAAAGTTTAAATGAAAATTAAACTTTCTCAATTGGATAATTTTCTTGATAATTTTCTTGATGATCTTCATTCTGAAATATTCCTTGTGTCATTGAGGTAATGTTCACAGTTGCTTAGATCATTCTGAACAGTCTGTTCGTTCCGGTATTGTTGACGCTGGCTGTACTTAACTCCGTATCACCAATCTTTTGTTAGTTGCATATAATAGACAGCCCCAACTGCTAGGGCACAGGTCTCCTCCCTGTGAGGGGGAGTGGGCCGCAATCCACCACGCGGGCCCATTGCGGATTGGAAGATGTCACATGTCTTCGTTTTTTTTTTTTGTTCTAGGATATGCAGGTTTTCTCACGATGTTTTCTTTCACCGTTTTCAAAGAAGCGGTGATGAAATAATTCACACAATGAAAAGCGCCTGGCGGGCTTCGAACCTACGACCAACAAATCGTAAGTCGCAGCTGTTACCACTGGACTACCACTGTTCTTGTTAGTTGAATAAACAGGGTTTTTCAGGAGAGAATTGGAAGCTGGATAACCCTGGACAGAGATACTATTTAGGTTGTTATTGCTCAGGTGGCGGCTACTTAGCTTTATTGCTCAGAAATCACAGGAATTAGCACAAGGAAGGAGTGTGTATATACGGTTAAACCAATTTCACGGTTTTGTGCGATTAGCAAGAATGTGAAAACAATTTAGTACCAGATTATCGCTTTATCGAACACAAATGCTTTAACAAGTTTTTACGGTAACACCGCCTCGCAATGCTAAGCTAATAAATAAAAAGGTAAGTGAAAGTCACAACAAAACCCTGTCCTCCGCCTTCCGCATCCAGTCTGCCCCAGCCACTTTCCTAAGGTCGTCAGTCCATCTAGATGGGCATCAACATGGGAGAGGCCTAAGTCCAGCGGTGGACTGCGATAGGCTGAGTTGATTGATTGAAGTGAGAGTCTGACATAATCGTCGACGGTCTAGTTTAAAACCTAGAAAGCAAAGCCTAGTTTCCAAGGAGCACCTTATAGGGGCAATGTCTTCTCGTCCCACATACCGCAGTATCTCAAGACGAAAGTCTTTGACCAGTGTGTGTTGCCAGTGATGACATATGGAAACGAAACGTGGTCGCTCACAATGGGCCTTATTAGAAGTCTGAAAGTCACTCAAAGGGCGATGGAGAGGGCTATGCTTGGAGTTACCCTACGCGTTCGAATCAGAAATGAAGAGAACCAAGGTAACCGACATAGCCCGAAGAATTGCTAAACTGAAGTGGCAGTGGGCAGGGCACATTGCTCGCAGAACAGATGGCCGATGGGGCCGAAAGGTTCTGGAGTGGCGACCGTGTACCGGAAGACGTAGAGTTGGAAGGCCTCCAACAAGGTGGACCGATGACCTTGTGAAGGCCGCAGGAATCCGCTGGATGCGAGAAGCACAGAACCGGTCGAAGTGGCGGTGCTTGGAGGAGGCCTATGTCTAGCAGGGGACGTCTTTCGACTGAAATGATGACCTCATCGGGTAACTACCAAGCCCTAAGCTTTAGGTCATATTTTAGTAATAGTTGGTCTCCCGAAGGCGACCGCAACCGCAAATGTGTCGCTACTATTGGTCACTTTAGCAGTAATAGGTATTTTAATAAGTGCTAAGACTTACAACTAATCTATTTATAACTTTTCTCAGAATTTGCTTTAAGCATACCACTGTTTACTAGGAAGTTTGGAATGGAATCATTTAAATTTTCTGCTGCATACATAAACAAATGAAAACGGTTAAAACTATTTAAAAAAAATACTTAGGAATCTACTTGTCTTCTTGCTTATTTTTTACCTGATTATAATTCGAAGATATGTGACATCAACCCGAACTGAGTCCGTGTAGTGCGTTTTGGCCCCTCCCTTTCTCACAAGTAACCCTACCCAACTGTCACCCACCGATCAGAATAAAACTTTGCACATCGATATAACACTAAAAAATATTGAACCCGTGTTTATTTATTTTTCCGGAATCCACTTTTTAGGGGTAGAAACCACCCCCTCAACCACACTCTACCCAGAGTTACGTGGGTTAGCCTACTTAGGGGTTATTAGGGGTGACAGTCGGGTAGGGTTACATGTCAGAGAGATTGATTATGCTAAATACTATTTATTGAATTAAAAATCGCATGTCTACCTAAAGGGGTAGGCCCAAGTAAACATATCACCAGTTATGTTTAATCAGGTCCTCTTGAACGAGTCAATTGCCATTAACCGAGCGTATCCCAGACTGGCATTATTGATAGTAAAAACCCATCAATTTATGAAAATCCCAATCAATCTTACAATTCATAAAAACTTGAGATGACTATGACCTATGGCCGCGGTAGATGAAGACCTGAAGAGGTTCCAAAAAACCAGCGCGTCAAAAACTTGATTCCGTAATTTCGTTATCTACTTTTGTAGTAGTATCGGTAAAATGTCATCCAATTAGAAAATCCTATACATTATGAATTTCCCATTCGATAAAAAGATTACGAAGTGAGTTAAAATAAATCGTTACTGTTTCATTTTACACTACCATTGAAGGAAAACTTGTTTATTGATACCGCCGTCACCGCATTGGATTCTGTGGGGGAATCCCTTCTGAGTTGTTTTGACAATTCGGAAGGGATTGCCCCACTCGTGGTAGTGTGATGTTGAAGTACACTATAACCTATCTCAAAAAATGGGCTAGAAAAAGCAAAATGATTTCTTTCAAATTCGACCGGTAGTTCTAAAGATTACTCTTTCCGTACAAAGTTACGAACAAAAATAATGACCTGTTTAAAACATTACTAGCTTTTACCAGTGTCTACTCCCGCGAGTTATGCATATAAACCTTCCTCTTGAATCACTCTATCTATTACAACAAAAAAAAAAAAACTGATCAAAATCCGTTACGAAGTTTTAAAGATCTAAGCATACATATGGACAGACAGAGGGACGCGACTTTGTTTTATACTATACAGGGTGTCCAGTAAATAGCACGACATACTGCAGGGGGTGATAGCTTGGGTCACTACCTATCAATACAACACAATATATGTTCAGCAAAATCTTACGGATTTTTTTTTTCACCACTGTAGGTTAAACTTAAGTGATAAGAAAATAGTTCTGTGCAAATTTAAACAAAAAATAGTACCTATTTCTTGAAAACATTCTTGTCTTTGATAGAAAAAAGACTTATCAATGAGTAAAGTAACTATTCACGAATAATTTGATTTAAAAAAAAGTACTAGAAAAGGATTTTTTCATTACGAGATGCTTAAAAATCTGTTTCAAGGTAGAGATTTTTAGGTATTTCGGAAAATTTTGTAAAACTGTAAATCCGTAAGATTTTGCTGAACATATATTGTGTTGTATTGATAGGTAGTGACCCAAGCTATCACCCCCTGCAGTATGTCGTGCTATTTACTGGATACCCTGTATAGTGATATATACCTTCCTCTGCACGCGTAGCATTTTTTTTTTTACTTTATAAAGTATCGCGCGTAGCATGACCACCATAGAAAGAACTTTGTCTATTCTTGGTAGAATAGAGATAGAATTGTCATGCTACTCCAGCATAAAACGGTATAAATCTGTCTACAATCTATAATTTTGTCTATTCTTCCGTCGATAAAACCCCTTTCTACAGTGGTCATGCTACGCATGCAGGAATCACTCTGTCTACTGATGAAAACCGAAATAAAATCCGTTGTGTAGTATAGACGATCTAAGCGTAAAAACACGAAATACAACTTTGTTTTAAACTATGTAAAGATAAAGAATAGCATAGATCTACATAGAGCACACCCACTACATCAGCATCACGCCTAGAAGAGAAATGCTTGTAGGACACCGACGTGGTGACGAGTCTAATCTATACAAATAAATAAAATTGGAGTGTCTGTTTGTAATATTAAAATAACCGCTTTTTACTAAGTGTATATGGATGTATACACGGTTCATATACCAAAACAACAATTTTTACAATTTTTGTCTGTCTGTCTGTCTGTTTGTTCCGGCTAATCTATGGAATGGCTGGACCGATTTTGACGAGACTTTCACTGGCAGATAGCGTATGTAACAAGGAGTAACTTAGGCTACGTTTATTTTAGAAAAAAAAAATAGAATCTCACGAAAAAAAGAACGGACGAAAAACTTTTTTGCTAAAAATACCACGCGGACGAAGTCGCGGGTTACAGCTAGTACAATATAATACCATTGTGTTATAGTTTTAATTCTTAATTAATAGGTATTTACGAAGAACATAAACAATCCTAGAATATGTCATCATTTGTCTAGCCTTGGCCCAACTATGTCCAACCACATAGACCATTACCAGTATTTTACATGGAGTGACTATGTGGCAAACACAACGCAGTTACTAGGTAACAAAATAAACTGGGTGTAACACTTCTGAGCTTCTGACGACCCGTAACGACTGTCAAAGATCTACGAAAGACAGCCGGGACCAACGACTCAACGTGCTTTCCGAGGCACGGAGGGGTTTTGGTATGTAAAGATGGTTACATATCCACGGAGTAACCGCGACAACCGTAGGTTAACCTGCACCCTAATTGCGGAACACGCTATTAATCAGAATTTCAATCATTTTGAAGCTTATTTGCCATCAATTTTTTCATATGTTTGAAAAAAATTTTTACTTAGCAACTTTGATCAATTTAGCAACGTAAACAATGCCATGAATGTTGCAGAACTATCAAAATGAAACCGATTCCTACTGATAGTTAAGTAGGTACGCAATTACCCCTCTCTGATTGATCGATGTGAGGATGTTATAACCTTGCCAGATTCTGTCTGTAGTTAGTATTTCAGGTGATATTTTATCTGTAACATATAGTTTCAGTGAACTCTAATGCATCCATACATCTCTGTATATAACTAAATAAAATTGAAGTGTCTGTTTGTAATGTCAAAATGCCAATGTGTTTCACTAAATGCAAAGTGCATATAAGTACACGGTACTTATAAAAATAAATCAATTTTTATATTGATTGTGTGTCTGTCTGTTTGTTCCGGCTTATCTAAAAAACAGCAAGACCGCCATGATATTCCTAGCCAGCGTTTTCCAATATGTTGGTGTCGGTTTCTAGTCTTACCAGATTCGGTAGGTTTCCCAATGTTTTACTAGACTCTATGTATGCGGTAGGTACTAGTATAATATGTTCCATGGAGCGACTGCCTATCTGACCCAGTTACTGGGTAACCTACGGTCCCAAATTACAATTTTACAGTTATAACGCAGAATTGGGTAGACATAAAAATGGATACTGCCAGAGTTAGCTTTGTATTCAAAAGGTTTATTTTGTTCGTGATGTTACTGATGAAGACGTAGGTTATTGTTTTTTTTATATTAACCAAACAAGTTTAAACTGACATTCATAAGAATTTACATAAAATAAACATTTTGCGGTCGAATTCAATACTAAAATACATACTCGTTTCCCAATTTAAGCACAATAATAATGAATAAGCAATGAAGTAGTTATGATCAAAATGACAAAGCTGTGCCTATTCCTATAGCACAAACATGAATGACCATACAGGACATTCCACTGACCTTGCCATAAGGAGGGAAAGTACATACCTTAAATACTAAAGATAGAAAAAAATACTGAAATAAGACTTCATTTTGATTTTAAAAACAATATGCACTGCATTCAAATAATTTTAAACTCTGTCTGAACCGGGAATCACCCGCTAAATGTAAAATAAACCTGTAATTTTATTTTACCGATCGAAAGGCTCAACCATAAACATATATTTCATCTAAATAACAAAGCACCTGAAATAAAACGAAGACCATGAAATTTAACATAGTATTATTAAGTATTATAGGCACTTTCACTCCATGAGGCAAACTTGTGAGACGCCGAGTACAGGTAAGATTTGATACTCCTCCACAAAACAGATAGAAAAATATTTTAGGAACTCTTCAGGCCCATGTTAGATCTATTCCTTGGTAGCCTCACGATCTCCTATTTAAATAGTGCTGCATAAATCTTTCTCGAAATAGATAACCTGTGTTTCAAAATAAAACATTGAAACTAAGCCCTGAAGTAGTCCTTAGAATCTTAATCATTTCTGCATTTAAGGTGGAAGTTTTAGGGTAACCAAATTTCCTTACGTTTTTCGCAATTTACAAGTCGGTGCCAGGTTGTATGTTGATTAAAATATGATTTTTTACCGTTACACCTTCATATTTACATAATTATAATGATTGAAAACATCAATACAAAAGGATTTTATTGAAGTGAAACTTCTAATGCGACTTCCAACAAGGTTGCGTTAAACGTTTAACGCTACCGTGGAGGGGGTATGAAAGCACAATTGTCAAAGTGTTCGTGCACACGCCAATGATTTGACGGATAGAGTTTTTGAAAAATCTAACATTTTAATGTTATCAGAAACGTTTACCCCTTCCTATTTTCATTTCCACATTACGAAGTTTCACTTCTTCCGCGCGGAGGGAATCCACGCACTATTTTTGATGATATAGGTATATATTTACGGTCGCGAATTCGGGCTTCCACCTTCACATAAAAGCCAATTGTTTGAGGATTGCTGATCAAAAGGATATGTCGCAAACACGGTGCAGACCATTTCCGGACTTTCATCAACTATAGAATCGGTGTAAGTACTTTCACTAACCGCAAATGCTTAAATTACCTAAGAGGTTGATCTAAGTAATGACCATCATGTTTGACATTTTTCTAGCAAATAGCGAGAGACAATACACTGAGAACAAGTGTTCTTGGGCTGGTCCGTGAACTTTAAACGGAGTACAAAGTGTTCGATACTTAAAGTGCTTACTGTGAGTTGTGACGTACTCGGACGAAGCTCGTTTTGTGACGAACCAGTCCCTACCCCGCCCGAGGATCGAACTTGGGACCGATGACTCACACCCACCCGACAAACCTATGTCGATTTAAATTACATCTCGCAATAACTTCTTTTAACAAGATCGCGACTAATTGTATAAAATGAAGTACTATGCCAAACATTTCTAGTCGCACATAAGTGGCATTACAACCGCCGACGAGGTAAGTATAATTACATAAACATACACGTGCTAATATCACTTATTCTTAACATTTCTTCGTTTTCATAGAACATGCTATTTTTAACAAACACTTAGAAAGTTGAACCAGTGATCATTTATTTTTAAATACTACAAAGCAATAGTCCCCGAAATCAAATAAGAAATCGATCAAACACCGATACAAAACTAGTGTCTTTATATAAGGAAAATGTTAAGTTAAGACGAGTGTTGTCTATAATAATAAAACTGGCGTCATCACAACATGATCGCAGCTATTCGCATTTTCAAAAAATATTTATTGTTGATAACCTTAAGCGTGTGTTGGCGGCTAGTGGCGGCCAGTGGCCGGTGAGCAGACCTATCAGTCGCGCACCGGCCGTCCTCTGAACAACTATATTGTCGACAGACTCGTTTGGAAATTAATGTATAGTAATTTATTGTAATAATACAAGTGCCAAAAGATGAAGAGCCTGCAAGAGGGGACGGCTGTCATCGCCTGCATTCTCGTCGCCACATTATCAAGCGCTGGCGGACGTGAGTATTATTCCGTTTAATTCGTAATTAAAGCGTAAGTGAGAAGAAAAAAATGTGTTTTTAAACTCCAGTGACCTTACTGCATAAGTTAACCTCCGTAATCTGTAGTGTACGACCGCTTACCCATCTGTGATTGCGTACAAACATAACAACATCTATTTTTGTTTACTAAGCCACAGTAAATTGTTTCTTTAATTACCGTTTTACTAATTGTCATGTAGCGAACAACGTGATCTTATGTACGTACTTACGTAGTGTTAAATAAAGGTGACAAACTGACGAAGTTTTTTTAGGAAACTTTTTTACTTAGATGTGTTTTTTTTTACATGTATTTAAATGTTACCAAGTGGTTTTTAACGAAGTCTTGTAAACTGAAACGAAATACATTTTCCACTGTAAAAAGGTACTAACTTCTCTGCAATAATATCGAATTATGACTGCTAAAAACAGTATATTATTATGGGAATGTTACTCAAGAAGTGGTAATATCAAGGACTATTAACCACAAAGCAGACACACTTAGCACCGTGTTACTTCTTTATTGACCATTCTGCTAAATAGTTACCAACGATCAAAATTTTTGTTAATATAACTTCTAAATAATGTTAATTAGATAAGTAATCCGATTAAGTATGTCCCTTCTTCACCCATCATACCCAAATTAACTTAACTGTATTTTAATGACTGTCAGTAATTTGAATAGTGATAGCCACGATTAATAGAATTAACTGTGAATATTAAACCAGTATTATGCAGGTACCTATCTGTAAGATGATACAGCTGCGAAAGAAGACAAACCCGCTAGCTCTGTTATTACTGTGGACGGTATTAATTATTAAAGACCACTGATTCTTACAGACATACTTATAGGCTAACGGTACTATATAGCCAACAATCATGTAGAAACCCAATCTCCTTTCTTTCGTACACAGTTATTAAAAACAAAACAAAACACGAGTGAATAACACACTTGTTTTGTACAGCCATCTCAATACCAATAAGAAATCCGGTTTTTTTCTAATGCAATTTGGTGAGAATCTTTAGCACAAAACCAAAGATTGTATTAATTGATGATGATATGATAGCTAACAAAAAACCAGTTTCTGGCATTCAAAGTCAAAGTACTAAGGCAGTCGGTATTATCAAAGATAATGACTAAAACTTGAATTCGTTAAAATAGTTGTGTTTCTATAATTTTTTTAGAATCGAGTTTTATTTCGTTTTTATTATGATTCGGAATGTTTTAAAACATGACGAGGCAGTTTATCATTAACCATTTCTGAGAAATGACAATAAATAGTAGGCGAGAGTTGAAAAGGGAATAGTAGTATTTTTATAGTGGCATTGGGGCAGCAACAAATGATCGAACTGAGCGTTTATCCAGCGTAGCTGCCGCGTAGCCGTAGCGTTCACGTAGCGCAGCTTCGTCGGCCAGTCGTAGCGGTGGCGTAGCGGAGGCGTAGCGCAGGCGCTGCGTAGGCAACTCGTAGGCTTTCGTAGGCGTGGCGAAAATGTTTTCGCTACGTTATGCCTTGATTGTAATGTTATCAAGGGTTTAACGTCACTTAGGGCTGTCAACTAGGACCCTCTAATGTTGACTTCGTTGCTAAAAAGAAAATCACAAAAGATGAAATATAACATTCACCGGAGTACAAATATATTTAAAAATTAGCACAATACGAGCTGATTTTATTTGTGAACTAGCTTTTGCCCGCGGAATCGCCCGCGTGGATGTCGGAAATTAATGCAAGAGGACGTACTACCGCGATAAAAATGTGTTATTCTAGGTTATATATATAGGTAATATAGACTCTGTGTGCTATTTTCGATCCAGATCCATTCAGCCATTTTTGCGTGATTGAGAAACAAACACCCAATCATACATACTTCCACATTTATAATATTAGTGGTAGTAGGATTATAATTCATATTACTTAGGATTCATAGTTTATGAGAACATCATGTGTGTTGGTGTTTTTAAAATAAGAGTGGGCTTGGTTTAGTTGAATATAAGTCTTCCTGGTTTTTCTTAACGCTCATATTTTACCTATACAGACACTCAATCATTTACCAGACACCGAACATAATTATAGGAATAGTACTTTTGCCAGTGGCTTGGCCCGTATAGCTGTCGGAAAATATCACCCGGGAACCTACTACCGGGATAAAGTAGGTATCCTATCTGTTACGTATCCATGATATATCTTTGTGCCAAATTCGATCTAAATCCGTTTGGCCGTCTTTGCATAATTGAGAAACAAACATCCAAAAATCTAAACATCTAAGCCATTTCGCGATCTCTCTCTATTAGGTTTATTTTGAGTATAATGAACACACATGATATTCGCAATTACTATGAAGCCAAAGTAATATGAATTACAATCCTACTTATCCTGTACTACCCGGCCGTTGCCAACGGATGGACGGGACGGACGTACGACCCGCCAGCTGCTCTGCGCCCGCTTTTTATCTCTAATATCTTCTAAGATATTCATTTAAATTACATGCTGTAAAGGGCCATATTGATCTATATTAAATGCACAATGTATTTAAGGTACTTAATTAGATAAGGATTAATGCTGTATTGCTTAAAATCGCTTCATAATAAGCCCTTATTTCTCGTAAAAAGCAAAGGATAAAAAACGGTTATTGTGGGTTATTCCTAAGAGGTAGTATACCACGCGGACATTTTTGTAGGCCTTTTTAAGGTGTACAATACTAGTAGTACATTATTTTGATCTATTTCGTAGGATACAGCCAGGGTTTTTCGAATTTTGAGACGTATGTCAGCGTAGTTTTCGAAAACAGTCATTTTTTTCTAAAATAAAAGAATCTTTCCAAAAATAAAAGTAGCCTAAGTTACTCCTTGTTACATCAGCTATCTGCCAGTGAAAGTCCCGTCAAAATCGGTCCAGCCATTTCAGACATTAGCGGGAACAAACAGACAGACAGACAGACAAAAATTGTAAAAAATGTTGTTTTGGTATATGTATCGTGTATACATCCATATACACTTAGTAAAAAGTGGTTATCTTAATATTAAAAACAGACACTCCAATTTTATTTATTTGTATAGATGAAAACAGAACAACAGACCTGCAAGGGTCGCGAGATTTGCTTGAAAGTGATACTTTGACCCTGGCATATGGGCAACTGAAGGAACACGGGTGGGTTTTAGTCAGTAAATGTCTGACATGCCCTTCCGCTCCACTCAGAGCGGGAGATGTCATTTGATGATTTTTCACACATAAAAAAAAATAGAACAATAGATATCTAACTTATGGAACCCAAACAAAAGTCTGTTCTGTGTGTTCCATTTGCACTTACGACATTTCAATGACAGCCATTTTACCAACTCAGATACCTTGTTTTCCTCCTCAAAGCAAACCACACATTCCTAAAAGCCAATTCATCAAAATTAATTAAAGAGTTAACAAATATCAAGTGAAAATATGTCTTATTCTGTTTACCGTAGTTGTTTCTCGATAATGAAGGAGAAATAACGATCCATGCATAAAAATAATTACCGAGAATAATGCATGGGTAGATTTATTACTGATCATTACTTATTGACGCATTATTTTGTAACATAAAACCGAGAAATCAGTTATTTGACTACTAGGTATGCTCTAGAGTCTACCTTAGGCATTTGCTTCTTATCTTCAGTAAATGTGGAATATATTCCATTGGTAAACTAAATAGCTTCTGACAGGCTTTTCGTGGATCTTAAATACAGTCGATGTGTGATGGTCCCTCCTTTTCCGGAATGGGTGATTTCTGCACCCTAATTGCGAAACGCACAATTTAACAGAATCTGAATGGGATTGAAGATTATTTCTAAACCATTGCGACATTTGTTCGAATAAATTGTCGGTTCAGCAACGTAAATAACGCGATGAATGTTGTTTAACTATGAATATTAAACCAATTCCTACCGATAAAAAGTTCCGCAATTACCCCTCTGGTGATATTATTAAGATCACCGACGACGGCATATTGAAGTCACTATGAGATGTCCATATCAAGACGAGATAGAAAATAGAACTACCGGTGTTCGTCTTGGGCATACCTGCTTACAATTATTCTGATAATAATCAGCTGTTGATAAGATTGGTGGAAATGAATCTCAAGATCGCATAGATACAATACAAGGAAGATGCATAAAATACGTTATTTAAGATTATCTAATCAATATGATTGTACGAGGCCACGTGATTTACATAATCAAGAATACCAGCGCTCGCGATTTGTCAAAAGTTTGCCAAAGGTCAATACGTGTATGCTTTTGTATCGAGATTATAGAAAGAAAAAACCAAAGAAACCCACGTTCGAATATAATATGAGCTTCTTAAGAAAACCCAAAATAGTCATAAAAAGATAAATAATAGTAAAACCTAGTTACTAATTAATTACCACTTCTTACCACCTAAAGCGCTAGTAAGTGGTGAAGGGCGAGCGTTTTTGAGGGACTGACTTATATAATTTTGACGTTCGAACAGTGCAGATTCTCAGCCTAATTTGATTAAATGATTTTTGATTTCATAATTAAGATAGGTTAAATGTTATTTTAATATTCAATATCCGTTACATAGTCGTAAATCATTTGACATTATGCAGAGGTCGTTAATGTTCCTGAGTGTTTATACTATAGCGAGGCTTCGCTTCAACATATGATTCTCCTTACGATATGAAACTGAAGCTGAAGGCTTGTTCATTGGGCACGCCACAATTGCGGCGGTAAGTCCCATCTTTGAGGAGTGGATAGAGAGGCGCCACGGCGTCCTCGTCTTCCGCCTGACGCAGGTCCTCACCGGGCATGGGTGCTTTGGTGGGTTCCTGTTCACGATAAAGCGGGAGGAAACGGCCGGGTGTTTCCATCGCGAGGATCGTCTAGAGGACACGGTGGAGCATACGGTGGAGGTTTGCCCCGCCTGGGCGGAGCACCGCCGTGTTCTCATGAAGGCGATCGGCGGCGGTGACCTCTAGCGTCCGGCCCTGGTGCGAGCCATGATACGGAGTGAGAGGGTATGGGAAGCCGACACCTCCTTCTACGAAGGAGTAATGCTCGCGAAGGAGGAAGCGGGGCTCGTGAGGGAGTAGCAGTCTCTGCGCCCTCACGTCCCTAGCCGCCGCAGGAGGAGACGCCCCGCGCGTCGGGAGTCGATAGCGGACTCCCGGCCACCGTAGGCGCGAGCTTGCGGGCGGCGAGCAATGGGTAGCTCGCCGCCCGGTAAGGACCAGGCTCGGGTCGACGGCGCATAGTGTTCCACGCGCGCCTCAAACGGATGTCAGCGATACTGAAGGGGTCTGCTAGGACCGATGCCTGTCAGGGTTGCGAGATTCGTTCGAAAGAGTTACCGTGGCCCTGGCATATGGGCAACTGAAGGAATACGAGTGGGTTTTAGTCAATAAAAGTCTGACACGCTCTTTTGCTCCATCCTAGAGGGGAAGACGTCATCAGATGATTTCCCACCCACAAAAAGGGCTTGTTTATATCTTAATTGTGTCAAACAGGTTAATTGCGAGAAAATAATGCTTACTTATTTGCTAAAGCTGCAAATAAGTAAGCATTACAATAGAGTCTTCCCTTTCAATCAATTACTCAGTAAATTTAAATTGTGTTCAATCAATTCGATTCACTTAGTTTAAAGTATTAGAGACTACTTTCAATCAATTTCATGCAGTTAATATAAATTATTAGAGACTTTTCTTTCAATTATTTTGAGTCATAATCAGTCATGATTATTCTCCTGACTTTCCTAAAATAAAAATAATAATAATCAATTAATAATGATATAATTTTATCCTTAATTAGTTGGCATCGGCACAACTGCAATATGTCTTTTTATAAGTCGTCTTCTCGGTAGTCTCCCCTTTTCTAGCCACATAATCTTCCTATACTCTAATAGCCATCCACATTCATACTAGTCGAAACTTTCCTTACAACATTTTTCTGATTCTTCAGCATCACATACCCTTTCAACCGATTCCCTTTTCGGTTACCAACTTCACTTTCAGACTTCCTCTTATACATATCGCACACGTAGATCTAAAGTAAGATATAAAAAAATGTGAATTTTGAGTTATCATTGTATAGCTGTGGTGGCCCAGTGGTAACGGCCGCGACTTACGAGTAGTAGGTCGTGAGCTCAAACCCAAGCAGGCGCATTACTTTGTGTAAATTATCTCATCGCCACTGCTCTCAAAACGGTGAAAGAAAACATCGTGAGGAAACCGGCATGTCTTAGAACCAAAAATTCGAAGACATGTGACATCTACCAACCCGCACTGGGCACGCGTGGTGGATTATGGCCGACTCCTTCTCACCGAGAGGAGGCCTATGTCCCAGCAGTGGGAACATTATAGGCTGATGATAATTGTATTCATTTGTTTAGGCGGGAGGGGAGTGACATGCGTTGATTCAACATACGAAGAGTAATGTCATCTAGCGATGAATCTTTCAAGTTTTTATTGAACCTGTTAAGTTGGATAGCTGCGTAGGGTTATCGAGCATATGAATACAATGATAACTCAAAATTCTCAATTTTTAGGGTTCCGTTGCCAAATGGCAAAAAACGGAACCCTTATAGATTCGTCATGTCTGTCTGTCTGTCTGTCCGAGTATGTCACAGCCATTTTTTTCCGAAACTATAAGAGCTATGCTGCTGAAACTTAGTAAGTAGATGTATTCTGTAAACGCATTAAGATTTTCACACAAAAGTAGAAAAAAAAACCAATAATATTTGGGGTTCCCCATACATAGAACTGAAACTCAAAAAAAAAATTCATCAAACCCATACGTGTGGGGTATTTATGGATAGATCTTCAAAAATGATATTGAGGTTTCTAAAATCATTTTTTTCTAAACTGAATAGTTTGCGCGAGAGACACTTCTAAAGTGGTAAAATGTGTCCCCCCCCCCCCCCCGTAACTTCTAAAATAAGGGAATGATAAAACTTAAAAAAATATATGATGTACATTACCATGTAAACTTCCACCGAAAATTGGTTTGAACGAGATCTAGTAAGTAGTTTTTTTTTTAATACGTCATAAATCGTAAACCACAATTTACCTTTCATTCAGTCAACTCAAATATAAAAATTAAAAAAAAAAAAACATTTAATTTCATAAACATAAACCTTATGCATAAACCGTGAATTCCTGCAGGTTTGTACGGAACCCTCGGTGCGCGAGTCCGACTCGCACTTGGCCAGTTTTTGATGTTACTTTAGATCTAGGTGTGCGATATACTCATTTCTTATTCTATTTTTACATTCGCGGTTAATTTAGATTATTAGAGACTTTGCTACCAATCAATTAAATCCACTACCGGCTTCACCATTCCACACAGAAGATTAATATTTCTGGTTTCACATATAATCATTGACCTTTGAATATTTCTGGCAGATATCAAGAAAAAACACAATAAACATTAAATACTAATATTTTATTTATTTATTTTCTGAACATCACAGTATTTCACATGTTCGATCAGATAGCTACCTAATCTAGACAACTTGGGTATGTTTACCTATCTCAAGAGTTAGGTAGTCATTATGGTAGCATTCGCTTTAAAAAAAAAACTATGTTTCCTACGACCTTTTATTGGCGATCAATGATTTTCTTGTTCTCCGTGGAGGTTATGTGCCTAACACAGCGAGATATTTTATGTAATTCAATATAAAACCTAAACCCTCGACGTATTCTAGAGGCGTGTAACGGCGGCGCGAACTGCATTCCTCTGAGCGACTGCACGGGCCTGTACACGCAGCTGCAGCGCGGCAGCACGCCACAGCTGACGCAACTCCTGCGCAGCCTGCACTGCGGCTTCCAGGACGGCAACTTGCCAATGGTGAGCCAATCAAGAGTACCTTCCAGTATGGCCTAGAAACTCAGCTTGCTCATATACTAACGAAACAATACATACTTTTTATTCTTTCTACCAATCAGGTGAAACGTCAAACGATAAGAGGAAACATTCGGGTAAATTGAGATTAACATTTTTGATAACTCTTATTGACTTTAGCTATGCTTTCGATGGGATTTCCCGTAGGTGAAAAATTCCATTTCATCGCTATTAGTCCCTATTAGGGGAAGGATTTTGGAAAACCCTTCCTTTCGATAAAAAAGGAACTCTTGTCCAAATTTTGTTTACCCAGTGTTATTTTAGGTTGTGCGTTATCTGTAAGTGAATTAATGAATGAATTTAAAAAATTATGAACATTTTTATACTAAAGAAACGCTTATTGAGGTACTGAATATTTATTGTGGTTTTGATTGTCTAGATATGCTGTCCACCGCAGTTCTTAAATAGTCCTCAACAAAGTAGTCCCCTTAATTCGAGGACTGCTGATCCATCGAGTCTCCTCCCCAACAACCGGATTTGCGGTATCCAGAACAACGACAGAATAGTTGGAGGCACGCAGGCCGACATCGACGAACACCCGTGGATGGCGCTCATCAGATACGACAAACGTAAGTTTGAGACACGCTTCCCTTACGTGATTTCCCGGCAGGCTCGATAGGGTTGTCTGAGAGTCTGCGTAAAAGCCAGCCGACAACATAATCTCCATTCCGAGATCCATTTCTACACAATAATGGTACTTTTGTGTCAAAGTCAAACAGTCAAAGGATCCATTCGGTTACTAATGTTATGTGGTTTCAATGTTCATTACAGTGGATGCTACACACCGGTCAGGTCAGAAATACAAATAATTATAAAACACTTGTGAATCTATCTACTATTGCAGTGATTTTTATGCCAATGATACGCTTTTAGATGCCAACCTAGGTACCTTTTTATTCTACGCTTTTTATCCTATGCAAATTCAAAAACTAAGCACTTACACCTCAAGTGAAAACTTTGCCAGATCTTTTATGCTGTTAAAGAAAATCTAATAGACAGAAAGGCTTGGGACTGAGCTGCTTCAACAAACACTTTGGCCAATGCTGTGCTTAACAAAGATTTTGTATTTTTTTTTTTTATATTTACCCATAGAGTAAATATAACATAATATATGTATATTGAGGTAGGTACTACTGACTAGTATTCTAGGAGTATGTGGATCTGTTTTACAGATAAATTTTTTGATTGTCTGCTTTACTGAGGTATATTTCGTTCGGCTTTTCGATTTTTTTTTCCTTTTTGGTCAAGTTCCTCTATTGAGCTCGATGCATTCTAGCTATGAGGACAGCTGCTCTCAACTTTGTACGGTTCTTTCCTCAAGAGCAAGGCCCAAGCCTGAAAGGGCCTCCTGAATAATCTAACCATTAAAAATATAAGAGACCTCATGCCCTCTCATTTAAGGGTTTTCTTCGTGTGCGTTACCCAGGCCAGATGTTGTCGAAAATGGTCATTTGAATCTAATAGATAATTAGTTTTGCGGCTTCTGTAATTGTTGCGCACATTTTTAAATTTGTTGCGCTTATAGTTTTTTAATTATTTCACAAAAACATTTCCTGCTGGGGTAACGTTATCCCAGCCAGACCTTTTTCTTTCTAATGGGAATATTTAAATAAATACTAGCTATACAATTAGTTGTCTAGATGAAGTAAATGTTGTGCCTTATTTTGTATTTGTTCTTTCATCGGTTGCGAAGTTATTCGAGATTTTGCTGGGGTAACGTTTTTGGGTTTGCTAGATCTTTGAAACGGTTAAGCGGATTCTTATCATATTTTGTACATGACTTCTTAGGAATTAGTTTAAATTTGTTCTGCAATAAAAAAACCAAAATAATGCATAGTTTAAAGGTTATTTCATTAAATAGAAAAACACTTCAATTGGTTCCAGCACTCTCAATAAGAGGTCTAAAGACTTACTTTAAACGTTATTTTAAAGCTTGTAAATGCCTTCAAATGTATGTGAAGTTTCATTAGTATCCTATAAGTATTTAACAAGTTATGATGATATTCAGTTCTTCACGAGCACGGTCTTGATGCGCGCGGTGTTATTTGGCCTCTGGATTGGATATATGAACTGAATGTTATGTCAATTATTAGTTGTTTAGTTCAGTTGTATATCAGTAAAATTTCAGCGTAGTACATTGGATAATTAATGAGATAATACGATTAAAGTCATTAGGAAGTGAATGACCGAGGTAACCCGACCAAGTTTAGGTGGTTACGAAAAAGCGAAATCGCAGAACATTATGCTATCTTTTGAAATGTTTAGTATAATACACCTTACAATTTCGGTACAGACGCGTACACTGTTAAATACATAATAATATCTGTACTATGAAAACATTATTATTATCTTCCAGTTGCACATAGGTTATCAAAAATCCGGTGATTTTTGATATAACATGTCGTTCGGTGGGACGCGGGAGGGGTGGGGTGAAGGGGTAATTCATTGTGAATTTTAATGTTAGTCACATTTTTTATAGATGTGATAATAATAATAATAATAAAATCGTCTCCAATCTTATGTAGTCGGAAGCAATGTGTTTGTCATTTAATATTACCTTTGATCTGTGATTTTAATTGATATAAGTAGGTATTAGTAGACATACGTAAGTTTAGAGTTAACTGAAAAAAGTCATTATATATAATTTATTGTCTGTGATCATTACACATTCCAATATGTGTATATTTAAATAAAAACTGTAACTGTGTACTGTGTATACTGAAATCTATAATTTAAATAAAAAGTAATAGAAAATTTCAAAATAGCAAAATTACTATCAGTGATTGTTTTTAAGTATAATATAAGTTTATTAATACTTTAAAAGTTCAGTTGAAATGATTATTTTACCTGTTAATAAAAATTCTTTAATAAACATGTAGTTTTTTTTAACATGTCTGTACTAAATTTGTAACACTATCCTACATATTTTAGAAGGTACCATAATGTTCTGCGATTTCGCTTTTTCGTAACCACCTAAACTTGGTCGGGTTACCTCGGTCATTCACTTCCTAATGACTTTAATCGTATTATCTCATTAATTATCCAATGTACTACGCTGAAATTTTACTGATATACAACTGAACTAAACAACTAATAATTGACATAACATTCAGTTCATATATCCAATCCAGAGGCCAAATAACACCGCGCGCATCAAGACCGTGCTCGTGAAGAACTGAATATCATCATAACTTGTTAAATACTTATAGGATACTAATGAAACTTCACATACATTTGAAGGCATTTACAAGCTTTAAAATAACGTTTAAAGTAAGTCTTTAGACCTCTTATTGAGAGTGCTGGAACCAATTGAAGTGTTTTTCTATTTAATGAAATAACCTTTAAACTATGCATTATTTTGGTTTTTTTATTGCAGAACAAATTTAAACTAATTCCTAAGAAGTCATGTACAAAATATGATAAGAATCCGCTTAACCGTTTCAAAGATCTAGCAAACCCAAAAACGTTACCCCAGCAAAATCTCGAATAACTTCGCAACCGATGAAAGAACAAATACAAAATAAGGCACAACATTTACTTCATCTAGACAACTAATTGTATAGCTAGTATTTATTTAAATATTCCCATTAGAAAGAAAAAGGTCTGGATGGGATAACGTTACCCCAGCAGGAAATGTTTTTGTGAAATAATTAAAAAACTATAAGCGCAACAAATTTAAAAATGTGCGCAACAATTACAGAAGCCGCAAAACTAATTATCTATTAGATTCAAATGACCATTTTCGATAACATCTGGCCTGGGTAACGCACACGTTTTCTTCTCAGTAGTGGTAATCGGATAGGATGGATCTAAGGCAGCAGACAAAGAGGCAAAATTTAATTGTTTGTTTGTTATTTTTCAGCCGTCGGCTGGGGCTTTTACTGCGGAGGAGTTCTCATCGCCTCCAAATACGTCCTCACAGCTGCACATTGCGTTAAGGGGTCGGATCTCCCGCCTAATTGGAGACTGTGAGTTTATTTACAATTAAAATTGTTTAGTTAATTACAACCATAGATTTACTTTCTATTCAAACAGCAGCCACTTCTTTCGACAGAAGGTAGGTCCTTATAGTGGAACTGCCGGTCACCTTATTCTACTTAATTTGCAAACGATCCAATGGTCTCTCTATTGTATTTGATCGATTTTCGAGGTACCCACCTACATAAACCTGAAACTGTCACGCAGCTTATTTTTCAGCTAAAATGTATAATTATGAAAGTTTGTATTTAGGTAACAAAGGTAAGCCTTTTCTATCTTTGAATACCTAGGTAGCTAAGTGGGTAAGTAAGTGTAGGTAGATTTGTACATATTATACGTAGGTATGGTATATTTTAGTAGGTGCCTAGGTATTTTTTTGGTTCTTCAATTTTTTTATGACCTCTGAGGCTGAGAGAATTTTTCCGTAAGTTGGTAGGTACCTAAATAATTCGCAATTCGTACCTACCATACCTATAGTCATGTACAGAGGTCGGAGTAGGTAGATTGATTTTACGTACTCGCATCATGAATAGTCATAGAAATCACAACATGGATAAGCCTTTTTTCCGGAATTTCATTTTTGTACATACGGGATTGAATCAAATATTGTGAAAGTAAGGATTTTTAAACTAGGTACTACATTAGAAATTTATATGAATGCGATTGATCAACATTTAAAATTGTTTTCTTCTTACTGTAGAAGGCCGATCACCTATACAGGGTTATTTGTAAAACACCGGCAACCTCTCAGGTCTATGTTATTAACATCATAATAAACAACTTTTGTTCTATGACTTTTAAAAATTCATCATATTTTAGTGCATCAGATTTTCATACAAAAATCGGCTGCCTGTAAATAAGTCAAGTTCAAGCGCCCCCGCCGCCCTAACCCCGCTCCCCTTGCTAATATACTATCGCTTTCTTTTGCTTCGCATAGACTCCGTAACATTTAGAGCGTTCAATTTAAATATTTTTATTTTTGTTTGAAAATCTGATGCACTAAAATATGATGAATTTTTAAAAGTCATAGAACAAAAGTTGTTGCTTATGATGTTAATAACATAGTCCTGAGAGGTTGCCGGTGTTTTACAAATAACCCTGTATATTATTAAAAAGACAGCAAAAAGGTTATACATTTCTTATTCATGTATTCTTTATTTTACACATTACTACACTTGAAATTAATTATAAAAATGAATCCCGGAGGCATATCCATACTAATATATACGTGCCAGTTCACTGATCCCATTTCAATCTACCTACTCCGACCTCTGGCCATGTATCACATAGGGTTGAGCTACATGATGACTGATACATACAAGCCGTCTGTTGGGACAGGTCTGCTCAAAGCTGTAAGTGGTCTTTCTTCAAAAGGACCTTCCAGGCAAGGTCCTGCATTGTTAGACTGATATAAAATATTAATAATACAATGGACTTTAAAAGAGACCATGACTTGTGAGTTTATTTCGGCATGTTCCTCAGGGAACAGTCAGCTAGAAAATGCGGTAGCCATCTAGTTAAAAAAAAAATTGACCAACAAAAAAAGGAAGTGCGTAAAGTTTAGAACATTTTTCGCCTATCATAGTCATGAAAATTCAAAGTATTAATTGACGTCATGTTATTGTGTTTATGTGAAGTTTAGGTATCGACCTTTACATCTATTCTAAAATAATAAGAAAAATAATAGCAAGTCATATAAAAAAAAATCATCAAACTTGGCAAATTCGTTGAAGTTTTGTTATTTTAAGGACATTTTTTTACTTTCATTGCAAAATAAGCTGTTAAACAAATTAATTTTAGTTAAAAAGCCTATTTACTGTAGTATTTGAAAGACTAAAAAATATTTTGGTGCATAAAGCGCTTAACAGTTTATTTTGTAATGAAAGTTAAAAAAAAGTGCTTAAAATAAGTTGCCAAGTTTGCTGATTTTTTTTTTCATATGACTTGCTATTTTTTTTTCTTACTATTTTAGAATAGATGTAAAGGTATCGAACTTTACATCTATTCTAAATTAATGTATTCATCTATTCTAATTCGACCTCGAAGATACCTAAACAATAAATAATTTCCATGACTATATTATTATTATTATTTATTCATAATCTATGATAGGCGAGAAATGTTCTAAACTTTACCCACCTCCTTTAAGTGTAAAAGTGTCTTAGAAGATCTACTTACATAAATAAACATTTCATTTCGCATAAGTAACTATATTCAGTGAGGTCAAGTCTAACTATTGATAACTCGCTCGGTTCAACTACAATGAACTAAGTGATTCAAGAACTCTCTTTCTTGGAATTATTCACTCATGTGTTTCCCCCGGGGTACCTACCCGGAGATACTGAAAAGTATACCTACACATGGCTAAGAGCTCGTTCCCACTTGTCGGGTGTCGGATCCGTATATTAATCGGAGGTTCCAGTGGCAGAGTATTTTATATGAAGCTATTCATACTTGTCGGAAACCGATTTTGTGTCGGCGCCGACAAGAAATGTCGGGCGTTTTGCCAGCCCTCTACGCCCGGAAAACAATCGTGTCGGATCTCGCTCGCCTATGAGTACGAATGTCGCTATTCACATTTGTCAGATGTCGGTGCCGATAACCCTCTCCCCGCTACCCCTTGTTCTGTTGAATCCTGATCGTTGAATGTAGTTATTGACATCCTAAAATAATTGAAAAACTTAATTTCGTCACTTCTCATTTCTGTTATTAAGTTCTGAAATGTTCCCAAACTAAATCTTTCCCTCAGGATTGGGTGCACCCAATATTGTCTTTTCTGGGCTCTTTCTTTGTTTTCTTCTTAAATAATAATACATCACAACAAGAACTTCATCGACGTCCATCGTACTTAGTTGCTTTGAGTAGAGTGCTAAAAATTGGTATTAGCTTCAACACTATATGCTGATGACACATGTTTATTTTACTTTGGTTCTTCCATCCACGACATTATTACACTGGCCCAAGATGATTTAAATTCTCTATACACATGGTTTCAATTTAATCTTTTAACAATAAACATATCCAAAACTTGCTATGTAATATTTAAGGCAAAAAATAAAATCATTCCACCATTTGATCCACTTAAAATTAATGACGTACCACTGCAGCTAAAAACAAGCGAAAAATACCTCGGTCTGAGAATAGACAGTACTCTTTCGTGGAATGCCCAGATTGAATATATAAAAAACAAGCTCTCGACACTAGTAGGGACATTGCGCAACATAGTTCGATGTATTCCGCGAATTCTAAGATACACCATCTATAACTCACTAGTAAAGCCGCACCTACTATATCTGATTGAACTCTGGGGCAGTGCTACGAAAACAAAACTGTCAGAACTTCAACGATCGCAAAATAAATTAATAAAAATGCTTCAACTTCAAAAATCTATAGTGACACAAAATTAATGAACATCAAGCAACTCTATATCTATAATACATGTATATTCATTAATAAAGTGCTTAACAAAAAAATACACACAAACATTATACTAACTCAATATCGACAAGTCAGCCAACGAAGCTCACGACGAGCGAGCCTAATAGTGCTACCTAAAACTAGAACCAATTATGGCAAAAAAATGGTTACTTTCGAAGGAGTGCAACTATATAACAAATTACCATCAAGTATTAGAAATGTACACTCACTCAATGCATTCAAAATTCAGCTCGGTCAGTATTTAACAGCAAGTAAAACACCCTCACAGAAATGAATGCGTTGGGTGGGTCGTGTTTGTGAGACTGTACATAGAGGTGAAGTCAAACCTTTTTATATTGTTAACATTAATTTATTGTTCTCAAGTAAGTGACATTTGTGTATGTTTTAATTGAGAATAAAGATTCTTTAAACCTAACCGTGGCCGACAACCGATTATTAACCGAAAGTGTGAACAAAGGCGCCGACATCCGATTAATATACGGTTCCGACACACGACAAGTGGGAACGAGCTCTAAGTCGATATTCACACAGACGTATATCGCGGCGGGTTATAATCGTGCACTGGATTTTAAACCCTCGTTGTTGAACGGAGCATTGAGGATTTACTGAAGGGGTCTGCTAGGACCGATGCCTGCCAGGGTCACAAGATTGGTTCGAAAGAGACATCGTGGCTCTGGCACATGGGCAACTGAAGGAACACGGGTGGGTTTTAATCAGTAAAAGTCTGACACGCCCTCCCGCTCCGGGAGAGCGGGTGACGTGATTTGACCCACAAAATAAAAAAAAACATTGAGGATTTAACAGAGTGCATCTCAGTGCGTCGAAAAAACACAGTGTTCAGTTTTCAACTCTCAGCGCTAAGCAGTGCATTAAAGATACAATGTGCGAAAAAATCCCGCCGCGATATTTTTACGTCCGTATGAACGTTGATTTAGCGGACACCGCTGGGGGCGCGGCGAAGCGCATTTTCTTGAATCTTGCGGGCGGATTCCGCGGGCCCCGAGCGGCGGGCGCCAAGAGCCCTGGAGAGTGATACTGCGGCGGAGCGCAGAGTAGCACGGCGGCGACTAGAGCAGTCGCGCGCATGCTCTTGTAGTAGCTTGAGGGCGCTCCGAGCACAGCATGCGAATTTATTCTTATATTGACCGTATGTCAAGGTAGTTAAGGTTTATATTACATTGTTGTCTTCAATTGCGCTCCGCCGCGCCTCCAGCGGTGTGCGCTGGGCCCTAGTCGAGATTGGACGTAAGCAAATCGCGACAGGATTTTTTCGCGTAGTTGATTTTCAACTTTCGGTGTTGTGCCGAGCATTGAGAATTCAATAGAGTGCATCTCAGTGTTTCGGAAAACACAGTATTCGATTTTCGTCTCTCACGCTTCAATGCGCGCGAAAATCCGGCCGCATTTTATTACGGGGCTTAGTGAGCGAAAGCATATCTCGTGACGTGTCCTCGCTGCTCGCCACTCATTCCGATCCAGCCCTCTTCCTGCCCTCTATCAGCGGTGCCCTAAGCCAAAATCCGTACACCACAGGAGGTGCTCTTAGCGAGTAGTCACTCTAGTTTTAAGTTTTTAAGCCCTGACTGGAGGCTTTAGTTTATTAAGGTAGCCACAGGCCAGTCCGGTCAACCTCATAGGTTGCCCTGCGAGATTTCACTCACAAAGAAAAAGCAGCTACTTACTTTTACTTACTCGTCACATATTGCTTGTGTGCGACAGTAGGTACCTATACGAACGACTCATACTTAACTGCACGTCGCCGTCGGCACCTACTCTCACAAAGCTTGTCAAATCGTAGTCGTGTTTTCTTATCGTTATAAATAACAATTCGCAGGTACCTACGCACCTATCATAATTACTACCAATGAGAAATACAATCGAAGACGTGTAGCCTACTCGTAGCAACATAATTTTTATTTGGCCACTCGACTGTAACAAATTTTCCATTATTTCCTCCTCCTGTTTAGATGCATTTTGTAATGATTTTTGTTTTATCGAAAGGTATTTACAAGAAATTTTATGCTTGAGCTTCTGAGTATCAAATTGTAGAGAAAATAGGAAATTACTTACTCTACCAGACTGATGTATATTTGCCAAATATTTGTAATCATCAATCAACGTTCACTACAACCTTAATATTCCTTCTATTATTACGTGATGCAAAAACTAGGTACCTCATTTTACGACGGACAGAGGCGTATAAAATTTGGTACAGTAAAAGTTTACATGCAGGGTGCAGAAACCTAATAGTTTAATATAATAATGCATTACAAATACAAAAACGTTCAAACTTAAAGAATTATGGTCGAATTTCGACTACTGGTGACCACTAGTTTACTTAGATAGATATACATCCTACAATTTTCAGATACCTCCTTACAGAAAAGGCACGAGCATTGATCATCACGTCTACTCATGACGTTTTAGCTATTTTCAGAAATCTTCCATGTGGTGGTCGGATATTTTCCCATGGGAACATACTACCGGGATAAAAACCATTCTGCGTTAATCTAGGTTATAAATTACATAAAATTTCATCCAAATCCATTCGAACATTTTTGCTTGATTGATTAACAAACACCCAAACATCTTAATCATGTTTATGATAATAGAACGATACAACTTTACTACGTAATTATGCAAACTGCGACGAAAGACACCTAGGTTCACAAATCCGCTTTTAAGCAACACATACCTAATTAAACCCAATTAAACGTTGGTATGGTAATTTTATAGTGTATTGTCTTCACATATTATTTATGTATATAAATAATTTATTAATGGTACCGTGTGGTGCCGGACGTAAAGAATAACACCACCCCATTTCTTCCCGTGGGTGTCGTAAAAGGCGACTAAGGGACTTACTAGAAAATGGGCAGCAGCGTTCTCTATGCATTTTACCACCATACTGCGATAGCCAACCACCATGCCAAGCGTGGCGATTATGGCAAAGCCCCCCAAATTGGGGGAGGCCTAAGTCCAGCAGTGGACGTCTTACGGCTGAAATGATGATGAATGATGAATTTATTAATATTGTAAAACATTTTAAAAGAGTAACCGTGGAGTTTCTTGCCCATTCTTCTAAATACGAAACTACCTTTTGGAAGGTTTTGACGTTCTAAAGTATCTTTAATGTGCCTATTTGAAATACTTGAGTGCTTTGACTTCATTAATTATTAATTTCAGTTCGCAAGTGCGACTGGGCGAGTGGAACACGTCGAGCGACGTGGACTGTTTCCATGATGACTGCAGCAGGCCCGTGCAGGACATCCCGGTGGAACAAATCATTCCACAGGAGGGGTACAGCGCTGACGACCCCAATCAGCATCACGACATCGCCATACTCAGACTTGCGCAAGAGGCCCAATTCAACGGTAAGATTACCGAGTACCTACCTAGTATCTGAATTCTGCTGGCTATAATAATAATATCTTCGGACAACCAACACAACGTTATCTGATCCCAAATTAGGCAGAGCCTGTACTATGGCAACCAGACAACTGATATACATACTTATATATTTCTAAATACACACGTATTATAGATAATAATTTATCTATAATATGTGTGTATTTAGAAATATATACCCAGACACAGAACAAATGATCGCTACCTCGCTAGTCCCAAGATGACGGATGATATCCTGGTGGAACATAATATCACCCTACAGGAGGGCTACATAACAATGCCGAAGACCCCAGTCTGCACCACATAACAATGCTTAGGGTTGCTTACAAAGTTAAGTTTAACGTTAAAGACGTACACAAATACCTACCTTTGTCGCCAATTGTATATGTTTTTATAATAAATTGCCTAGCCTCATTCAAAAACTAAGCCTTAATAAATTCAAATGTTTTATAAAGCGGAAACTATGCCAGAAAGCCCTTTATACTGTTAAACACTATATGGAAGACACAAATGCTTAGGATTGAGCTGCTCTGATTGGACAGGTCCTCACAAAATTGTGGTACTCTCTTCAAAAGACCATTTCAAATAATCGTAAATCGGCTACATGGTCCTCAAATGATCTGACAGCGCTGTGACCCTGAGTTTAATTCGGCTTTTCGTATCAGAGTAATCAGATACGTCAAGGTCCCTGGCGGAACAACCTTTGCTTTAACAAGTATAAATTACATAAAAAGTCTACGGAATGTCTACAAAATTCTAGTCCTATTAAAAATATCTATGACTCTACTTTCGACGTCAACTTTAATTTAAACTGGCTGCGAAGTGTCCTTCCTGGCGGAAACACCATGATATATCTATTACTATACATAGTATGAGCAAATACAAGGTATTTTTTTATCCAGTGCGCAAATTTTAACAAATGAAACTTAAACGAGTTATAATAACCATGCAATTTTTATTTTGATACTAGCTGACCCAGCGAACTTCGTATCGCCTAAGATTCAAAATGTTGTAATAAACCTTCCAAGTTTGACAACCTGGTACGCGGTGGTGATCTGGTAAGCGTTTTCTAGCTGATACTCATATGTTTGGGTAGCTCCTACTCGGTTATGATAACCTGTTACTTCGAAGGCATAAAGCGTTTTCTGGCTGACACTGCTGTTTAATAAGCTCATACCAAGTTATGACCGCCTGGTACCTCGAAGGCAAAGTTTTTGTCATACCACGTTTTATAGTGAAATGTATTCTCTTTGACGTTTTATGTCACATCACACGAGAACGCGGTCGAAGGGGATAAAAAGTATCCTTTGCCAAAAGAAAAAAAAAAAAAAAAAAAAAGTATCCTATGTCCTTCTCCTGGCTCTAAACTACCTCCCTGCCAATTTTCAGCTAAATCGGTTCAGCCGTTCTTGAGTTATAAGTGAAGTAACTAACACGACTTTCTTTTATATATATAGATATCTTAGTACAAAAAAATTAAGTTATCGTTAACGAAAGATGTCTATTTTGAAACTGGTTTTTATGGTAACTTGCGCGCGGCGCCGGCGCGGCAGCGAAGGTGAACGACCGACCACCTGTTCAATCGGTCAAAATTCTAAGAATTCAGAAGTAGGTACCTACGCCGGCGCGCGGTTACTGACCTATTAGTACCTACCAAATGTTCGATCGGTCAAAATTCTAAGAATTTTGAAGTACCTACGTCGTCGCGGTTACTGACCTATTACTATTGTCAATATCATATTAGGTACGAAATAAGTAGGGTGTCCACATTTTACTGATTTAAGGTAGGATAAAAATGAAAAAAAAAAACGGATTGAAAAAGTTGTTGAAATGTGTTCTATTACTGATACTGAACCACCAAACAAAAATTGCGCACTGGTTATAAAATTATCCTGTATATAGTATCAAATAAATCTATAACAAGTCTAAAATGAACTAGTACCCCCAAATCTTCAATGCATGTTAAATTAGGATAAGACTGTGGTAAATACCACACCGTAATCAGTTTCGTAGAAATGGTCATTGAACGCCTGAAATAACAAAAAGGCAATCTCAAGTTTTCCATAAAATTAATAAAGTTGTTTTAGTTCAGGCGTTACTACTTAAATAGACTATTTCATCGAGTTCAATAAATGTTCATTGCACAACTATTGTTCACTACAGTAATATTTCTCACATTATATTTATAATTTAAAACACACACTACAAAAAAACAAAAGAAAAATCGAATTTCACGGACTACCTTGGCTTAGCGCTTTCTCAGACATTGGTATTGATGTTTTATAAAATAAATTCTTGGTTATTTCAGACTTCGTCAAACCAATATGTTTGCCACTGAACAACGACCTCAAAAACAGCTTTTACGAAGGTTTCGACATGGAAGTCGCAGGATGGGGAAAGACTGAAACACGTAAGTACCACCAGCTCTCAGCAATTTAAGATTCATAAACTGAACTAACCTTGCACTGTGTACATTATGAGCATTTAGCACCAGCACCAATCCATCTGGTAGTTCGGCTAACAATGGTTGCTTTCAGAAGAGGCCGACAGTAACGCCCCCCGGCAGTTTACTACTGGACCTAACTTGTCAGGTGGGCTGATGAAACTTTCCATGAAAATAAGTGAATAGCTTACATTCCACCCCGCGCGCTTAGTGATGTGTTTTACCAAAAGAGCCTCACCTAACCTCTTCTGTTATAGAAAGAGCCAGGGGCTTAGCTATAAGTAAATAGAACTGAACTCGTGGACTCATGACAAACAGGCAGCTCTAAGTTTAATTAAAGGAAAAATACTTTAAGGATGGCCCGAATCAAAAAATGGCTAAAAAGAATTGCTATACCCAGATATTTGAATCCGCACTGTTTGCTCAAAAATCTCATACCTAATCGAATGACGCCAACGGACTACGGCCACCACATCTCGTGGGTGTGATGTTGTATCCTAGACCACACTCATAAATGTCCCAAGATAGTCTTGGAAAGTCATTTACATTGTCCTAATTTCTATTGAGACATCTTCTGTTCTTTTGGACTAAACGCATCATGCTTCCACCTTCAAGTGGCCTTCGCCTAGCAGATTAAACAATCCATTCAAAATATCCTTCCATTGTTTTCATTCATATTTCAATTTTTTCACTACATACTTGCACTCATTCAAGCACAAACATTTGTCACTTTTTAATTTTTATATTTTTTCCTTGAATGAAGATGATTTGGAAAGTGGTTACCAGATTGTTTAGTCGTTGAAATTGCGCTTACGCCTGCAAATACTATACCTACGCCGAACGTTACATTTAAATAGTGGCACAAAGTTTAACTTACTAATATGCCAATGCATTGGCATAACAAACGATGCAGTTACAATAAATGTTGCTCATCCTACAATTGTTTATCTGGTATAAATAAAACTCAGAAAATAAAATATTAGTAGGTACCAGCAGACTATACGTTAAATTTCTGCCACTGATTAAATGAAAACGTGCTTCGTTCTGCTTATCTTAGAACCTACATCAAAAGTGACCTCAATCATCATTGTGACATACAAAAAAATAATTTCAGGTACCGAGTCGGACGTCAAGCTAAAGGTGCGCGTGCCCGTCGTGAGCCTAAATAACTGCGCACGAGTGTATGAGCGCGTGAGCCGCCAGATAGACAACACGCAGATATGTGCGGGCGGCGTGGCGGGCCAGGACTCATGTCGCGGGGACTCCGGCGGCCCACTCATGGGTCAGGCACCCTCAGCCAACAACTGGATGGTCCTCGGCGTCGTGTCCTATGGGCCTTCGCCCTGCGGCACCCAGGGCTGGCCCGGAGTCTACACCCGCGTCGGCGCTTATGTCGACTGGATCCTATCCAAGTTACGCCCTTAGGTAACTCCAGATATCATTTGTTTGACTGAGATTTATAACGGGAAATAAAAACAATGCGTACAGCCAACAGCACCTCCATGGTAACAATTTGACTTTGAAAGCGTGTTTATTTCGTAGCAATAAGGGCGGTTTCAATTCACGTGTTACTACTGACCTGCAGTTGACTGTAGGTACTTGTTACGTGATAGATAAGATAGGCATTAACTTCGTATTGTACTGATTAAAAGTGCAGTGTAACTTGAGATTAACTTAATTTATAAGTGTTAATGCCTATAGTACTTAAATCTGTGAAATAAAGTATATTTTGAAGTTAGTGTTACATTGTTTTGTAAGAGTTTAGTCACAAATGAGTGCCATGCATGACAGTACATCTTGCCACTGTATTCTCTATGTTTATAAGATTGTATATTGTGTCCTAACAAAAAAATTAAGAAGGTGAACTTTCTACAACATGGAATTAATAAAACAATGTTACAATTATAATAAAATTTGTATTAAGTAAATAATTTATTTATAATTAGATGTATAAATGACCTCCTTCTAGTCACGCCCCGGCCCCCGGCCCCGCCAGCACCGCTCTATCACTCACACTTCTGACATCACGAAAGAATACAACAAACAACTACGGAAATATATTACTTTTGTGAACATAGGAAAAATATACTTCTCTAAACAATGAAATATATCTACTCATAAAATCTTGGCACGTATTATTATGTTTGTACTTCCTCCTTTACCTAGCGATCTAGGAGAATTCCAAAGATCTTTCATATTTGGCTTTTTTAATATAATTTCGCTAAAGTAGAACAGGTTTTTGATAGCCACACTATTACCTGAATACGAGTATAAAATACTAGGTAGCAATACAAATTTATCTAATCAAATTAGAATGCAATTAGTACAGTAACTAAAGGCGGGTATACATCGAAGAAAATTATAGGACATAGTGGCGATAGTTACATGTTTTCTAATTAATAAATTAGAAAATTGTTAGCACGTCACACACTCAATCAACTTCGGTGAATACACATTACTTTAACATTTTAATTGATAGATTTTTACGTCAATAATGATTTACAATACGAATATGCATATTACATAATAATATCAGACATTTTATGATCGTGACACCCAATAACATATAGCTTACATCTACTTATATTCTTATATAATAATAATAATCAATAAATATAAAATGAGATTCGACAGTAAGGAGTTACTCGAATAGAAGCCTATAAAACAGCAAAGTTTGAAGAGTAGGAGTTAGTAAAAACTGAATATTAATAAATATTCTAGCTTGGAATGAATTAAATGGAATGTTTACAACAGTCGAAATATAGTCCAATAATATCTTAAAGCTACATTAAACTGTATACTTTCAGTATTCAAGAAATTCTTTACACTTCAAATAGAGTTTTATATAACTATAGGTAAAACTCTTATTTCAATACCAATAAGAACATGTGACAAGTCAAATCCATTTGTAAATAATACAATATATACCTAATGCTAATCTTATGACACATTATGTATGGGAAGGTGGCAAACACTTTTTGTGAAAAAATAATACTAAAAACAGAAATATCAAAAATAATACATGGTTTAAGATGCAGCTGCTATTTCAACAGGAATATTTTCAGGGACCGCCGGCTCAGTGGGTTCTTCAACCACAGCTTCCTCAGTCTCTCCATTATTCCAAGTCTCATTTTCTTCAGTCTTAGCTTCTTCTTCAGGAACTGGTGAATGTAGTTCATAGGTGCCATTCTGCTCACCATTTACTTTAGGTCCATTTATCATGACGTCTTGCAATTTTGTGCCAAACTCAGGATCGGTTTCAGACACACTCTTGATCAGCCTATCTTGGTCTTCCTCAGCCCAGGTAGGGAACCACTCATTGAATAGTTTTATCTGAAAACATTGATTTGATTGTATAGTCCAGGTATACTATGCTGATAGCAAATGACAACATTTATTTTTAAGTACACAATATTTTTTCCTTATAGGTACTACTAATAGGTGATTGGAGTCATGCCATATACTTAGATTTCAGTAAACACAGGTAATACCTATTTATACGAACTACTAATCTCCAGCGGACGAAAATAGATCGTTTTTTTTTTAAAATAAATTATTGTATTTCTAATGTATTATTATATCAAATTATTAGTTTTCTGCACTCCTCCATGTAAACTTAAACTGTAGTAAATTCCATACTCCTCCGTCCGCGTAATTTTCGTAAAGAGGGGTACTTTTGCATCACATATTAATATATCATTTCAGCCGTAAGACGTCCACTGCTGGACTTAGGCCTCCCCCAATTTGGGGCTCTTTGCCATAATCGCCACGCTTGGCAGGCGGGTTGGCGATCGCAGTACGGTGGTAAAATGCATAGAGAACGCTGCTGCCCATTCATTAATATATAGATTATGTTACATTCTTCCCAGAATAACCAAATAATTAGCAAGAAGAAGTATTTACTTAATAAGAATCTTAAATTAACTGACAGACAACACACAGCCGAGCCCTGTGTAGCATGCAAGAGATCCCTATATAACGAAAATGACTACTAAACCAGGATTTCTGAAGGTTCAACCCCATGAAAGGGTTAATAGGGTACAAAAGTTAGTGATATTTGAAATTAGAAATATAGCATTTGATAAATACGCACTTAAACTAAATTACTAGAAACCATTTGCTTGATTGAAACTAGTTTTAAGTAATGCTTGAGGATTGAGTGAAATTCTGTAATATGGGACTTAGCTTCGTTTTATTAAAATCAAAACTAAGTTGTATCATGGTTTTTTGGAAATTAAACCTCTAAGGCTTTTGAGAAGTTTTATTATGGGAAATTCCATCAGGTAAGTTATAAATTATAACAGCACTAGCAGGTCGGATTGGTTGGTTCCCAACATATTACAAAAATTACATTTCTTGGGAATCTATACTAATATTATAAACTAGCTTTTGCCCGCGGCTTCGCCCGCGTGGATGTCGGAAATTAACGCAGGTATTTTTCTAAAATAAAAGTAGCGGTAAATAAAGTAAATAAAAAGTAAGTAGTAGTAAATAAAGTACCTGCCACGTCAGCGCCGGCTGTCACTAAAAACCCTGTCCCTTTTCCGCAATAAAAAGTAGCCTATGTCCTTTCTCAGGCTCTGACCTATCTGTGTACCAAATTTCATTTAAATTGGTTCAGTAGTTTTAGCAGGAAAGTGAGACAGACAGACAGAGTTACTTTTGCATTTATAATGTGTGGATGAGAAAGAAACTCTGTCTGTCTGTTTGCTTTCACAACTAAACCACTGAACAGATTTTGATGAAATTTGGTACGGGATAAGTTTAAACCCCAAGAAAGGAGATAGACTTTTTTTATCCCACGACTTCTTCTGCTTTTGGCGATAACCGACATTTACGCGGACGAAGTCGCAGGCAAAAGCTAGTATCATAATAAGGGTATTTCTGAGGATCCCAAATTAGAGACCATTTATCTATAAATTGGAGATTATGGCTTCATCACTATTTCACTCTGGGTATAATTTTTTTATTGTGTTAGGTAATAGGTAGAACGGGCTGGTGACCGCAACTCCACGTCTGAGCGCGTATTTTGCGTACTATTATTATTTTGCGTTATATTATTGTGTTATAATTAATGATCACAAAATGAATCAATTATTATAATTCACACCTAATTATACTACGACAATCAATATCCATGATCCATGAATTATAACATGATGATGAATACAATTATTTTGATTAACTTTTAACTTGTTTTGAGTAAACTGTGAAACTTGACTCTTCTATGGAAAAACATTTTAAAATTAATAGGTTTTTTTAAAGCATAAGCATTAGCTTATCAGTTGCCGCTTGCTGGCATTTTTCTAGAAAAATTACTTTTCTATTATGAGATAGACCCTCACTTTGCTCTCTAAAACCTTCCAGGTGTCACTACAGTCAGTCCTACGACAAGCAAACACTGCTTAACTCTAAAGTTTTCATGATATTATGACCTTGAAAAGTATAAACTAGAAAAATATAGTGAAGTCAGTACATAGTGATGAAATACTTCAAGTTTGACTCATTTGTAATGTGTTTAGTTAACATATTCTTACCATGAGTCAGACAGACACCTGATATTTGGACCAAGGTTTCTATTTTCTGCACGGTTAATGAAACAATTAGAACTTGCCTTAGAAAAATAATAGAAACGGCTTTACTTACCCGACATTGAAATAGGCTGACAGGTTTATCATCACACGTGATGGTTGCCATTGATGCTGCAAGCTGGTCAGGTTTGTCACCTCGGGCTGCTGCCAACACAGGTAGGAAATCTTCACGTTGCAGCTCACTAAACTCTCCAAACCACTGTAGCATGTACCGCATCTGCGCTTCTGATGTTAAACCGGGGGCCGACATCCTGCGAGCTAGCGGGCGGTGCTCGACTGCTGCTGAATTGACAAACAACTGATATAGTACTGTGCAAATACAACTTTATCATAAATAAGGCAATGTTAGTATTACAATTTATTTTCCTCATTAACAACCAAGTAAACAGTCATTGAACTCAGGAAACAGCTGATAGTACCGTTCGTAAACTGAGCTGAGCACTTCAAACTTGGTCTTGCAAGTGGGTTAACTAGCTCAAAGAAAATGTAGAACTTACAATCAGGCACAGATAAACAAACAGCAGAACCCAGTAACAAAGCCATTGCGACACACTTAGAGAAATGCAACTATAACAATAGGTAAGTCTTGAAAAACTAAAGTATCAGTGAGAACACGAACTGTTAGACACTTTCTATTAGCGCTCGCCTACTCGACTGCAACTGAGACGCACGCGGCGCAAGGCCACATAACAATTTCACCTTTCAACTTGTTATATCATACATAACATTTCACTTTCTAACAACTAATTAACATTTATGAAAATGATTTACATTTATTATAATTTATTAACGCCGAGAAGTTGTATTTACGTAAAAATGTTGTTACTTACCTGTTTTACAATAAATCCAGCCACCAGGTGATCCTGAGATGTTTTTTAATCGTGTGTAATGCTGCGAAGTAAACGTTCACGCTCGTGTTTTGTTTATTTTATTAAAAAAACTTGACGACTTGAAGAAGAGTAGATTAAAAAACACGTACCTACAAACGACAATTTGAAGTGATTAATGTCAAAAAATGTTATTTCACCTGACCTTGACAAGCTCGACAGCTACAATGACAGCAGAACAGCATTATGACTTTTCAAGCAGTGTGAAAAGGACAGCCCTACTCAATGAGTCGTCAAGGCATTATCTACATTCAGCATTATCAACGGATACAAACCGTTGTACGTATTTTTGTTGTAATATTACCAATTTACCACACCCTTAATAAATGGACCCATTTTTATTTGGAATCGGATTCATCGACAGTCAATCAGTTTCTATTGATTTCCAACCTTGGGCACGTAAAATGCCTGTGAAATATTAGGCCTGTTACTTAGCTAAATCTTTTAATAAACACCGTTATCTGTTATTTTAAAGACCACCGCCCATCCCTTTTCACTACTGGGGACATTGGGGACTTTTCATTTTCATTCAGCCAAGGTTTTTGCCTGGACACGGTTTCTTTGCTACCAGTGCGATGCTGGTGGTGGAATACATTTATGCAAGCACGGATTATTGTCTAGTTTTGAAACCATTTTTTTAAATATGTTGACAGTCAAGGAATACTGTAACCTATACTGCGAGTTTGACCTATGTGGAATCCGAAATAAATAAGAGATGGTGTAAAGCAGAGTTTCCCATAGTGGTCAGGTGGACATCCAGGGGTCTACGAGAGATTTGACTGGGATCTACTTCAAATCAAATTTCCACATTTTGGACGAGTTTTGGGAATATTATAGAAATGTAGCAGCGGCGGGTCCACTGAAACTGATAAATTTTGAAAGTCTACCTACGAGGAAAATACGTTCGGGAACCTCTAGTGTAAAGTAATCAAACAATCTTTAAATTATTTATTGTTTTATTATACAAACTTTTATAAAATTGTATAAATTAGTGTACAGTTTTAAAATAATTTATTAAAGTGCACAGCACTCTCTATCCCCAGCATAATTTTAATGGTCTCATATCGTTATCAAAATGCATTTAAACAGTTACATACCTACATTACAGATACATATAGAGTAAATTATCCATTTGGAGGTACAGGAATGTTTCTGGAGGATAACTTACAGGACATCAATAATAAACGTTATGAATTATCTAAGTTATTAGTAATTCACGTATTAAGAACGTTTGTACTTCGTTTGTGTCAATTTAGATAATACATAGGTACTCGTAATGCATTTAAAACTAAGTAACTATTATTTTTATGGCCCATCCGATTCAACTGCTTATTCCTGTTTCTCAATATCACAGACAGACAAACGCCTACTAACTGGACTTAACCATAAAAGAAACTTATGTTTCAGTGATTTACACAACTTATCAGTAATTTGTGACATAATTAAAAAAAGCTTTAAGTACTAGTCTCTAAAGAAGGTGAAAATATTGTACTTTATCCGAAGGGGACTGAAATACCAACTTAGGTAAGGTAAGTGCTATTTCAAAATGGTCTATTGTGATAGCTGTCTGGCTTAAATCAAATATACTCTAGTAAAGGAAATATGTCTAACCAAAATACAAATAGGTAGATAACCACAAAAATAACTACACACGTTTGAAATTTTGAATTCTTAGCACAAAGTATAACAATATTCGTATAGTGTAGTGTTAATTTGCTTCCAGGTGAATCGATATTGAAACAAAACTAAATAAAGTATTATTATGTAGCTGATGACTAGAAAGTTCGTTTGTTTCGGAATCTCGCTAGTGCTCGTATTTATATAATGAATGAAGGATAAGGTAAGTTTTTTTCACGACAGAGGCATCTAGGAATAAAGTTCTAGCGACTAATGGCAACACTAATTTCTTAAAGTAAAGCGAGTATCCGAAATTAATAACAATAATAATATTTTACTGAGCTCCTGTAACCTGCATCTTTTTCTTAAATTAATGTTGTTTCTTATACATACAGTAATTTAGTTAGCCTATCTTAAACTAAATCTTTATACACATCATAATTTATCACATAAGTACAAAAATATTGTCATTTGGTCAACACATATCAGTAAGTTTGATTCACATAGTTATCATCGTAGAAGATATTATGAAGTTCTAGCTCCTGTTTCAATTTAAACCTATTTCTTTTCGTCGTGGGTATGGCTATGGGAATGGCCGTGGTCGCCGTTGTGCGAGTGAGAGTGTGGAGCTGAAAATAGAAAAACGAAGATTAGTAAACCCATAAATAAATCTTCATATTTATAGTAACACATCGCAGCAGTATAAGGGAATATGTTTTTGTAATTTTAAGTAAAATAATGTTACGATTTATTTGTTTTTAAATATTTGCGGACACTCACTCAGCAGTTGCAGACCGAACATCAAGAAGAATCCAACCACAGATGCGATGAATTGCAGGATACCCGTTCTATCGCCTTTCCAGATTTCAAAGAAGATGACGTAGAGCAGGGTTCCTGAAGCAAGTCCCTGTAGCACCACGGAGGAGAGACCGGCAGCGGCAGCACCTTGACCTCCCACCAGCAGTAGACCGATACCGATACCCAAAGGTGATACAATGGCGAAAGTGGTTATGTAGACGATCATCAACCAAGTCTTAGTACGTGTAGCGATGAGTTCCACACCAATACAGAAGGCAATCACAAGCTTGTGGGCAGAAACAGCTCCTAACATGTACCTGAAAAATAATAAAATTAATTATAATTAAATTTGGAAACGGAAGTGAGTCAAAACAAAATTTGTCAATATACTTCAAAATTGTGTAAAGCGCCATCTATAATTGAGTACTAGTATTATGTAGCACTCAAGTGAACTTAATTTTTTAAAGTCATGCTACTTGATAATAGATGGCGCAAGTAATCTTTGAGCAAAAGATGATCCTTACCAGACGTGAGAAGTGCTGGATTCTAAACCGACAGCCAAACCCTCGAACAACTCGTGAATAGAAAGAGCGAGGACAATGAGTAATCCTCTGAGGGCAGAAGTAACATCATCTCCAACGTTCATAGGCATGTGGCTGTGGTGGTGGGAATGTCCATTGTGGTGATGATGACTCTCAGGATCCTAGAAGAAGAAGAACAGTATTTAATCAAATTAGCCGTCTTCTTAGAAGAATCAAACATAACATGTTGAGATACCTAATATAGATTAGAGCATGTAGCTCTAATCTATATTAGTTTTATTTTATACCTTATTAATAGGGAAACATTCGTTGGCGTTTAAATATGGACCGGATACATCATTCACTTTGGCATAACATTTTGTAGAATTACGTTTTAAGAGGTTAATTATCTCGGTCTAGAAGCGTGGCAATATTCAGCAAAAAAATTACCTTTTTTGGCTCAACAAGATCTGCGGTGGAGTTGTTGGTGCTCTTCTCTCCGTTTGTGACTCCGCTTCGACTCTGTCGCACACTAAGGTTCCTCACGAGAGGAGCCACCTGGCCATTCTTCCTCTCCCTGTGGTGGATGTACATGTGAACCAGTTCCTCCACCAGGTACATGATGAAGAAACCACAGCATGTCAGGAGAGGTGTCAGAGAGAAGCTGAATTCATTTATGGAGCCGATGCCTGGAACAAGTCAATGAATAATGGTTAGATAAAATAATATTAAGTGAAGTTTAAGGTAAGCGGGTTTTTATTAAGGAGTTTGTAGGCCAAAGCGTTTAGCGCTGGTACGATTGCCTTGCAATGTCTTATGGGCTTATTTTTGACACAGTATAGGTAATTAGGTAGGTACCCATATGTAATTCATTATAAAAACCTAAATATATGGGAAAAGTCAAACTACCTCAGTTACTCGACCATTTGAGGATGAGATTTTTAATTTTTTATTGGAAATAAGTTTTTGAGAAAATTTACGATTCTCTTACTGGCTCTACAATAAATAGTCTTAGCTTTTGCCCGCGGCTTCACTCATATGAAGGCCGGAAAGAGGCATTATTAAAAAAAATTATAAAATCGTTTAAGTAGACGTGGGGAAATCGTGGCCAAATTCTAGTAGGTATCAAAGTAACAAATCCAAACACATCTGTGAATTAATTTTATAAAACATGACAAGATGCGCCGACAAATGGTTAACTAATTATACCTAACCTTAGTTGATTATCTCGTTAATCAGACATCAGTTCCTTTATGAATATTTATCTAAGTATGATCAAAGTGCATATTTAACACGTTAACTGCCATGTCAAGACACTTTTTGTTCGATTCAGGCCTTGTCGGACTATATGACCGACAACATATCCCAAATCTGAACGTGTCGTTGCTGCCTGGCGGCCATATTTATTACTCTTTCAGCTATATTAAGTGGCAAGTATAAAGTCAAAATAACAATAAGGAATTAAATTATAAAAATAGGCTGTATCTATATTAGGTGGAAAGTATGAAGTCAAAATAAAAGTAAGGAATTAAATTATAAAAATAGGCTGTATCTAATGTAATAAATATGATATATATGTATTTATGGACTAAATAATCTATTTAAAGTGAATTAACACTAAGTACACTTTTTGCCATTTTCTGATTTTCACCATGGCAGTTAACGAATAGGATGTCGTTTTCGTGACTTCGCCGTACGTGTTGGACGCTGAAGCCTTTACATTAGGGAGGTATGTAGAATACAGGTTTGCCATTGTGTTTATTTACACATCTACATAATTATGTAATTTGAGTAGGTATAGGGGGAAGTGGGGCAGATTGATTCATAAAAATTGAAAATGTAATAATATGTGAATAAACATAATATTTTTAGTTTATTTTCAACTCAACGTTTAGCCAAATGTATAAACATTATAATGTCAAGGATAATAATTGTTTATGTTGTGACAGTACGGGAAAAATACGTGTTGTGTAAAAAATATCTTTTGAATCATTGTGCCCCACCAACGGGGCACTTAGATACATCACGTGGGGTACTTTAATACAGTGTGAAAGTTGTATGAAATTGGTTAAGTTATAAGACTTTCTTGAAAATTAACACTTCTTTTATTGTGAAGATACCATAATCAGTCTTACAAATTACTTATTACTTAATCAAATGAACAGTTTAGAATATTTTGTCTTCAAAAACGCTTGTGATGTTTTTGAGTGTAAAAGATTCCAGAAAGGCAGATTTTGAGAGTTAAGCTATGTTATATAAGGATAGTGTCTTGACAATATTTTGAATGTGCCAATCATTAAAACCTATTTCCAGTTTGCTTTTAAATGGAAAACTCAAAAAACGCTGACTTCAAACGGTTGTAATTTATGTGATGTATATTGTGGCAAAAAAAGATAGATAATCAAAACTTTAGGTGTTGGTAAGACTGTGTTAATGGCTGTTTCATCGAAATTTAGTATACGGTCAGGTGTGAATTTATAGCATTACATGCTCATAATTTTTTTTTAAATCAGCTACTGAAGTCTTATTAAATGCAAAACTGCTTGCGGCACTTGTGTTTTTAGGCTTTCTTAGGCTAAGTTCCTTTTCCATTTTCTAAATCCTGCTGCCCAATCTTTCCCGGCACTTTTATTTTTTTCCCCAAGAATCTGAATATTTACATCCTAAATATTTTGCATACTCATAAGCTAAAGATGAAAGTTGCTGCAAGGATAACCCATAATGCATCTTGAGCAAATCAGTACATATTCTGAAAAGACATTTTCTTGGGCAGTAAATACTTGAGCAACAGTATACTTTGACCCATACAAATTAGTAGATGACTTTTCGTTTTCCTCGCAATCTTTTCTGAACTTTTGAACACGATATTGCAGAGTTGCAGGTTTGATACCTGATACCATATTTGTCAGCTGCTTTTCCAATAGACAGTACCCTCAAAGTAACATCTGATATGGCGAGCTTGATCGTTTTTTCATCTATACTACGTCTATCGGTCTTTGGCTTGTACTTGCGTTCCATTTTCTAATGACAACAAAGGAATATATAATTTTAATTGAAATTTATATATTTTCACATTTTGTTGGGGCACCTTGAAACAGTTAGGGGGCACAATGATGTGTATCATTGTACCCCGTACTTCGCTGTATCTAAGTGCCCCAAAAGATATTTTTCAAAATATACGAATTTAGTAAATAAACTAACATTAAAAAAAAAATAAGAGTACTAAATCCTTAACATTTGATCCCTTAACTTACATTTGGTGTATAAAAATATTCACAGGATCGTACAGAAGACCGTAGAAACACTTTTACAAATTACGTATTTTTTTAGTTGATCGCACTCGAAACACGTTACGCGTTGTTAAATGCCACCAGTTGACTGGCTGTCTACGAGATCACATCGGATGCGATCAAACATATGTATGATCGTTTTAGAGGTGTCACCACTCGAATACATTCAATCGATTTTTAAATAATGCCTGTGTATCTATGTGCCCCTTGCATCAATGTGCCCCACCTCCCCCTATAATCGAAATATACTACCAGCCTTGTTGTTAAATCGGTTGAACCGAAATTAGCCCCAAAAAACAATTTTATGTTTCTATTTGGGTCCGTCCAGTGTTTTGTTATAGATTTTATCGTTAATCCATGTTAAATAGGAAACGTTAATTTCATGTTTAAAGTTAACGATTCTTTGATATTGAAAAACGTTTCTTTTAATATGGTACGTAGGTCCTTGTTAGTATACATAAACTCATGGGGTTGGGCAGTAACTACAGTACTCCAAAACTCCTTTGTTACGTCAAAATCCGAATTTATTAACCTACTATGGAAATAAAATAAAATTAATAAAGCAAATAATGTAAAGTATGTAACCTACTTTTTCTATATTAAAGCGTACTCATTCGAGGCACAGTTAAATCCAAATAATCTAGTCTAAACGCTTAATCTGTAAAAAAGCCTCCCTTGGTAACTCGATATTTTTTTAACTTCTAGCGCAAATACTTTTACAGATTCGTCTTGAAAAATTAGTAGTAAATAGACTTCTTATTTTAAGAGCATAGAGCGCTTTGCTAGACGAAATACAAAAAAATGTGGAAACAATACCCTCCCGTTCCAACTCGCCTGAAATATTTTCCAGGCCGCGGACTAGATTAAAATAGCGTCCAGTCGGATACACGATACGAATACATTATTATCTACGTTGGAGCTTCTCGCTTATTTGAAACGGGGTTTCGAAATCGCAGAGGATGTCTAGGTACTTCTGACTTGGAATTACAGGAAGTAACTTGGAATGCCCTAAATAGACTTCGAACCCAAGTCGACCGAAGCAAACACTATCTCCACAGATGGGGGTTCACAGACGGCTCAGAACTCAAATAGGTATACGGCACCTCCCTACAGACAATGGCCCTCCATCCATCCTGAGCCGCATGTCCTCACCTGTCCATTTTATGACCTTATGATTGCGTCAATGAGCGGAGTTTGCGGTGCTGAATTTTTGGCCAAAGGAGTTTGAAATTTTTGCCATCGATACGCTAAGAAGTAGAAGTAACTTTAGCTTGAAAAGGAAGATATCCTACTAATATTATAAATGCGAAAGTTTGTGAGGATGGATGTATGTGTATGTGTATGTTTGTTACCCTTTCACGAAAAAACTACTGGACGGATTTGGATGAAATTCTGGCACACAGATAGTTCATAACCTGAATTAACATATAAGGTACTTTTTATCCCGGTAGTACGTTCCCGCGGGATATTTTCCGACCCCCACGCGGGCGAAGCCGCTGGCAAAAGCTAGTTTTTACTATAAAGTTTTGTAACTTAACGCTCCTATTGGGTATGAAGTAACCGCCAATATAACGCGGAAACTACTCAACCTATTACAATAGAGTTCGTAACGCATGTTTCCCAAAATGGTGTATAGAATAAATTTAAAAATTTCAGCATCCCATTTTGTAGACACCTAGATAAGACGGTACAGACGAAGATTGCAGTTTAGCAAGAATTGTATAACAAAGATATTTATGATGTGTGTCGATACATTACATTACATACAGTATTTACATAAAGCCATTCAGCTATTCGCCGTGTTACATACACGCCCACGCGAAAAAGAAACTTACAGTAGCCATTTCTCTTCTATTACCATAAAATTTTGCCTGCACAGCGAGATAGTGCCGCATTTATGATTTTGTACGATGTTTCTTCGCTGCATTTTCCCAGGAAAATATACTGTTTACTTTCAAGATGGCAGATAAGAATACTACTTTACGAATACATTTCGGTAAACGAACTTGCATTTTGGATAGGTATCAACGAACTTATATTTTTTTAATTTTTCGGATGAAATTTGTGATCTTGTCTAGGACTGTTTTTTAATGTTGACACGTTGTTAGTTTCTATTTTATTTATTGTAGCGAATAAAGACAAAATAAATTATTCTAAATCAATAAAATTTTGACAGTCAATTTTGAAATAGCTTTTGCTGTACCTCTATATAGTTACTTATAACTATATTGTATCTTGAAAATTTGCTTTGACGCTCTACGTTTTAAAGATCCTTCGGAAAAATAGGTTACGGCGCCTGCGTTGTAACAATAAGTATGTGATATGCGCAATTATTTTTAATAGCTTCCCAAAATCTATGATGTCGCAACTAGCCACCTTACCCATCTCAACCTTGGTCAGGTTGAAGGCTGACCATAAACAGATGATGCAAATTCACACCGTGCCGCTAAGCTGGGCGTCCTGTCTGACGAAACGGCTACAATTATGATAGTTGTATGCAAGTTAGTATTATCTTCTGCAATGCTAGCAGACGCAATGCCAAATGTCTAAATATTATGACCTCACTCTTTTCGTAAACTTAAACCGTTGAATTTGTATTTTATTTCGTAGGTTCTGTGAAAATTCTTGCCTGTGAGGGCTCACCTTAACATAACTAATCATTATTCATAGATATAATTTCAGGTGTGATGCGTTCACTGCTGGTCAGGCCTTCCTCAAAGCACCGCCACTTCGCCCGTCCGGTGCTTCTCACATCCAGCGGATTCCTACGGCCTTTATCAGGTCATCAGTCAACCTTGTGAGAGGCCTTCCAACGTTATGTCTTCCAGTACGAGGTCGCTACTCCAGAACTTTTTGACCCTATCTGCCATCTGTTGTGCGAGTAACGTACCCTGCCCACTGTTGTAATTTGGCAATTGGCTTTCGGGCTTTGTCGGTTACCTGGGTTCTCCTGCGGATTTTTCCATTCCTGATTCGATCACGTCGGCAAACTCCAAGCATAGTTAGCCCTGTCTATTGCTCTTTGGATGACTTAACAATTACGCACAACCAATATGAAGACATGATGCTGTTATTATTTACATAACAAGAAAGAAGGGTAGACTTAGGCATGTCCAAGTCCATCAGCTATAATTTCTTTCAGTTCCATCAGTCTCGTAATATTTTTGCGTAATCTTGCATCACCGTCACGCTTATAATTCCAATAATTATATATTGGAATTATCACAGTTCACTGATCTACACAGTATTCGTAATATTGTACGTGATCACCTAACACGTACCAATGTTAATTCAACATTGATTGATATACTGTCAATGGCCTTTTGAGAAAAGAAATAATGGGCGGGGTTGATTAATTGAACTGTTGGAAAAAAACATCTGAAGAATTAATCCAGCCACATTTTCAAGTTCATACCTTTTTTTTTGGAACGAAGTTCCTTATGGCACGTTGCGAAAGGGAGCTAGACGGAAATTAAGAGAAAAAGTTGTAACGGCACTTTTTAACCGACTTCAAAAAAAGGAGGAGGTTTCTCAATTCGACCGTATATATTTTGTTGTTTGTATTTGTTTTGTATGTTGTTGTTTTTTTTTTGTTGTGAGGAGAGAGAATATTTTTGTTGAGTGTATACAGCCTTTTTTGTACATAATAAATAATAAAAAATAATAACAATAATGAATCCCGGAAAGGAACTTCGTTCCATCCGGGTGTCCCTTGAGACCTCTCAAGTTTTTTTTTTGTCTGGGTTGGAATTCATTAAATGAGGTCTGAGCTCTTCGTGTCAGACTTGTCCTGACTAAAACCCACCCGTGTTCCTTCAGTTGCCTGTGCCAAATTCATACTTAAGTATAAATTAGTAAGGTCTATAAGTTGTGCATAAATCACGTTAATGATCCCATTACAGTGTCAATATGACTTGCAACTTGCGTTGATTGGTTATTCATCTTACTTAATGCTAAGTTAATCGAAGTAGCGCTTTAGCAAGCTAATCAGAATTTGTAACCGCATTATTTTTTGTTTTCAACTTTTGACAGTTTCTTAAATTATGCTTTGTCATCAGATAGCTTAGGTAGATATTTTTTGACTATTATGTAACGTAAGTATATGAAAGGTCAATGTCATTGCCATTTAGTCCTTTTTTTTGTAAATAGTTTTAGGTAATTTATAGAATTCGTTAAGGTTGTCGACAAAAACTATTATTCAGAAAATGTATCGATAATATGATAAAATAAAATTAAAGTCTTAAATGTTTGATTTTCACGCTAAGTTAGGTGCCTACTTCTTTTATTTAAGTCCTAACAGACCAAAGTTAATCATCGTTTCAGCTCATAGACGTTCACAGCTGGACATTATGCCTCCCCAAGCACCACCACTTGGACCGATTCTGTGCTTCTCACATTCAGCAAACCAAAGTTAATATTGACATGAAATTATTTCAAGTTTTTCTTACCGTCTGGCTGTGTATCTGACTCATCGGCGCCGGAGAGTCCCGACTGTTTTTTTTTTCCGCTTTATATGTCAATTCGTTAAGGTGAAGTCGATTTGACACATTAGAGCGTGCAACCATGACGATGATATTAAAAGAGGGAATAAAAGTGTCATATTGTAAAGACAACGGATAACAATCACAGCAAAATAGAAACAAAAGAAACCTTTAAATTACTGTGAAATTACCAAAATAAATGGCCTGTCTACATTTACATAATTATGTACCTAATGTCGATGAGCGTGGGTGTTATTTTTGTTTGAGTTACGCGCTACGCCTGTAATGCTGATACATGCATGTTAATGTTTTCGAGGAAGAAGGAAGACATAAGGAAAATGGCAGTTCATTCGCACTTCTCGAAAATGAATTGAATATGTATGTCAGAATAGATAACATGTAGTGTGCCACATTCTTCATAACAGAGTAACATCATTTTTAAAACTGACAAGATACGGGTTGCAAACATAAGATATTTTTCCTATTAGGAATATATGTATAAATTTACTAAAAAAATCAGAAATCCAAGGCTCGCGAAATTGTAGGTTCGTTGCTCAAAAGTGATGGTTTAAAAAACATAGCAGTCGAGCCGAGCCTTAATATAAGAAACAGGCAAAAACGACTGACCTCGACATGCGTTTTGCGCAGTCCCGACAGACAACGCTTTCCATCGATCCGGCAATCTAATGCTCGAGACAGATTCGTTTGTCTCGAAAGAAATGCATCAATCACGACTCGACGGCTAATTGCGTAATACACTATCAGTTGGAATTACGTTACTAAGCAGACATTTGAAGAACATTGAATGGTTAAGTGGACAAACGTGTTATCTGAGAAAATAAAAAAATCCGACATTTTTGCGTTAACACATTTGCAAATCTGAAATATATACTTGATTGACAGTTAACACCTTTGCTAGCGTCTGTAACTATGTCACAATTATGATTGGTGTGTTTTAAACCCATGAATCGATTTATCATCAGTTAAAACCTGTTCATGCAAAAAAGTCGGTTTTTTTTATTTTGTCAGATTACACCTTTGTCCACTTAACCCTTATATGAATCATCAAATCAAATCAAATCAAATCAAAAATTTTTATTTGCTAGAATATGGCTAGAATATATATACATCATCATCATCATCATCATTTCAGCCGAAAGACGTCCACTGCTGGACATAGGCCTCCCCCACCCCCTTATATGAATGGATTTGTAATAATCTTCAAAACTATACTGATTCTGATGTTACGTAATTATGGTGCAGCCATGGTCGGATGTCGACTTAGTTTCCTATTCTCGAAAAATAAGCTATTAACAAGCAAATAAGAACTTAAGGCACTTAAGTTGGATTTTCCAATTCAATTCAGAAAGAAATCTATGAAATATGACAACACTTCCGTAAATATGAATTGAAATATGCATCGCATATGCAATAGTTTGCTTGTAACGACAGGGTAGGTATTATTTCCATTATACCATATATTAGTGGAAAACAATAACTCAAAAACAGCAGGTACGGTAGTTAATTAAAATGGTATCGTACAATTTTACAGATACAATAATAATAATAATTACTGCAGGTAGGTGTGATAAGCGTGACGGTCAACAACATTTTTAAATAGGTACTAGGAGCCGTGACCCTGTTGGTCATTCCAAGTTGTAACAACTCAGAAATTCTATAGCGCAGCTAAAAAGAGGTGCCAACTTCAGACAGAGTAGAGAGAGAATTGAGTAAGAAGAAAGATACAAATCTTACGGGATGAAAATCGTCAGCACTAAACTTCAATGAAAGAAAAATAAGACCTATTAATTGAACTTGTTAATTAATTGCGAATAAAACATTTATTTAGTACATAAAGTACTTTATAGCCACAGTTTCCTGACCGCAAGCTCGCACAATCAGTGCTAATATAAATCGTTAGTGGAGCTGCGCGCACGCCGACAACTTTTCGTATTTGTGTACGAATTGCGCCACCTCCGCTCGACTCTAACCTTGAAATACATGAATGTATAGCGTACTCTATTCCGTGTAGCTTATAATGACCTTGAATGGTGCACGGGATCTAATGGCTGGCTCCGAACAAAGGACGGTACTACGGTGAGCTTAGGGAATTGTATTGTGTAATTGTGTACCTAGATACAGATCTACAGATGCTGCTAATAGATCAACTATTATAAAACATGAAATAAATAAAGCACTTATTGCCATACTCGAGAACATTATTGACCCAACAATTGACTGGCGCTTTATTGCTATGGGACAACTGACAAACAAGGCTGCAATAAAAATCTGTAGGTGAATTACCAGCTACATGGTGCTCACGCTCACAAAAGCCGAGCAGACTTATAAATATTCAAAGCTGCTCGGAAACAATACCTAAAGGAAACGAGACGAATTGTTGATATATAATGTGTTTACACACATTAAGTTGAAATAAGCGAAACGGAGTGATTTGCAGACGACAGTGACATCTGTGTCGCCCCTTTTTGTTACATGCCACACACGTTTTGTTTATAGACTGTTCAATGAATCAGTGACGAGACGACCGCATCAAAATCTGTGAAGCGATTCACGATAAAGCATTACCGGCATGTGACCGACAGGCGTATAATCTCTGATAATGTAAACATAACTTAGAAACTGGAAATGTTTTTGGAGGGCCCATGGATGATGGAACTGACGAGTCCTTGAAAATCGGAGAAGTTACTTACAAGACAGTTAATTTCGTTATAGATGGCTGAGTACCAGGTGATGCGACGCATCTTGGAAGAGGCCTGTGTTTAGCAGTAGCCTGCGATGACAGTTCAAAAGAGATACATTGTCTTTTTTGTAGTACTACATCTAAGAACGTCATGGTTTACTTATGCTGTTAAATTGGAAATAAACCTACATAATTAAAAACTATTACAATAAGAAGGTGAAAAAAAATTATGATAGTACTAAACGATTATTATTTATATGTAGCGTGATGATTAATGATCATTCAAAATCTAAAATCATTTATTCAAATTAGGCTGACAAACAGCACTTTTCGAACGTCAAAATTGCATAAGACAGTCTCCCAAAATACTCGCCTGCCCATACTTCACTTGCGTTTAAAACTTCGAGTAGCAAGTACGGTAGCAGATGTTCTTTTTGTAAGTAGACATTATATCGCTTTTCTGTTACTTAGAATCTGCATGTCCGACCAGAATACGTAATACACTCATCACCACTACCTTTGCGTGCAGATCACGTCGGCACTTCATTTACCTAAGCATCACATCACAGTTTCGTAACATCTTTCTTCCAGTATGCCATTAGCACAGATAACCGTCACCCGGAAAATATGTGGAGAAGTGTCAACGTGATTCGTAATTCTACTGGATTGCGACATTCTAATTCATTTATTTTCGGCAAATAGCATTAGTTTTTTTTTTTTTCGCGAAAATCTTCACAATTATATAGCTTCTTAAATGGGTACAACAGTAGGGGGAAGATGAAGAAACGAATTGTGTGAAAGATTTTACGGCATACTGAGATGAAGGTCGAAAGGGATGTATGGTGGAGTGGAGGTAAACTTGGGATAGCTAAGGTCAAAAGGAAGATATAAACCTTAAAGATATAAGACTTTTGAGACATTACGTGATGCAAGATATTTATGACTCAAACCTTCTTATTACTTGTCAATAAATATATACTCAACACTTAGCGGGTACTCAGCTCACCTAAGTACGCAGCAACTCTATAACAACAAACGTTTATATTGTTTTTTTATTTAATTTGTCTAGCGAGGAGTGTGTCGCGTAATACTAAAAGCATTTGTTAAGAACTGGTTCAGCAGTGTGAGAGGCAGTCCGGAACTGGGACAGTTATCTAATCGGAAATAACAAATATTGATCGGAGCGCAGCTATTTTATAATTTAACTTTTTACTCCCTTTCTTGATAATAGTAACCGTTTTGAGCTGCTTGTGGAATATTTCACTTGCTTTCCATGCATTTTGATAAACCTATCTCTATGAGACATTATGTAGAAATACTTGTTGGTTGCGATGATGTAAATTTGTCCATAATGAAATATTACAATCACAAAAAGCTATCCAAATATATTGACCCCATTTATATAGAGATAACTCCATATAACTCCTCCATTATATGTAGATAATTATCTATAACTTACATATTTAATGGAAAATTATTGACCGATTTGATAATTGATAAACGCAGAACTAAAAACGGCAATCATAAAAATGAAAATGGGAGACAAAGATTTTATTATGTCGATGAAGAGATATATATGCATCCAAAATGCAACTGAGACAATGTATAGAAAAACTTTATCTTTACAATAACATTAAAATGTTTTGCTCATTTTCGCACTTAGGAAATGTCGATTTCAAACTGCGGCACATGGTGTCGACTATCAATGCGTGGTTTCTTATGCAGACGTTGACAACAACTTAACAAAAAACTCCAAGGTTTCTCTTTGTGAGTAACTTTTCCTGTACAATTTTACACGTGCAAGGAAAGCAACCTTAATAGGTGCTACCTATTAATAGCAATCGTTTCCAAGAACGTTATCCTAAAATGAAACAATCTGATAGTGAGTAATCAAGCAATGCGAACTATATGCTACTAACAGTGTTGTCCTAATACGATTAGTTACATGTACATTTTCGGATACGTTTATGATAATTCTAACAAAACATTTGACTAATATCCACTGGGCCATCACGATATTCAAGAATTCATATTACGTTGTTAATTTATGTAATATACCGATACCAATTTGATGAAAGATTAAACTATTTTCTTTGTTGCTTAACGCTTTGCTTCAAATGATTTTTGTCGACAGATTTTTACTTTCAACTATCGAAGTGTACGTAACTTTGAGTATTTATATCAATAACTTTATTAGAACTGCAAGTGTCTTAATCTAGACCTTTGGTTAGATTTCAATAAAATTTTTTTTTTAAATAAAGTAATTTGTCAATGATTCATCGTTGTCGTTTCTAACATTAACTTCGTAAGATTTTCTAATACACTTGACTTCGCTAATGTCATTGTCAATGTTATCACTGTTATCTCTATCATTATTTTCTTTTGCCATTTGTCTATTTATCATAATTTATCAACTAGATGTTCTAACTGAATCACTGTGTCTAGGATAGCAATATTTTATATCTACTACCACTAAATATTCATTTTTATATATTGATGGGTCTATCAACATATAAAAATGAATGTTTATACCTAAAAACATAAAGTCACGCCTATTTCCCATGTGGATAGGCAGTAACTACAGAACGCCACCGATTAAGATCCTATTTTGAATGACGATAAATTAATGTTAAGTCTTATAGATTATATATTTGCTGTAGTAGGAATGATTATGCTAAGGTGTGACGTTAGTGAGTTTTCCTGTATTAGTTAATTTGCTACATTGTCTTTACTCATTAGTCTATGACTGATTCATTGACGTCATAAGGGCTTCAAAAGGGAGTCTGATTCTGACTAGAATACTCATAACATGGCACCTTGTTGCCCGAAGGGTTGGATAGAGGTATACCTATATTAAACGCACATTCCGCCAGTTATGTTTATCCCATGTAATAGTAAATGTATAGAAGTATGAAGCAAATAATATAATAGAAGGTGGGCCTATAGCCATAGCACGGGTACAAATCCAGACTGGGCTAGATCCGGGCTGCTAATGAAAAATTTCTGATAGAAAAAACCCAACTTTGTCCGACCCACAAATCGAAACGAAGATCTCGTTCTCAACAGTTGCGTTTGCAACCACTAGACCAACGAGGCAGTCCTGATTAGAATACTTATCATGTAAATTATCTTTTAAGGAAAAGTAGGTATTTATTTATAGAATCTAGACTAAGATATCTCTTAACTTGAAAGATTGTAATATCTTAATCTTTTTAACGGCCTATCGCGCCAAGTGCGTATTTATCTTTCTTCATGTATCTATAATGCATAGTACCTATATATATGACAAACATGCACCCGGTAGCGAAAAATATTGTTTGGCAATATCGTTAGGACGTCATTAATTTAGAAAGATAGAAATAAATATGGTCTTGATATAAGAGGAACATAGACAGATGATTAAATTTCTAAAAAGAATAAAGCTATGCGGAATAACCAGTAATTTAATAAAATGAAACGTTATATTGTGGTGAGAATTAATAGCAGTCATAGCAAGCCAATGTGGCGAGCGTTAAAGTGTCTACGGTTTATTGAGGTAGTTATTCAGTTTTCGCTTTCAATTGCTCGACAGAGGCAGTGCATGGTTGTTCGTTTGTTGACACCTGTTACTATTTATATACTCTTTATTTATTAAAACATAATAAAGATGCGGAAGCATTCATACAATTAAAAGTATCCACATTTCACTTTTTTTTTATTTGTAAAAATTGAATGCTGTTGACAATATATATCGATAGACGAACTTACATGTAATCAATACTAAGAATTCGTATCCACTTCGCAATGTAATTCAATCCATTGTCACCAAATACAAATGTCATGGCCTCCAATTGCCTAACCAAGAGCAAATATAGCTAGAAATATGATAACTTCTTAGTACTTATTTTTAAAGTTTCACGTAGCAGGTCCACGTACTAGTTTATAAATTTTTATGTATGGAGTACGGACAGACAAATCAAAGCTGCTCCATCTCATGCATAATTACGTCATTTTCGGCGGATTGTGACAAAGAACTGTGCCAATTTGACTCTGTAATTAATATCCGCATTGCTTACATTATTTTGTTGACGTCTCCTAATGGGGTGTCCATTGATGCGAGTTAGAAGTCCCGCGACTTCGTTTGCATACAAACTTTAATCCCCCGTTTGAGTGGTTCGTGAGCGGACTTTCAAAAACCTTTCTTATTTCACTTCTACATCAAGGAATTTACTCGTATGTTCCAAATTCATATTAGTATTCTGGGTAGGCTTTGTTTTGTCTGTCAGTCACGAAGTCGTTTTATATGTAAAGAACGTATCTAACTGTTAACATTATTTTATATCCATGTAAAGGAACTGCTGTTTTTGATGCCAGTACCGTAAACACGAACAAAATGTAAGTAAACGTATGCAATCATTTAAATGTAAATTTATGATGTAAGTAAAATATCTTAAGGAAAAAGAAAATGATCTAGAGATTTTTTACTCAAATGAAATAAATTATTCAAAATTACATTCAAATTTTAATATTCATCCAATTGTAAATGTATTTCGCCATATTGATGTTATTCCAAAAAATTGGTAATGGTCCAAGAGAATAGAATATAGGTTAAGCTCTAAATAATTAAAGATCTAAATGAACTCATATTCAGAATTAATAAATTAGTCATATCATCTGATTTCAATGAACTTGGCATAATGCCTATCGTATCTTTGACTTCCTATCCGAGATGTTCCCTAATCGATAACAGATTAGAGATGGGTTATGTAATCGTTAATCGCACCGGACATATTACTTATTCATCAGATAAAATCGAATAAACCTCTGATTGGCATTGACTTGCGGCTTAACTTATTAAAATTAATCCAAAACTCGGAAAGGAACACCATTTGTAATTAATGGAAGAGTGAGGTACAATACACTTCCGTCATTGAGAGATCAAAAAGAATTTTTTTTGAAAATTAGCTGGTTTTATAATTAATTTCAAAATGCAGAAATGAAAACTTGTTATGATGCAGACATACTTAGTACTGACTTGATGTTTTTTAATCTCTAGAGTCTGATCTTAATTGCATCTCGGTAAACAGTGACTTATCAGTTCACAATGAAGATTAAAAGGCTAAAGACATTCGTTATCACACATTTAACCTGGTTACCACAATTGCAAGTATAAACAGAAATGTGCAGTATATCAGTAAATATGCATAAAATATGTCAACGTAATGTTTATGTACAACACGCGTATATTTGTTCTTTGTCCATGTGGTATGTTTCAGTTATTGTTCAATACACAATAGACGTGAAATATAGGAAATGAAAGTAACAGCGATGTTATCGCTGCATAATTGCAATAGTTATAGATTAGATAGTTGTTTAATGTAATGCATTTGATATTGTTGCTTTGGTTTTCCTTTACGCATTCTGTTGGAAAACAATCATAAGTTTGGTTTTAATACAAATAAATATGAATAAGAGTGCACAAAATATCAGTATTAAATTATACATCAATTATTAACTATTCACAACCTTGGTGCGAAGGTGTTCCTCAGGGGTCTACAATGAGCTCATAACTTAATATGTTGTTGTCTTTGTTATTACGTTATAAGATTCATAGAATAATACCTCCTATGTCACAAATCACGTTTGAACTGATTTAATTAAATAATGAATTTACTTATACATTTGGAAATGATTGTTACGTCTATTTATTTCTCTAACGACAAAGTGAGTAAAGTTTATTTATTAAACACAGTTTAAAGCCTTATTAGTGCTGATGCACTGTTCTCAATTAGAAACCACGTAAGTGAAATGTTTATAAGCTTTGCAATGCCAAGTTGCACTGTCATTGCTATTTGTGATACTATCCCTTTTCATTCATTTTTTACGATTTATTTGTGTAAATCTTCTACCATAAGGAAGATACTGATAATAGTTACTGCCTAGATTTACATTACTTTTCTATAATAGCACAGACATTATTTTCAAAATGTTGTAACGTTTAATTTTGAACCATTTACGTACTTAAATGAATATCAATCAACATTTCTAATCCCTGAGCAAGTCATGACCGTTGAGTCACACTTTGTGTCCTACCGTGAGTCTCGGCACGAAAGCTTTTTGTCTCAATTTCTATCTGGCTAGACATAATTAATGTGTGTCGTCATGTTGCCAGCCTTGGTTCGAGGTTTCTCCTCCGCTTAATGGTTTCTCTGAGGTGGACCATTATGAAGCACGGCATGAATCAGTACCAACGTACCTATCTATACAAAGCAGGGACTGTACCGCAGCATATAAGCTGACAAGGATGTTGCAACTGTATCTTTAAACCGATGTAACCCCTATGATGTGTTTTGGTAAATAATTTTGATATAAATACGAACAAGATGTGAATAAGAACAAGAAAAATTATAATTCCAGGTATTTTAATTATAGGTATGTTTAAAAATATTCTTAGCAAAACCAACAACAGAAGCATAATTATCCAGACTTTATCTATATATAACATACATTCGTATACTTTAGGTCTATGCAATTTTGGCAGGCTACTTGTTATCGGTAAAGGTATACAATTAAATATCATCTACTTTGATTTTCTGTACACAATAATCATATTATTTCCCACATATATATTAAGGCAAATCTGCAAGATAGTAAAATTAAATTTGTGTTTAGCAACAGTAAGAGGAAAAAACACATTTATTCGATTTTGAGAAACATGAATTCTAACCAGCAGTCAATACCAAGAACAATAAATTCAGATAGATCTATACAGTGGTATTTATTAGACTTTATATTCAGATTTTTTGGAAATATTTACCGATATTGTATTAAATACATTTGTTACGGAACCGGTCGCTTCAATAACATCTACAAACGTTATTTCTTTTAAGTTTGAAAACATTCGTAACAGGACTTATGAGAAACTGGTTTTGGTGATTTTTCGATGATATTTTAAACAAAGGAGCAACTTCTTTTGTATGATATACATAACAACACCCAACATACTTTGAACACTTTATTTCTATACCTACTATTAAATCTTAAAAAATGCTCATTTTTGCTACAATGAATTGAAGTGTCAATTACTTTGTAAGTACTGTAGAGTTATCAGTCAAGATTAAAATGCAAGGAGCACTTCATATCCAAAACAAAGAACTAGAAACCTCAAGCACTTGAGTATTAAAAAGGTCTTATGTCGCAATGAATAATTTATTACACTCTCAGAATTTCCAATATACGTTGGTTAGAACTTTAGTACTTACGTAGCTTAAGTAGATAAGTCGGAGCAGCTAACGAATAATATTGTGCATCTATCTTGTTAATTAAAATTGAGACTCAAGAAACATTTTGTTTTTCGGCGAGACTTTGGATCGGAACGGTAGTGAGTGACTTTTTATATTTATCATCTCTGTTTTTATTGTAAAAAATAATGCATTGCAAGTATGAACCCAAAAATTTCCTAAGGCTCTATATCTTCGAAATATGATCACGATGATTTGTGAACTTAGTATAGATTGTGAGATACGGAAAGCAAAAGACCGGATATTGCAGAGTGACTTGGAGAGGCTTATATTCAGATTAGACTGAAGGCGTTTCATAATTTAATCAGTGAACAAACCGGCAAACTTGCGAATACTTCACCATGGCACAAGCTAATAAAACACACAAGATTGTCACTGCTTCCCACATGAGAACAATGCATGGTAAATATGAAAGTTACGTTTTGTACAACATCTTTGTTTAGAGAATCGCTGATGCATAAAATACTTACAGGGAAATAATGAATAGCACGTAAAGTGCTTAGTTTAACACCTATGTAAAGTAATTAGTGTCGGCGAAGAATGATCATTGTCTTGTAACAATTAATTTATTTGTTAGCAGAAGAATTACGGCTGTGACATTGGTTTTAAAATGAAAATTTGAAACCCATTCGGCAAGAATGAAAAGATCTTCATCAAATCAAGTTAATTGAATTTTCTTCGGAGTTAGTAATAGGAGATTCTACGCCAATTTACGCACGTTGGAATCGTAATTACGTTTCAGCACCTTTTGCCAATTAATATACATAGTAAAACGTGAAACAGGTTCTTATGTGAGCAATATAGCACTTAAAAGCCTCTGAACGGTTGCTACCAGCCTTGTTTACGATTATTGCCGTTTGACGACAAGAAAGTGCAGTGCCGTTAAGCGTCCTAATAACGTAGTAGCGTGCGACATATATCGGCTAAAATAAGTGCACGTGACTCTCATTATAAATATCTAGTGCTGTGACTCAGCCGAACCTTTGGTGCTCACACCTCCGCAAATGTAGGCGACATTCTGCCAACTGATATATTAAACACATTGGTCACGGACGGATGAATGCTCCATTTTCGACCGATAGTATTTTAATTGGAATATCTGTTTTGGAATACACCTTATATACATTACAAGTTGTTCTCCTAAGTCGTAAATGCGATTAAGCCGAAATACTGCATCGTGAATAAGTTAATTTGTCCATTACGGGAAAATATAAATATTTATACCCGCTTTAAATGGCCGGTGCACTTAATTCAGAACTTGCAAAGCTTTTTTACACTCTACGAATACTTGAAGAGCGAGAAATATCAGTAGCATTTATATGTTAGTATCGCTTGCTCCAAATGCGGCCTGTCCGGAAATGGACAACATTAAATAATTCACATTTTTCATCTTTACATAAGGACAGATATTCGCTACGGGTTTGTTAATGCGTATTTATTATACAACCATCTCGTACCTTTTGATCGTAGCTTCACAAACAAAGCTTTGTACATTTTTGATTACCCGGTAACTATACGAGTTGATAAAAGAAATATAATAAAAAATTAAGATGATCCGTTTGTATTTTTATCGTGGGAGCTTTAATATGAAAACATAAACAAAACATACGTCTGAAGTTTTATGCGTTCGAATATAAAATGAAGTAAATGGCAAAATATTTCATGTGTCAGTATCACATAAAGTTGCAACCTGCGCGTGGTTATAGTGCCGCCGTATTAGCATTTTGTAGTGGTTCAATAAGCGGGGATAGGGTTCATTTGCATGGAGTGCACATAACCGGCGCAACTCGCCTACTATTAACCTTCCAGTTTACTATGTTTCGGTCTAGGTGCTACCGCTCATCGACACTCGTAGCTTTAAAAGTAGGTACGTAAGCAAGTATGACTGCAGACTTAACTGACGTGATCTCTGGGATACAGAATAGTACGTTGAAGATAAATTTTAATGATGCCAACGTACGCGTTAATCGTATTGGTATATTCATACTCATACTAATAAAGAGAAACGATTGTATTGTTTGTTTGTTTCGCTTTCATGGTTAGAAAGGGGGTGACTACCGAAATTACGACTAAGGGAGAAGAAAAAGACATGTTGCGCCGACCCCAGAATAAATTAGGATAAGGGCAGGGGTATGATTATGATGTTTGTTACGCCTTCAAGCAAAAACGGCTGGACGGATTTGGATGTAATTTGGCACACTAGAAGACCATAACCTGGATTAGGACGTAGGATGTTTTTATCCCGATGTTTGCATGGGGTCGAGATTTATGCTGACGAAACCGCGGTGTGTAAATAAATGAAGAATCAATATGTTTTATTGTGATTAACAAAGATTCAACTCACATTGTGAATTATTTATAAATGATTTCACTCACATGTTATCTTCCACTGTAACAAAAATAGTTTATTCCGAATTTCAAATAGTTTTTAAAATTTGTATGTTTTTTTTTAATTATGTGTAAGGGGGCGTCCATTAATTACGTGAGGCATTTTTTGAGAATTTTTCGGCCCGCCTCCCCCCTTGGTGAGATATCGTAAGATTTTCCTCAACTCCCTCCCCCCTCCCCTAATCTCACGCGAGATTCTTCAAAACTTCTATTTGGACTGTAAACGTGTTGGATTATTGAGAATAAAAAAAACAAAAAGAAGAAAATTTTCTTAGACCAAGAATAATTTCTTAAGTCAAGAATTTATTCTCTTGACTCAAGAAAATCTTTTTTTTTTTTATTCTTGGTTCAAGATTTTGGCTCTTGAGTCACGTTAATTTTTTTATCAGTGTACTATTGTCTCAGATTTGGCCATATTTTATTGTAGAAATAATTTATCACGCAATATTACACCGTTTTCTGCGAGAAAAATAATTACGTGATATTTGCTGTGTACTTCTTTAAGTGACAAATTCACCATACTAATAGATATAAGTTAGTAATAAGTAACATGTTATTAGTGAATAAGTCGTTGGAGTACCTTATATAAATAAATAAACTCGCATAACCTACGCGTACGAATACAGATGAATCAGCTGTTTCTATTGATTTATTTAGCTTCAATCAAACTTCACGTGTCGTTTTATAAATAAACAGAAAAACTTGTTATTCTATTTCCCATGTCACGTCACAATTCTCTAATTGCAATCGTCCATAAGTAGGTATTTAAAGTGAAACACCCGGTACCAGGAAATAACTCCTCTCCACAAATTATGCACCACTTGCATATTTTCCTTATAGGGTCCGGCCTTTACGTGTTTCGACATAAAATGGCGTTAACTGCACAGTTACGCATTATTAACAGGTTTACTGAATATATATATATGCATGAAATCTTGTCCGGGCCGGTTTACGAATAGGAGCCTCGGAACTTACACTGTCGATATTTTCACGAAATGAGGAACAAAAATATAATCTCATGGAAACAGGTGTTCATCAGATCGAAACTGGATTTTGAACATTTGAGTAGTACCAATTGACTTCCAAAAAAAGTATACGGTTGTAGTAGGTTCCGTGTGCACCCGGATGTAAAGAATAGCACAATACAATTTCATCACCATGGTCGTCGTAAAAGGCGACTAAGGGATTTAATAGAGAATGGGCAGCAGCATTCTCTATGCATTTTACCACCATACTGCGATCGCCAACCCGCTTGCCAAGCGTGGCGATTATGGCAAATCCCCCAAACTGGGGGAGGCCTATCTTCAGTAGTAGACGTCTTTCGGTTGGATGATGATGATGATGAAAAGGCATGTCATTGGTCGATTATATTTTTTTTAGATACTTTTCAATGAAAAATTGAAAATATTAATGTTGATCATAGTACTTTGGCTTCGCTGACAAATTTTATTATGAACGACCTAATGGTCCACCAGTTATAGAGGACATTAATATTATGGCAGAACAGAATGGAAGGCCGGAGTCAGGAAAACCTTTGGAAGCGGGTTCTGGTAAAACCCAGGCTTAATGTCTTTAGAAAGCAGAGAATTGTGGCTAAGTTAACATGCATGACATCAGCCAGCCACTAGCCAGAATAAATGAAATGTATGTGGTTGATTTTCCTACTAATATTCTATTTGTGAAAGTTTGTATCTTTTTGGATGTTTGTTACTCCATCACGCAAAAACGGCGTAACAAATTTGAATGAAATTTGGCACACAAGGTAGATTTTTAACCTGGATTAACACCCTATGTGTTAATCCAGGTTAAAAATTCTATTTATCCCGGTAGTATGTTTCCGTGAGATAAGTTGCCACCTTCACGCAAGCGAAGCCGCTGGCTAAAACTAGTATTGACATCACCCGTTCACCCCCTACTCTCCTATCTCTCTTCTCACATACTTTTATTGGAATAATTCAATACTAACAAAGATTTTTTTTTAAGACCACCATCTGAGTTGTTTACTGTGTGTATTTACTTTATCTTAAACCAGTCTTCACTGCGGTTGATGACGTCAGTCATTTGATGAGCCAGTTCATAATTGCCTTAATTTGAAATGAGTTTGTAATTCGTGATTAATGTTTGTTGTAAGATCTCCATTAGTATCTAGGTACTAGGATTATCTGTGCGGTGTGACGTCAGATTTCAGATAATTATGTTAGAGAAAAAAGGGAAACACAAACAAAACAGACAAATTTGGAATGCTAATAAGAAACCCACGTGTTTACGGAACCCAAAAATTCTTGACATTGAATTCTAATTTGATGCATTTGGTCCATTTTCCAAAATAAAACAGAATTATGAGAAGTTTCTTTGCCAGACCAATAAGTTAACCTACCTTTTAATTTTTTTTTGGGGGTGGCAAATTATCAAATGACGTCTCCCGCTCTGGGCGGAGCGGGAGGGCGTTTCAGACTTTTACTGACTAAAACCCACCCGTGTTCCTTCAGTTACCTGTATGTCAAGGCCACGGTAAATCTTTCGAAATAATTCTCGCTAACCTGGCAGGAAGTTAACCTATCTGGGGGTGATCATAACGCCATTTCTTAAGAATTTCCCAAGTATTTATATAGTACCTGAATGTTTGACCATGTTCAAATGACGTAAAAATATCGTCCCTAGATATTATCGCGCTCTGGATTCTCACCTCTCGGTGTTGAACCGAACATTGAGAATCCAACAGACTGCATGCCAGCGGTTCGAAAAAGCTCGTTGTTCGATTTTAAACTCTCGGCGCTCAGCAGTGCGTCTAAGATCCAGTGTGCAAAAATATCCTGCCGCGATAAATTTACGTCCGTTCAATCGTGGACTGCGGGGATTCTCTCGTGGGTTCCGTGTGGTGGCGGACGTAAAGAATAGCACCATCCTATTTCTTCCCGTGGGTATCGTGACAGGCGAGTAAGAAACTTACTACAGCATGGGCAGCAGCGTTCTCTGTGCAGTTTACTACCAGACTGCGATCGCCAACCCGTCTCAAGCATGGGCATTATGGTAAAGCCCCCCAGGGCCTCTGTCTAGTAGTAGACGTCATTTGGCTGAAATAATGATAATGAATCGGTGGACTAAAGGAGATTGTTCACAAATGAGTAGATAAGTTACACAACTTACATAACACAAAGAAAGACAATCCGAGTTCCATGTTGTGATATTAATTAAAACGTGACAAGTATTATGTTAATGATGTAACAGTCTATGTAATCCCACGTTATATGTACTGACCGTGACAGCTCTTGAACTTTATATTATTCTATGAATTAAGATATCTTACGGACAAGGACATGAGGAAAAACCTCGTTCGTGAAGTCATCAGGATCTGTAATTATCTTGGCTCTATAGTTTTATAGATAGAAACGACTATATTTCTGAAAAATGTTGTTGTAGATGAGTTTACACTGTAGTAACAACATCGGGGGCGAAGAACAAGAAACTTCTGCGGGACTTCGTCAGTCTGAAGTTTCTTGTTCCTCGCCCCACCCTATCGCATCGCATCGTATCGTCCGTGCTCTTACTTCGTTTTCGATTAGAATTCGTACTCAGTTTTTTCTCTTTGTTCGGCTCTTAAGGGTCTTATCATGTTGTTAAATAGCCTATAACATTTCTGAAAAGTTGAGCTATCAAATACAAAAAGAAGTATTTAAATCCGAATGGTTGTTCCTGAGATTAGCGCTTTCAAACAAACAAACAAACGATATCTTCAGGTTTATTATTTCCTAATTAGATATCTGAGCGATATAAAAGTACATTTTAGTTTTCATTTTGGGATTGTTATAATATTCTGTTAACCCTTTATTAAAGAAAATGTTAGAACCCTTGATAATATGTCCGCTTGTTAATGGTACTTATAACCTTAATATCATAATAGAACAATAAGTAGTTTTAAATGATGATGTTAACCATTTATGTAGCTACTAAGGTTTTCTTATAATTACTTTAAACTGTAGATAAGGTTCACAAGGGTAATAAATATATGTACTTGAAAAATGTCATTCCTTCAGACCATTCTAAAATATTTTCACACACTTGACATTTTCCTCAGAATGTTCCTACCTGTATAAACAAAGGGACATAAATAAAGCACTGCGGAAATTAACTAACAAGGTATTTTTAACGACCTCTACTCTAGCTCATTAGGAATAAAAAAGATCCCTTTTACGTGAATCATTCGTTACGCTAACCGCAGACACGATTTTTTCCGAGTTACCGTTCGATTTGAATAATCGATAAGTTACGTACTAACGATTCATAAAACACGAAAGCTACTGAGTCAAAACAATTCCTTGTTTTCACTGTTTATGGAAGTATATATCCTTACTAATATTATAAATGTGAATGTAAGTTTGTTTGTTATGTTTTCACGCGAAAACGACTTAACCGATCGTCATGAAACTTTGTATATAATATATTTTTGGAGGTATTAGAAGTAACATAGGATACTTTTTACGTAAAATAAAATAAAATATCTATATTTATTGTTATTTTTAACGCGAGTGAAGCTGCGGGCCAAAGACTATATAACCACATAAGCTAGTAGAGCTATTTACATGTAGCTGAAGAGTTTGTATGTTTATTTGAACGCGCTGATCTTTGGAACTACCGGTAGTATTTGAAAAATTCTTTTTGCGTTTGATAATCTAATTCATGAGGAAGGCTATAGGCTAACATTACGCTACGATCCTTAGGGGCCAAGCAGAAGGCTAAGCCATATCGAAGTAATTGCGTAGGCGGGTGACTCGATGTTTCGCAGACTCGCGGTGGGCCGAAATTTGAAGCGGATTAATTCGCGGGCAGGAGCAAGTCTATGTACATGATGGTTGGTGGGAACTAGAAACCTCTTAACAATGCGGTGACAACAGCTTACCGACTTTTATTAAGTACTTTATTTAATATTGCACGTGCTGTGTACAAGAATGTGACACTTTCTCTGTTCTCCACAGAATAGGTTCCGAGAAATATGTTTTTTTTGTGAGCGTGTGCGATAAATGTCTTTCCCACGGCCGTGACGCGTTTCCTCATTACTCAATGGATAAGTTAGTCGTGTTTTGATTTATTAAAGTCCTAAGAATTAAAAAAAAATATTATTAAGTATATTTTCTTCTTCTTTCTATGGATAGAAAGGAGGTGACTACTGCATGCGTAGCATGACTACCGTAGAAAGAGGTTTTGTCGACGGGAGAATAGACAAAATATCAGATTGTGGAAAGATTAAAGACAGAATTAAAGATTGTAGAAAGATTTGTACCATTTTATGCTGGCGTAGCATGACAGTTCTATCTCTATTCTACCAAGAATAGACAAAGTTCTTTCTATGGTGGTCATGCTACGCGTGCTGAGATGGCGACTAATGGAAAAGTGTGAAAGAATATGACATGTTGGGCAAACCCCACATAAATTGGGATATGGGACAGGAGAATATTTATATTAAGTATGTTCTTCATTAAAACAAGATAGCAGTAATTGTGGCTCATTGGTAACGGTAGCAACTGACGAGTTATAAGGTCGTGGTATCGATCCCAAGCATGCGCTCTTTACGTAGTAGTGTCAATTATTTCATAATCACCACTGCTCTCAAAACTGTGAAGGAAAACGTCGTGAGAAAACCGGCATGCCATAGACCCAAAAATTCGCAGACTTGTGACATTGTATATGTATATCTTCCCGCACTGGGCCCGCCTGTTAGATAACGGCCCACCCACCGTCACAAAGAGGAGACCCGTGGACATAACAGGCTGAATATGCTTATGCTACGTTATTTAATCAAGAACCTCAGTTACACATGTTCATTGAAATTGTTTACCTCTCATAAAACATAGAAATATGTATGTATTCGCTTATATTATGTCAGACAAGATCGTATGTTTTAATGTGGAAAATCCAGTAGTATCCAAGGAGCGTTATAGCTTAGTAACAGTTACGTGTAGGTAACACATAAATTAACAATGAATTAATAATGCAATCATGTATCTACACAATTTAATCGCAAATGATTTGTCATACATATGGAATTATTCTATTGCAAATGAATACATAGTAAACTATGTGTAGCGATGCAACTCCAGCAATATCTGTCTATTGATATGCAAATAATAGAAACTTTGCCAATAAATTAATATCTAATAAATGAGTCTGGCTTTAAAATATGTCTTTAGAATGCAATAAGCCAAAAACAATAGTAAATTGAATGTATATTAATGTCAGAAACAGGGGAATACGCTAATGTTATGATGCGGTGCGCGTGCGCTGGTCTGGTTCTGTTTCCCTTCATTGAATTGGTAATAAGTTAATTGTTTAGCCGGCGTCCGGTGCAGCGCACGTTGCGGCGAGCCTTCTGACGTACTACACCTTACTACATACTTATAACTGACTAGCTTCCGCCCGCGACTTAGTCCGCGTGTTAATCGACCCAGAGAATAAAGTTTCACAGAAAATTCAACCCCTATATCACCCTCTTAGCGATGGAATTTCAAAAAACCCTTTCTTAGTGGATACCTACTCTTCACAAAGAACACACCCTCCAAATTTCACGTCTCTACGACCAGCACTTTAGGCTGTGCGTTGATATATCAGTCAGTCAGTCAGTCACTCAGAACTTTAAATTTTATATATACAGAAGTTATACAATCTAACAGCTTTTATATAATACTAGCTTTTGCCAGCGGCTTCGCCCGCGCGGAGATCGGAAAATATCCCGCGGGAACGTACTACCGGGATAAAAAGTAGTGTTAATCCAGGTTATAAACTATCTGTGTGCCAAATTTCATCCAAATCCGTTCAGTAGTTTTTGCGTGAGAGGAACAAACATCCACACATCCATACATCCATACATACAAACTTTCGCATTTATAATATTAGTAGGCTGCATAAATGCATCAAAGAAAAAAAAAGGGAAAAGCTCATTGGGCAACAAAAAATCGTCCGCATCGCTGCCTAAAAGGCCGGCAGCGTTGCCATGTTGGATGGCAATGCTGACTTATAACTTAAATCATTAGGACAACCCGGAATACTGAACGGAACTGGGGTCAATAAAATGAGAAAGTCAGGAAGGACAACAAATAAAGCCCGCTGCAATAAACCGGCATCTACTACCACAACTGTTTGCATATTGTATCTATACTATATCGATAAACTGTATGAAAGTGCAGTTGCTAACTCAAATGCTATTAATTTTGTTGCGTCTACTTTGTTTTGAAGAATACTGGGAGAGAATGTCATATGGCATACACTTCATGTCTACTTTTGTAGAATCTTGTGCACATAATAATTTAAAAAGGTATTTGTCTTCTCTTACTACTCATCATTCATCATCATTTCAGCCAAAAGACGTCCACTGCTAGACATAATCGCCACAGTTGGCAGGCAGGTTAGCGATCGCAGTATGGTGGTAAAATGCGTAGAGAACACTGCTGCCCATTCTCTTGTAAGTCCCTTAGTCGCCTCTTACGACAATCACGGGAAGAAATGGGAAAAAATACTTTGGTTTATATTAAGCTCTGTGCCTACTCTTAAGAGTCTATCACCATTTATGTTTCTAAAGGTGCATCCACACATGCCGCCGGCTTATGCATGCCGCCGGGTTTGCCGCCAGCTTTCAAGGAGCATCCACACATGCCGAGCGGCACGGTCGGCGGCCAACCCGGCGGCCATCTTTTACCTGCGGCTCGCGCGGCTTTTGGTTGCCGGCGGCAGTTTGCTGGCGGCAAACCTGGCGGCATAAGCCGGCGGCATGTGTGGACGCACCTTTATAAAATCATCTAACCAATTTGACATTGGAATTTTAAATCATGAACGAAATCACAATAGTGGATCTCCTTGATCAATGATATTAATCATCGCAGCATTCTTGAGGTAAGCAATAATTACAGCTATTTATATCTTTCGAACTATAGAAAAACTTCAACACCTATGAGTGTTTACACCTTTATAGTAGCACACATATTGACGGGTTGCGTAACCATTAGATACTGTCCTCTCGACTTCGCACATTCTAATAAGAGAGTACGCTGAGTCAAAACATTAATTGAGCCTTGAAATCTACATATACACGAAAATATATCGTATAGCTGAGTCTAGCTAGAGCAAGGGTGGCCAAGTGGTAACGGCCCCCAACTTGTGAGGTTTTGAACTCTAGGTAGGTGTTTTACTTTGTGCAAATGAATTCGTTATCATGGCTCTCAAATCGGTGAAGGATAACATCGTAAGGAAACCGGCATGTCCTAGAACCTAAAATTCGAAGACGTATAAAATCTTCCAACCCGCACTGGGCCCACGTCGTGGATTCCAGCTCCATCCCTCTCGAAAAGAGTTCCAGTTCCCTGTTCCAGCAGTGGAGACAATACAAGCTTATTATGCTTATACCGTATAGCAAAACATGTGGAGCATATAGTTTTTATTTAAAAGGACATAAAAGAGAAAAAATTACTGCCATGGGCTATAGAACTGCCGGGGTCGCGTGATTGTTCTGCCGGGGTCGCGTGATTGTTCAAAAGAGATACCGTGACCCTGGCACATGGGCAACTGAAGGAACACGGGTGGGTTTTAGTCAGTAAAAGTCTGACACGCCCTCCCGCTCCGCCCAGAGCGGGAGAAGTCATTTGATGATTTCCCATCCAAAAAAAAAAAAAAAATGGGCTATAGAAAAGTCTGAGGGAGACCACTCCAACAAGAAAAGCACTCTGGAGGTTACCGGTGTTTAAATCTCATGTTATAAAAAAAAAAAAATGGAAAACCAGTTATTAAATATGTAGCTGATAATAAAATCTGAGATGGAACGTAGTCTGCAAGATCCAAAAACTAAAAGCAATATCTACGCTACGCGATCAAAATCAATCAACAGATTTTTTGTGTTCGATATTTTTAGCTTGGTCTCGTAACAAATTAAAGTGGTCCACATTCATGAATGAATACTATCACCACTTTGATTGTTCGACGTAATATAAATAGTCATGCTACTTATAGTATGTCGTGATCATCTAATTGGAACGTCTATACTTTGCAGTTCAAGAGATGTGTTGTGCAATATCTATGGCAATGGCAAGCATGGCTGTGATGTGAACTTCGAGAGTGTCTCTTGGACGAATGTTCAATTAAATATTATCATTCAGAAGCATGCTGCATGGATATACAGTGAAGTTCTCGGTCTTAGATCGGAAAGAAAATTTAACGAAAATTCGATCTAAATTACATTAAACTCAATGGTCGGATCATTTTCTATAGTCTAGCTATAGACCTAAAGTACACGAACCAATTAAACTGCGCGAGGGCACTTAGCAAGTTAGTGATAGTAAAATTTTCAGAAGCAGCCTAAACTCAACGTTTTTCTTCAAAGCACAATAGTACTGACACTTTTAGGCTTTTTGAAATGTGGATTAGCTTTTTGGTGGTTTACATGAATATAAGTAGGTAAACTTTTAAGTCCTTTATTTTATGAATTTACAAAAGTAAAATTAATTCGTATTTTTTAAATAGGAGTCTACTGGTATAGTTAACAGGGTCCAAGCTAGTACTAAAGGCGGCCAGGGCAAAGGTAAATAAGTAGGTAAATAATGTTGCAATTTCAACATTTAATTAGTTCATGTATTTTTCAACGACTGTTGAAAATTATTTTTGATGGTCTTCTAACGAAATATTATTCCGTTGTAATATACAGGACAGCAGGTACATCGATGCCCAATCTGTTCATATGGATTCAATAGATGATTTTGAACCTCGGTTCTGACACGGTTTATAAAAAAAACAGCTGTTCGACACATGTTGACCGCGTAGGTATTGCGCTTTTCCAAGAAGCTAAATATTTAACTAAATATTTCTATGCCTGGGGGTCCAGAATAATGACCTAAATTCATGGTTACAGTTTCGGCATCAATGTCTATGCCACCCAGTATAGATTTTTGTTAAGTTCCTTCCTTGTTCAGATTTGATAAGGACTTTTAAGCCTTATTAAAATATTACGTGTTTTTCCGCATGGCATGGATAACTATAATGCTTAAATGTTATTTATAAAACGCCTAAATATGATTAAAATAATTTTATCGTGTTAGTTCTATGAAATATAAATTAGCTGATGCACTTTTCCTGGATTTTTGCAAAGTAAATAGTTTCATGTGTATTTGAATTGTAAATGCAAGTGCCAATTGCTTTAATTTTATAGATATAAAATGCCAATATTCGTCATTTTCAACTTCAAACTATCACCTCTTGTTTAAAAAATGCACGAAGGTTAAATAAATCCATGTGTTATTTATTTTACGTGTTTCATGTGGCCTACTTTGTCGCACTAATTACCTATACAAATATAGTTAAATATTACTAAAAAATAAACAAAAGTACTCACTCTGAAGATATTCCACATTATGTTCCACTTCAGGTATCAAATGCATGAATGTTGTGGAGAGCAGGACACCACCACCGAATGACAGCAGAGTCATCACGATCCTGTTGGTGGTCTTCAGATTCCCTGCATCTTCAGCCGACAGCCAGTGGAACTTCTTAGCCAGCAGCAGAGGTGCCAGACCACAGATCATGGAGGCACAGAAGAGGACGATCATGGACACCCCCTTGGCTAGCACGACACCATCCGTGTCATCTTCACCCTCTGCATGTCGAAGCAACACATCCAGATGTTCCGCGGACATTTTGGCACAAATGTTGGTCCCAACTGTGGTCACCAAAGATCCTTCCTCTTGAAGAACAAGCGTGTAAGTGGGTTGCAGCAAGGGCGCTTACCCTTTTATAGCGTGGTGTGGTATCAGCGGTTTGCGCGTGCGCTGTCGGAGAGCGACGCGCCTGTACTATGCGCTGCCGCCGGCCGGCGTCGCAGTTCGTTCCACTCCCGCGCAGACTCCCGCGCTCGCCGCACAGCCTTAAAACCCATGCGCTACGTTGAGGTGTAATTTGTTGCCTGCACGCATGTCAAATGTTTTATTATTTTTTTGTTATTACTGTGACATTTCGCGCATTCCGTTTACCACTTTATTACCGCGTTTAATGCCGTTGTGTGTCAAAATATTGTGTGGCAGAATAATATAACATAACAATAACTAAGTGAAATTGTGACCACTGAAAATTTTTAACGATAAAATAAGTGTAGTATATTATTTTGAGGTTTATCTGCATATCGACGGTTAAAACGCAATAGGGTAGGTTAAGCGACAAAAACCAAATTGTTCTGGAGAGCGGTTTAAAATTTGAAATTTTAGAAAAATGGACATAATTTTTTTGTTTATTGTCATATTGTAAAAATGGAAAGACATCGTAGAGCCACGGGAGTAAGCGCATTCGAAAAAACAGAAAATTTTAAGTAGGATGGAATTCATAAGTAATTTTCTGCCAAAATGGCGCTTATTACCTTTTAAACGTCGATATGTATTTGTATACATACATCTACTCCTTACGATTTACATCTAGGTACTATAATTCCAATAAATAAGAAAAGAAAAAGATACATTATTTAAATTCACATTACATAGGTACTTGGATCTCTGTTTTATGTCTTGGATTTACTCAATAATTCAACTTTATCAAAATATAATTAGAGTAATTAATTATTTATTGAAATTATTATTGATTAATTTATTTCATAATATTAGATAATTAAATATATTATAAATTTATTTTATTTTAAACTATTATTATTTTTCAGATATATCGTGAATGCGCTAGTTAGCAGTATGATTCTTAGTGCAGTAATCCGGACACACATCGTGATATCTCTCTTAACCTTAACAACCTTGATGCGAGCAGTTATACCATGTATTTTTAATGTACACAATACAACAACATTGTATGACTTGGAGATTTTTGCCAAACATGATGCAGTGTCATGAACTCATGATCAATACAAAGAAATATCCTTATTGTGAAGGGCGAATGGAACAAACACCTTGTTGACAAAAAAAAAAAAACATTGAAATTATACAGATCTATATGGTCAATAACTTTTACCTTATTGAATAATTGCTATTTAACAGCAAGAATACTTAAATTGCATTTTTCTTAATAAACATTTCTCAATAAGAGGTCGCCACCTCGACGACCTAGACGTGGACTGCAAGTGTTGGATCGAGGTGGGCCTGGAAAAGGATGCCTGGAGGGATTTGGGGGAGACCTCTGTTCAGCAGTGGAACAGTGTAGGCTTATAAAATAAAATAAACTCACGCTTATATTTTCCGGGGGCAGAGGAAAACTTAAAGAACACTCACGTTTCGCCTACTTTGTTGTAAGACCCATGTTATTAGGGGCGGGCCTATTGCCATTAACTGGGCACGAATCCAGACTCACGGCTGCTACTTAGAAAATCCAGATGGAAAACAATCAATAACAATTTGCTTACATATTATCATAAGTAGGGTTTGAAAATATATCATATTTCCTCATTACTACATTCTTATCATAGAAAACCTTGACACGCTACGAACGAATTGTTTTTCATTTTAACTGAATTCACATCGTTTATTAATTATCAGAAAGATAAAGAAGACATATTGATGAAATAATGTTGCAAGCTGAAATATTCCAAGCATTTAACTTGATGACAAAAACATGATGGAAGGCTCGTAGCGCTCTCGTAGCAAATTGCCTACGCGCATATGAATCAAATTGTTCATACAAAAGACTAAAGGCAGAAACATACTTACGTGTCGTGGCGTGTCGTGACGCGCCAGAAGCATATCGGTTTCATACATCCTACTAATATTATAAATGTGAAAGTTTGTGAGGATGGATGTATGTGTATGTTTGTTACCCTTTCACGAAAAAACTACTGGACGGATTTGGATGAAATTTGGCAAACAGATAGTTTATAACCGGGAATAACACATAGGGTACTTTTTATCCCGGTAGTATGTTCCCACGGGATAATTTCCGACCTCCACGCGGGCGAAGCCGCTGGCAAAAGCTAGTTTAATATAGTTAGGGACATATTTGCATGTCGTGTCGTGTCGCAACACGTTCTGTCGAATGTATGAAACTGAATGCTTCTGGCGCGTCACGACACGCCACGACACGTAAGTGTGTTTCCGCCTTAAGGCGAGGTTGCAGTACTTTTTAACTTTTTAAACCTCTGTAAATCTAGCAAAATGGTTAGTTTCCGTAAAAAAAAATTATTTAGGATAATTGAACATACTGTTAAGCGCTGTGTGAAGATAGAAACGTGAATTAAAACAATTGGCTCGATAAAAAATAATCATAAAGATGACACTAAATCGCCATTTAAAACGTGTACCTTGAAGAGATTCCATCATTAAACCATGTAAAACTTATACCAAAAGATAGGTTTTATTGGTTTTTAGGGTATGCTGAGAAAATATTATATAATTTCCTTATCATTTTGTCTCCACGAAACAATTATACACAAAATCTAGCAGCTCAAGCGCTCGCAACGACCGGCCAGTGTTCGCCGAAACGTCTTCAACTACAAGAGGGCCTTAAGTTTGAAATGTGACCTTAATGTATTTGCAAAAGTCATTCGTCATCAGTCTAACCTTTTCCCAAGTATGTTGGGATCGGCTTCCAGTATAACGAATGCAGCCGATTATCAGTATTTTACATGGATCGACTACCTATGTGACCTTCACAACCCAATTACTGGGTATATAGGATAAGTTTTTATCCAGTGCGCAAACTGTATCCATGAATTCAGCATATCATTCTAGACCCCCCAGTGTAGAAAATTTTCGTCGGATATTAAAAAAAAAATCTGCTGTTCCATACATTTTAAACCTGTAGGTATTGCATTTTTCTATGAATCAGCAGATTTTTTTTGTAAAACCGACGAAAAATTTCTGCGCAAGGGAGTGTAGAATGATATGCTGAATTCATGGTTACAGTTAGCGCACTTGATAAAAACTTATCCTGTATACCATACCCCTTGGTAAGTTTGGTTGTCAGACTTCCGGGTTTCACACGACCCATAGCGACTGTCAAAATTCACGAATGACAGCCGGGACCAGCGGCTTAACGTGTCTTGGTATGTATAGATGGTCACCCATCCACGGACCAACCGCGACAAGAGTAGCTTAACCTGATCGATCAAGCGGTGTGATTTTTATTACTTAGCCTACAACAAAAATCATTCTAATTGATTTAAAAAACCTGAAATATTTCTTTACAAAACTTTAAGCACTGTGTCTCACATAGCTATTCCAACAATTTAAAGTACACACTGCGAGTATATTTCCTTTCTGAGAAACTAGTGTGAACAAACATAATGCACTTGTACTGCGTGTTGTAATCAAAGTAAATAAGTTAAACGCATACTTGACACAGTTCTGTTACCGAGCTGTTCTGTGCGACAATAGGGACATTTGTTTTATTGCCCGACTTGCGTGGACCTAATTTAAGGCTAGAGCCGAATCTGAGTGAATTTTTCGATGACATGAATTATGGCTATAGAGTACCTACTTATAGAAACAATACGTTTATTTACTAAGATGGAGCGTATTAACACATGAGGTACATATTTCGTCGCGGTTTTCCGCTCAGATTGTCTTCAATCCAACCTAAAGCATTAATCTAAATAAAACCAACTACAAAAAAAAACTGGCCAAGTGCGAGTCGGACTCGCGCACCGAGGGTTCCGTACAAACCTGCAGGAATTCAGGGTTTATGCATAAGGTTCATGTTTATGAAATTAAATGTTTTTTTTTTTAATTTTTATATTTGAGTTGACTGAATGAAAGGTAAATTGTGGTTTACGATTTATGACGTATTAAAAAAAAACTACTTACTAGATCTCGTTCAAACCAATTATCGGTGGAAGTTTACATGGTAATGTACATCATATATTATTTTTAGTTTTATCATTCCCTTATTTTAGAAGTTACGGGGGGGGGGGGGGGGGACACACACATTTTACCACTTTGGAAGTGTCTCTCGCGCAAATTATTCAGTTTAGAAAAAAAAATATATTAGAAACCTGAATATCATTTTTGAAGACCTATCCATAGATACCCCACACGTATGGGTTTGATGAAATTTCTTTTTTTGAGTTTCAGTTCTATGTATGGGAACCCCAAATATTATTGTTTTAAAAAAATAATGATATTAGAAACCTCAATATCATTTTTGAAGACCTATCCATAGATACCCCACACGTATGGGTTTGATGAAAAAATTTTTTTGAGTTTCAGTTCTATGTATGGGGAACCCCAAATATTATTGTTTTTTTTTTCTATTTTTGTGTGAAAATCTTAATGCGGTTTACAGAATACATCTACTTACCAAGTTTCAACAGCATAGCTCTTATAGTTTCGGAAAAAAATGGCTGTGACATACTCGGACAGACAGACAGACAGACAGACATGACGAATCTATAAGGGTTCCATTTTTTGCCATTTGGCAACGGAACTCTAAAAAACTGGCCAAGTGCGAGTCGGACTCGCGCACCGAGGGTTCCGTACAAACCTGCAGGAATTCACGGTTAATGCATAAGGTTTATGTTTATGAAATTAAATGTTTTTTTTTTTATATTTCAGTTGACTGAATGAAAGGTAAATTGCGGTTTACGATTTATGACGTATTAAAAAAAAACGACTTACTAGATCTCGTTCAAACCAATTTTCGGTGGAAGTTTACATGGTAATGTACATCATATATTTTTTTTATTTTTATCATTCCCTTATTTTAGAAGTTACGGGGGGGGGGGGGAACTATTTGGTTTAGAAAAAAATGATATTAGAAACCTCAATATCATTTTTGAAGACCTATCTATAGATACCCTACACGCATGGGTTTGATGGAAAAAATATATTTGAGTTTCAGTTCTATGTATGGAGAACCCCAAATATTATTGTTTAAAAAAAAATGATATTAGAAACCTCAATATCATTTTTGAAGACCTATCCATAGATACCCTACACGCATGGGTTTGATGAAAAAAAAAAGTTTTGAGTTTCAGTTCTGTGTATGGGGAACCCCAAATATTATTGTTTTTTTTTTCTATCTTTGTGTGAAAATCTTAATGCGGTTTACAGAATACATCTACTTACCAAGTTTTAACAGCATAGCTCGTATAGTTTCGGAAAAAAATGACAGACAGACATGACGAATCTATTAGGGTTCCGTTTTTTGCCATTTGGCAACGGAACCCTAAAAATGCACTGTTTAATTGTGAAGAGGTCAGTGAGTCACAATGATACATTCAAAAGCGTAGTAGATTTTTATTTTTTAATCTTTCGTTTCTTATAGATGGACGACACCGCCGCGGTCGGCCCAGAAAGCGGTGGCAAGACAGCCTAGATGCGTACCGCGGCGGCTGGTCTGAGGTGGAGCGGGACAAGAGTTACTGGAAGAAATTGGGGGAGGCCTTTAACCAGCAGTGGGACAGTTAAAAAACAAAACAAAAATATTTATTATTTATTTATTTTATTATTTATGTACACACAGTAAAAAAAACAGAGTGATAAGGCATATTAATACAATTGAGTACAAAGGTACTGCTTATTATTTTATTTCATTATTACACGTTGTACATTAGACAGTTGGTGGCGTCTCTTTTTAAGCATATAGATGCCTGTGCCAGGAGGCGCCGGTCATTTATATCCTTCAATTAGTGTAACATGTTACTAAACAAAATTTTATGAATAAGTAATTTTTATTTATAATCCTTAGTCTGTTGGTGGGTGTGTATATGTGTGCGTGTATGTGTGTGTATGTGTGTACGTGAGTATGTGTATGTATGTGTGTGTGATTGTTTTATTCGTAAGCGATTTTACTTTATATTTAATAGAAGATTCTCTACGTCATCGTAGCATAAATTGTTTATCCACTTAACCAGCAACGATTTGAAACGGTTTAGTATGTATATCTATTTGTTTATTTATTTTATTATATAAGGTAGAAAGACGAGCGTTTATCGTACTGAATATTAGCAATTTTTTGTTTAGTTTAAACTAAACAAAAAAAAAACTTTCGTTGGGCTGGGGTCACCCGAAGGAGGGAACCCTAAACGTCAGCTGTTTTTGTAATTTTTCGTGGAGCTTATTTTTTACGATTTTACAGAATCATAACAGTCTTTTAGTTGTCTTATCAATACCCAACACATGGGAAAAGTCATCATCATCTGCCTAACCTTTTCTCAACTATGTTGGGGTCAGCTTCCAGTCTAACCGGATGCAGCTGAGTACCAGCATTTTACATGGAGCGACTGCTATGTAACGTCCACAACCCAATAATACGATACCTTTTGGTAAGACTGGTTGTCAGTCTTTCGGGCTTCTGACGACCCGTAACGACTGTCTGAGATCTACGAAAGACAGCCGGTACCAACAGCATAACGTGCTTTCCGAGACACGGAAGGAACACATGGGAAAAGCATTGTCAGCTAAATTAATTTGACCCTGTATTAAATGAAGAAAGAAGCGTCCGTATTAAAAAAAAAAAATTAAAAAAAATTGCTGTTAAGAGATCAGTCCCTAGCCCTACTGAGTACCTACTGACGCACGGCGCCCGTTCACGAACATGACGTACGGATTAAACCATTCAGCGCCCATCTTGAAGGGAATAAACAAACTGGAAAACGTAACTATTAATGTATTAGATGTTACAAAGACATTATTGTTTTACGGTGTCATTATGGGTACGTGCCGCCGGTCAATAGATCATAAAATTAAAGTTTAATAGGTGACAAGTATTCTTGTAGACAAATGAGTGCCCATTATTTATATCCTAGCTAATAAACACATTAGTTCACTTTACAAAAGTGTGATTCTTATCTATACTTCTATACTAATACTGTTTGGTTGAACGCGATAATCTCAGAATCTACTGGTCGGAATTGAAAAATATTTTTTTGTGTTAGGTAGCCTATTTATTGAGGAAGGCTATAGGCTATGACATCATGCTACGATCAAAAGAAGTGGAGCAGCACCAACAAAATTGACGAAAACTGGCAGGCAATTCGATACGACGCGAAGGGTCACGGGAGCAAAAATTTGACGCGGACGAAATCGCGGGGAGAAGCTAGTCTATAATAATATTATAAAGCTGAAGAGTTTGTTTGTTTGTTTGATGGAACGCGCTAATCTCAGAAACTACGAGTCCGAATTGAAAAATTATTTTTGTGTTGGGTAGCCTATTTATCGAGGAAGGCTATATAACATCACGCTACAACCAAGAGGAGCGGAGCAGTAATGATAAATGCTGCAAAAACGGGGATAATCGCACGGGTAGGTGATTCGACGTGACGGGAAGGTTTGGGGAACAAGAAATTTAACGCGGACGAAGTCGCGGGCAGAAGCTAGTTAACATTATAAAGCTGAAGGGTTCGTTTGTTTGGTTGAACGCGCTTATCTAAGGAACCACTGCTTCGAATTGAAAAACTCTTATAGTGTTGGGCAGTTCATTTATCGAGGCAGGCTATAGGCTATATAACATCACGCGGCGGCGAAACGCTGAAATTGTATATTTCGGAAGAAATTGACAAAAACCAAAAACGATATTCGGTCGGATTTTACTTTCCATTTTATTTTTACTAGCTTTTGCCGGTGGCTTTGCCCGCGTATACGTATAAACCTTCCTCTTGAATCACTCTATCAATTTAAAAACTGCATCAAAATCCGTTGCGTAGTTTTAAAGATCTAAGCATACATAGGGGCAGACAGAGGGAAGCGACTTTGTTTTATACTATGTGGTGAAGATACTAACGGGAATTCATTTGATAACATAAATATTATAAAAAGGGTAGTGCCAGTTCTTCAGTTATTTAAAGACACAATACAGGCTGCATGTATCTAGAGCTAAAATAAAACATTAAACCTTGAAACTCGTCCAAATGGTACTTTTCATTTGAGAAAAGAGGTTTCCACATTCAATAATACAACTTGAAGTATTTATTTATCAGAGCAATGGTGGCTGGGTGGTACAAATATAAACTTCGGTGGGTGGGTGGCCCAGTGGTATCGACCCCGATAACTAGTTGTAGGTAGTGAGTTCTAACCCAGGCACACACTTTGTTATGTTTTAAAGATTAAATTTCGTTCGATGACCAATGCTCTGAAAACGGTGAAGGAAGAATTTTGAAGAAACCGGATAAAATGTCCTAGGATAAAAAAAAAATTAAGTCACGTGACATGTACCAACTCGCACTGTTTCCGCGTGGTGGATCACAGCCCACTCCCTCTCACAGAGAGGAGAACTAATAAGAGAAAAAATATGCTAAGTGTTTATTTTAGAATTAACCGTTAAAATATTTACTTTAATGGAAATAAAACTTGTAACAGCTCTCAGTGAGTCACATCTCCCAGCAAACTTGTTTCATTATTCATGATGACCCATCTTGATAGTACTAGTACATGTATCGCTTTTTGTACTCGTAGAGTTAGGGTCGGCTATTTACAATTACGGTGGCGATTAACTAGCAACATTTGTTGGTAATGTAATTTATGTAATTTCGATTTCAATCAGGGAAAGGGCGATGCGTCTCAAGTAGAGACGGGCAGGACATCTAGTTAGATGAGCAGATGGTCGGTGGAGTAATGCAGTAACCGAATGATGGCCAGAGGGGTAATTCCGGAACTTTTCATCGGTAGGAATTGGTTTAATATTCATAGTTAAACAACATTCTTTGCGTTATTTACGTTGCTAAGCCGACAATTTATTCGAACAAATGACTCAATGGTTTAGAAATAATCTTCAATCCCATTTAGATTCTGATAAATTGTGCGTTTCGCAATTAGGGTGCAGGATTAGGCCAAAGTAACCAAGGCCGTCCAAAAGCTCGGTGGGTTGACGATATCGTCAAGGTCGTGGGAAACGTATGGATGAGAGATGTATGGAACCGAGGTGTATGGCCGAAAAAGCCTCTTCGGCCGATACCCAGCTGTGAGTGAATATGGGCTGAGATGATGATAATGAGTTTATTGAGTGCCGGATCCTCCACTTCACTATTGGCTTTTTCGTGAATTCCTTTGAAAATGCGTTGCGAATAGTCAGTGCAACGAGCCGAGCCGTTCGACGATGACAAACAACACAAAAACGTGAAAAAATTGTCGCATTTAGTTTGCAAATAAAGAAGTTTTGAAATGAAAATTAATTACAATTCCATGATAAAGTATTAATTTGTTGCGTAAGCATATTTAACAATAATAAAACAAGTATTATTGAAATTCACAATTTCACGGCAATGTAAAGCGACTAATAACTAAAATACTTAGTGATAAACATTTTATATACCTCCCTAGCTTCCATAAAAGACAAATTTTAAGCTTTTGCATTTAGGAACCCAGTGCGAATACACTTGATTGATTCGTGGCTTGACGAATTGCGGTGGGCAGGGCACATTTCTCGCAGGACAGATGACCGATGGGTCGAAAGATTTTGGAGTGGCGACCATGTACCGGAAGCCGTAGAGTTGGAAGGCCTATCACTAAGTGGGCCGATGACTTTGCGAAGCCTGCAGAAATCAGCTGGATGCGGGAAGAACAGAACCGGTCGAAGTGGTAGAGCTTTTTTTTTTTTTTTTTTTTTTTTTTTTTTTGGATGGGAAATCATCAAATGACTTCTCCCGCTCTGGGCGGAGCGGAAGGGCGTGTCAGACTTTTACTGACTAAAACCCACCCGTGTTCCTTCAGTTGCCCATGTGCCAGGGTCACGGTATCTCTTTAGAACAATCACGTGACCCCGGCAGGCATCGGTCCTAGCAGACCCCTTCAGTACTGCTGACATCTCTTTGAGGCGCGCGTGGAACACTACGCGCCGTTGACCCGAGCTTGGTCCTTACCGGGCGGCGAGCTACCCATTGCTCGCCACCCGCAAGCTCGCGCCTACGGTGGCCGGGAGTCCGCAATCGACTCCCGGCGCCCGGGGCGTCTCCTCCTGCGGCGGCTAGGGACGTGAGGGCGCAGAGACTGCCACTCCCTCACGCGCCCCGCCTCCTCCTTCGCGAGCATTACTGCTTCGCAGAAGGAGGTGACGGCTTCCCATGCCCTCTCGCTCCGTACCATGGCTCGCACCAGGGCCGGACGCGAGAGGTCGCCGCCGCTGATCGCCTCCACGAGGACACGGCGGTGCTCCGCCCAGGCAGGGCACACTTCCACCGTATGCTCCACCGTGTCCTCTAGACGATCCTCACAATGGAAACACCCGGGCGTTTCCTCCCGCTTTATCCTGAACAGGAACCCACCGAAGCACCCATGCCCGGTGAGAACCTGTGTCAGGCGGAAGGTGAGGACGCCGTGGCGCCTCTCTATCCACTCCTCAAAGAGGGGACTTACCGCCGCAATTGTGGCGTGCCCTGCGCTGGGTTGCGACAACCGTACCCGCCATGTCGCCATGAGCTCTGTCCGCCGTGCCGCGATTTGTCGCGGCAGCGGAGTTTCGCCCCGGCGTTTCGCATCCTCGCGCCACTCCCACATGTGGGCGAGGACCTATGCCTCCAGATCCCATGGCGGCACTCCGGCAAGGAGGCTCGCCGCCTCGCAGGAGACCGTGCGGTATCCCCGGATTAACCGAATGGCCATGACCCTCTGGGCCGCACTCAAGCGGCGCGCTGGGCGCAGCCTCAATGAGGGCGCCCACACCGGTGCCCCGTAGAGGGCCATGGACCGCACGACCCCCGTGTAGAGCCTCCGGCAGGAGGCGTTTGGACCCCCCAGATTAGGCAGGAGCCGCTTTAAGGCAGCCCCAGCCCGCTCCAGTCTGGGAGCCAAACGTCGGAAGTGCTCGACGAAGTTCCACCGGCTGTCGAGGACAAGTCCCAGGTACTTCATCGTCGACTCGACGCCGATGTGAACCCCTCCTACCGTGAGTTGGGAACCCGCAGGTGGCGTGTTCCGAGGACCATGAAAACCCATGGCCTCAGACTTGTGCAAGGCCACCTCGAGTCCCAATTGCCGGATTCTTTCGACGATTGTCGCAACCCCGCGTGTCATTAGTTCGGCCGCCGCTTCGTGCGACCTCCCCTGCGCCAAGACCAGCGTGTCGTCAGCGTAGCAGACTACGCTGACGCCGTTAGGGAGGTCGGCGCGCAGCACCCAGTCGTAACCGATGTCCCACAGATGCGGCCCCACGACCGATCCCTGTGGGACACCGCACGACATCTCTCGCCGGTTCCACTCTCCCTGGTGACCGGGGTAGATTACGGCCCTATCCGTCAGATAGGCCTCGACCACGCGACAGAGGTAGGTCGGCATCCGGTGATACCGGAGTGCCTCCCTAATGCAACTCCAGGGCAGGGTGTTGAAGGCATTGGCGATGTCTAGAGACACCGCCAAGACGACCCCACCCCGGGCCACTGCATCCCCCGTCGTGAGGGCTCGCACGCGCATGATGGCGTCCACCGTAGAGCGCCCCTTGCGGAAGCCGTACTGACCGTCCGACAAGTCCGGCCCCTCCCGCACCAGCCACCCGACGAGGCGGTCTGCAATTACTCTTTCAAAGAGCTTGCCCACCTCGTCGAGCAGCACGATGGGCCGAAGTGGTAGAGCTTACGCGAGCCTTATGTCAAGCAGAGGACGTCTTTTGGATGAAATAATGACGATGTGATTAGTTCTAATCAAATAAAATGGGTGAAAACCCTATATTGTAAAGAACATCAAGCGCGGATACTATTGTGTAATGTTTAATGCAAAAACTGGTTTCAAGTCAGCGTTCAAGTAGCCTGAGGGATTTTCCCAGATGTTGAAATTGCCCATCAAAGTAACACCAAGTTAATTTATTGTATCGTCTTTTCAGGTAAGTACTAGGTTTCTACAAAAAATTTACATGATTACCAAGATTATCTATTTTCAATCAATCAAATCATTTATTTTGGGTAACAAAGACCCATAACATAAATATCTTATACAGACTATCATACTGTATACAAATAAAAAACAATGTAAAAACAAAACTAATATACACGAAGATTTCGTGTATATTAGTTTTATTTTTCAACACGGACACTGTCACTTATTGACTGTGTTCGTGTTGCACTGCGTAGCGTCGGGTAGCCTATACCGCGGAATCGCCGATACACAACACTCTTCGGCCAAAACTCTTCCTTGAGGAAGGTCCCGATACGATGAGTGGGACCTCGTACCACGAATTACTTGTAGTTCGAAGATTTTCAGAGGCCACTAATAGTTTATAATCCACGTATATTGTTCCCACTGCTGGGACACAGGCCACAGGCTGTAATCTACCACGCAGGCACAGTGTAGATGTCACATGTCTTTGAATTTTTGGTTCTAGGACATACCGGTTTCCTCACGATGTTTTCCTTCATCGTGTTTAGAGCTTATCCATATAAAGTATAGCACCTGCCTGGGTTCGAACCTACGACCCGCAACTCGTAAGTCGGGGTCGATACCACTGCTCTCTACCAATAGTTACTAGCAGAGTTACAATAAAATAAGTACCTAATTTCGATACCTATATTTGCACCTACACAAAATAATTAGAATTTTGAAATTAAATGAAATGAATTGCACGGATCCCAGCGTGGTTTTACCAGACTCGATTAATCGAATGAACCCAACCAAGATTTACACTAACCTTTGAAGCCTCATGGTTCATGGTGCTACGTAGGCCATTGCATATCAAGAAGTAGACCGGGGGCACTGTAATGGTAGGGATGACGTGCCCTTAGGATAGGAAAGGATTACGAGCCTACCGACTATGGAGCCTTAAGTAAGCATTGGACTAGTGGAGAGAAGGGTGATAATTGTCGAGCTTCACCGATGCATCTTTTGGTGGGGTTAACCGTTTGCTTGGCTCTTTTATATGTTAAGGCTTCGCTATGTTCCGTGTTATTGTTTTCTTGGTCATCTTCTGAGTTCTCGCTGCTATCAGTTTCTGGTTTTTTGTAGATATCACTAGCCGCTTTCTTGATCTTATTTCTGTCTCCAGCCGTGTCCCTCCAAAACTGGATTTCCTTGTCGAAGTATTTCATGTCCTGTTTTAGGTTGTCATTCCATGTGTAAATAGGTCGTCCGACCTTCTTAGATTTGGCCCTGTACTGCATTGCTGCATGTAACAGGTGTGGTTCAGAGCGTCTGAAAATGTGTGCCAGGTAGCACATCCTGTGGTTCTTGATGTGTTTTCTTATGGTTTTACCGTCTAAGATTTGACACAAAACAATTACAATTTTAGAACAAAATTCATATAATTAGAATTTTACGGTACTCATGCACTATTCATATACTTCCACTGAAACATAGTAGAAAGGATTAAGTACTGAAAATAATGAAAATATAAACAAACTATGATTCACCGCGACGCAGACACATTTGATCAAAGTAAGTTCACGATTCATTATTGACACACCCTACTTCGATAAGTCAGCGATCTATTTAAAGTTGATTTACGACCACGGCTAGCCAAGAAATTCATTCATAGAAAACAAATTCTACGCGTCTACATAGTTACATACACTTGCGCCTTTGTACCGTGGTGGTAGGCAGAACCTACAGAACGCCACCTGTTCCTTTAGCTTCGTCTACACGTCTATTATTTAATTGTATTAAATAGAAACAATAAACAGCAACATTATGCCATATTACAAATAAAAAAACATAAGTGTGGCCCATAGCGCTCTTCACAAAAAAATATGAATAAATAAAACTAGTTCATTAGGAGGTTTACTGTTCATGTATGACAGTTACAGTAATATCATAAAAACTACTACCTACTACTAATATGTAAGAAGACAAGTAGATCGGCACTGGAAACAAAATAGGAAAGTATCAAAAATTGCCACAATATATCCACTAAACTGAAGTGAAAATATAAAGATATCAAGGTTTTAGAAATAAAGTTGACCTTATCAATAAAACAAAAGAAAAACTTAATTGGTCAATTTCTAGTGTCATACGGGTAAAAAATATGGAATGCGGCAATTTATTTCAAGTAGACGCATTACTCAAGCCGCGGGCGAACTGAAGGTCGCTGAGATTTGAGACTGTGGCAGATTGCCGAGGAAAATTAATGTCACTGCCACCCGTGCACACCAGGCCCTAAATTATAGTGCGACTTGTGTGCACTCCGCCGATAGAGCGATGACTCACGAAATGTAACATTTACGCGACTATAAAATAAATCTGAAGGACAAATATATTGTACTTGTACTACAAATAAATTCCTTGGAATATGGAATTTTATTTGGTTTGCTGGAACACTTTTAAGACCTGCACCTTAATTGCGAAACGCACAATTTATCAGAATCTGAATGGGATTGAAGATTATTTCTAAACCATTGCGTCATTTGTTCGAATAAATTGTCGGCTCAGCAACGTAAATAACGCAATGAATGTTGTTTAACTATGAATATGAAACCAATTCCTACTGATAAAAAGTTACGCAATTACCCCTCTGGTTTATTTATAGTTTCTGTCATGTGGTGCCGGCGTACCTAAAGAATAGCATCACCCATTTCTTCCCGAGGGTGCCGTAAGAGGCGACTAAGGGCAACAACATTTTCTATGCATTTTACCACCATACTGCGATCTCCAACCCGCCTGCCAAGCGTGGCGATTATGGTAAAGCCCCTTAAATTGGAGGAAGCTTTTGTATAGCAGTGGTGTTGGGCTTACGGCTGGAATAATGATGATGTATAAATTTCAGTAGCGTGTTAGTACAAATATCCCACGATAAGTTTATTCTTTGGGAATAATCGTGTTTTCGAAATAGCACGAAGGTCGCGTCATACACATTGAGTGCCTTCCGCACAGGCAAAAACTTCTAAGTTTTGGATTAGTACACCTGTTGTTCTAAGAAGTTTCCTCTCTTTCGTACTACCTACTTCGGTTGCAGATCGGCACCAGTCACTCAAAAGTCTCTGGAATTACATAGAGTTGTTGATCTAATTTTTTTTCATCGCGAAAATACTAAAGTGGCAAGTTTTGCGAAGGTTTTAACAGCACAATATTAGATCTCATCGCCGCGCGATTGTAGAGAGCAATGATTCCCGAATCACATACTTATCTTGGGATATCTGTACATCCGATCATCAATCTATAAAAGTCAACTTTATTTGAACTCTATCTCTCTCTCTCTCTCTTTGACTGTATAATTTCCACCGATCACTTTCTGATAATGTCATTTCATTAACTCTTGAAAGGTGTGGAACTCTATCAAACATTACGCCTCATCATCATCATCATTTCAGCCGAAAGACGTCCACTGCTGGACATAGGCCTCCCCCAAGCACCGCCACTTCGACCTATTCTGTGCTTCTCGCATCCAACGTATTCCTGCGGCCTTCACCAGGTCATCGGTCCATCTTGTGGGAGGCCTTCCAACGCTCCGTCTTCCAGTACGCGGTCGCCACTCCAGAACCTTCCGACCCCATCGGCCATCCGTTCTGCGAGCAATGTGCCCTGCCCACTGCCACTTAAGTTTGGCAATTCTTCGGGCTATATCGGTTACCTTGGTTTTCCTACGGATCTCTTCATTTCTGATTCGATCGCGTAGGGAAACTCCAAGCATAGCCCTCTCCATTGCTCTTTGGGTGACTTTGAGCCTTCTTATGAGGCCCATTGTGAGCGACCACGTCTCAGTGCCATATGTCATCACTGGCAACACACACTGGTCAAAGACTTTTGTCTTGAGACACTGCGGTATTTGGGACGAGAAGATATTGCGTAGCTTCCCGAACGCTGCCCAGCCGAGTCGGATTCGACACGATTCGAACATTACGCCTGAACTTCAAAAATACATGAATGAACTTGACCTGGTCACTCATTTTCATAAAAGCTCTCTAGGAAAATTTTAATGTTGAATAGAAAATATAATCATAAAAATATATGGGTGGCTGAAGTTTTACTACCGTATAAAAACTCAAGGAGAAACGCCTACTTATACCGGATGACATTTTTTACCGTCTCGACCTTCATATGGTGTGTTGTGTAACTAGAATAGAAGGCAGGAAGGCCTTCAGATTCATCGTAGGTGACTAAAGGAGCGCGGGACGCGGGTGGACAGGGATGCGTGTGCGGCTCGTGCGCCTGCGAAAGATCAATGAGGCCGCCTATCGGCCGACTTCAAAGGGTAGGACCGCGCTCCAAAATCAATGATACATGCCGCGCATTGAGTAGGGTGCGTATGATTTGAGTTTCGATAGATTTTAATTTTTTTTTTTGTTTTTTTTTCCAAATTTCTGTTTTTGTTGTTCTAGTATGAAAATGTTACTTTAAATGTGTAATATTTATTACTAGATCAATTTAATTACATGTTATTCAAAAATAAAAATAATAAAAATTTCTATGCCAAAAGCTTCTATTCCGTTCACCTATTACCCCCACTCTTTTTCAAGACGCTAAAAATAGTCACCCAGTATACATAACTTGCATAGCTACAAAAGTTCTTCAAGGCGTAGACACGCTCAAAAGCTTACACACAACGGCAGCTGCCAACTAGCATAAACAACGAGGCAAGCCTGAAAGTTTTTGTTGTTCTGCGAATATAAGCTACAGGTTTGTACTTACGACAGCTTTGTTCATTTTTATGCAGAAAAATGCCCTGAAAGCGCAGTTTTTTCAGCAATTATTCCCATGTTTTGATTCTCTACAATATATTCTTCTTTTATAGAAAACGACTTGTCTGAATACTCGTAAATTATTTGTTAGTTTTAATTTTCATTGTCGTGTTTGGCTCGTGTTTTTTTGTGTTGTTATTAGAAAAATTTGTTTCTCAGATCCTAATATCGATTGCTAACATTGAGTTTCGTTTTCCTATGATACTTGGACTAAAAGAGAGCTAGATAATACATTATTCATCTTTATAAAATCGTCTTCGACTTCGAAGCATATAATGCGAATGGACTTTAGTAAAAGCAAAAAAATCTATGTCGTAGTCACCATTCTCGTCATCACTTAGAAATGTCATTCAGTCACTATAAGTTTATTTTTATATCCTCTGTCCGACAGCTTAGACTGTTTCGTAGACAGTTTCGTTTTTATGAAAGTTTGATCACGCACTTGGCGAGCTTCCAATCAGGCCACGGTAGGCAGTGCTCTGGAGGCTTCTAGAAGCTTTCATTAAAATGATAATGAAAATGGATCAAATTTTATATTTTTATTCAGCTAGCTTCAGTATGAAACTTGAAAGGAGATTATATTAACGCTCACTTTGCTATTTACTAATGGAAATGGAAATGTTAACCCTCGAAGAATCTAAGTCATAGCTCATAAAAATACGTAAATGTTGCTGTTAACCTTTTTGTCTTTACATACAGTTTTAATGAGCGTAGAGAATTGGACTAGTTTAAACTTGTCACCGGGAAAATTGCCTGGTGTATTGGGTATTTTCAAGCCGGAAAATCGTTTAGTTCCTTTGGCTTTCATAGTTTTTAATGAGGAAAGAGGCAGACTAGTATTAACTAAAAAATTGCATGGCGTGCATAAAAAAGCCGGAATATTGTTTAGCGTCTATTGACATCAATACTTTTTAATGAGCGCAGAGAATTAGACTAGTATAAACTTGTAAATATCATGGTGTATTTTAAGACCGGAAAATTGTTAAACCTTTTTGCCCATCATAGTTTTTAATGAGCGCAGAGAATTAGACTTGTATAAACTTGTTAATTTTATAGTGTGTTGTGTATTTTAAGGCCTGTAATTTGACCATCCCTTTGGCCTATTTCACCACTTCCAGATAACTGCCGGTTACTTACCATGTTGGTGAATTTCATAAAAATCATAACATGACATAACATCACTTGACTGGCCTGTTAGTCTAGTGGTTAGTGACCCTGACTGCTAAGACTGGGGTCGTGGGTTCGATTCCCACCCAGTACAAATCTTTGTGTGATGAGCACAATCATTTGTTCTGTGTCTGGGTGTAATTTATCTATTATATGTATGTATTTAGAAATATATAAGTATGTTTATCAGTTGTCTGGTTGCCATAGTACAGGCTCTGCCTAGTTTGGGATCAGATAACGTTGTGTTGGTTGTCCTAAGATATTATTATTATCCCGCCTGTAATCCCAAAAGGGCTAGGCAGAGGTACCTATAGTAGGTACACCATTTCGTCGGTTGTATTGAATGCCCATGAAATAGGGGGTGAGCCTATTGCCACCAACCAACTACAAGTTTAGACTCCGGGCTACAACTGAGAAATTTCTAAAGGAAAAGCCCAATAACACATCAGCCGATTCCCAAATCGTACCCAGGACCCATGCTTGGTAGAAACGTTTGCGACCACTATACCAACAAAACAGATGTTCTTGAAAATCCTACCCTTTTTAATACGCTTTTATTAGCTTCTCACGTATGATAGTACCTATATGCCTATGTATCGGAAACTTTGAACATGATTTTGACTCTCTTTAAAACGCCAGATTAACTCGAAAAGCATACTTATCAAGGACCGGTGACAATACACTATTTTTATAATTTTGTGCCATTATCCTTGCCAGAGTTACCAGGATAGCAAAAAAACTGTCTTCGAAAACTACGCTGACATACGACAAAAAAATTCAAAACACCCTAAAAAATAAATTATAGTTTAGAAAACTAAAAAACACGTTTCCATAGAACACCAAACTAAAAGTAGAAAATATCTTTATCTATAATTTTTAAATTATCTTGTGGACCATTCGCCATTACCAGATCGCCTATTCGAACACTGAAACTGAAACATGCTTATAGAGTCACGGACGCTGCGTTATTCTCTATCAGTTCCTTGTTTTATAGACATTGTTAAAGAATAAAGAAAGTCACGTAGTACAATAAAATGAGGCTCTATCCACTGGATATCTTCGATAGGCTTCAACGAACTCAACGCAATGCTTATTTATGATAATATCGATTAATGAGATGATTGTCGCTTTATCGCTATATTTAATTCAGCCTTACTGATATATAAAATATGTTAATTACTGTTTGTTTGTTCCTTTGTCGTCGCATGTTTAAAATACGTCAAGGTTTGTGATATCTTTTGTAATCTTTTTTAAAAAGAAAGAAAATGATTATGCAGTTCGAAGACATATTTTTAGATCAGATAGGTACCTACTCTGTCATTGGGATTCCTAGATTCTAATAAAGAAATGAATTCTTTATTTCTTTATTAGAATCATGGAATCCCTATAATACTCTATCAATATTAATAATACTGCTCTATAATACCTTCTTTTTATAAAGAGGGCAATGCTGATGATTTTTTCGTAATATGATAGTACGTACGCACGGCTACATATCAAGCTATACTAACATCCTGCCCTGGTCGCGAGATTGTTCGAAACAGATACCGTGACTCTGGCACATGGGCAACTGAAGGAACACGGGTGGGTTTTAGTCAGTAAAAGTCTGACACGCCCTCCCGCTCCGCCCAGAGCGGGAGAAGTCATTTGATGATTTCCCATCCAAAAAAAAAAAAAAAGCTATACTAACATTTATAGTATAAGCTGACTTCTCATTGTTCGAAAAGCGTATACAATGCGAGTTCAGCTAAAACTGGAAATACAAAGTTTGATATTATGTCGCCATGTGTATTTATACTACTGGTAGAATTTAATATTTTAGGAGACTCACTCCCTGTAAAGAGGCCAATAAAAAAAATAAAAAAAATTAATTACTCAAAAAAAAAACGAAATAGGTAAATGAAAAGAATGAATGAATTCAAAGTCTACAGGAATGTTTGACTACCACGTTGGTTTAGTAGTTGCAAGCGCTACTGAGCATGAGGTTTTGGGTTCGATTGTCAGGTCGGGCAAAGTGTGAATGGATTTTTCTATCAGGAATTTCTCAGCAGCAGCCAGGAGTCTGGTTTTGTGCCCGTTTAATGGCAATACGCCTCCTATTACATGGGACTTCGGGGTGTAGATACTATAGGTACATCTCTGCCCAACTCTTAGTGAGAAAATGGCGTGATGTTATGTAGGGTATATGTAATACTTTTACTTTTGGAAGGCTACGTGCGAATACATGATACCTACCGGTAAAACCCCGCATCGTTAAAGTGGCTTTCTCGTACAACCGTTATCGCGTAACGCCGTCGTTACTGATAACAACAGGATAATAACGATTATTTCTTGAAGCAGGCGGACTGCGCATGATTCTAATTTGTTGAAGAAAAATATTGTGAATTTTAGTACATTATGGAAGCCGGAGATTTTATTTTTTTATTTTGATCATTTAGATATTTTATTATTCTACCTTAACAGGAAGAACAATAATCCATTCTACAGGGTGGCTCGCAAAAATTGTAAACATGAATACAGCTCATGAAATATAAGTCGGTTATCAAACATAAAAATCTGTTTCATAGAGAAGTATATAATGTAGTATGTCCTTACGAGATCAAATGTATGGAACAATTTTTTTTTTTTTATAAACGGCAAAAAATTTCACCGCAGGCGGTTATCTATACTGTTTTCTGTTCTATTCTAAGCAAAGAAATAAGAAGGGAAGAGCATGGACGAGAGGAAGAACTGGTATTGCAAAACTTCAGCTCATCAAATCGCAATCCTACTAAATAATTATAAATATAAAAGTTTGTGAGGCTGTATGGATGGTTGTTACTCTTTCACGCGAAAACTACTGAACGATTTTGGATGAAATTGGCTCACAGATACTTTATAACCTGGATTAAAACATACACTACTTTTAATCCAGGTAGTACTTACTCCTGCGGGATGATTTTCCACCTCCACTCGGGCGATGCCGCTGGCAAAAGCCAGTATTGTATGAAAACGTGTGCTTTGTTATTTCAGCGACTGATGGAGTGAATGACGACGGAACCCTCTTCTGGCTCGTCCCTGAAAAAATAATGGTTTAAAAATTAATAGTTTAAATAAAACTAAAAAAACACGCTTCCATTGAAAACCAAACTAAAAAGTACAAAATAATGGAAAAAAAGCGTGGGGAAGCACCCCACGCTTTTTTTCCATTGTTTTGTAGTTTTTTTTAACTATTATTTATTTTCTATTTTTTAGGGTGTTTCGAATTTTGAGATGTATGTCAGCGTAGTTTGTGACGTATGTCAGCGTAGTTTTCGAAGACAGTTTTTTTTTGCTGTCCTGGTAACCCTGGTAAGGATAATGCCATAATTTAGTTTGACGTATGTCAGCGTAGTTTTCGAAGACAGTTTTTTTGCTGTCCTGGTAACCCTGGCAAGGATAATGGCACAAATTTATGAAATTATTGCATTGTCATCGGTCCTTGACAGGTGTGCAAAGTTTGAATGAAATCTGGTCGTTTAAAGTGGGTCAAAATCGCGCTATAAGGAGTCGGTTACAAACAAACATACAAGTGAAGCTAATATAAAGCGTGTAAAAAAAGAGAGAATGAATAAATTAATCATGAATAGTTCAACAAGCCATGATTACCGCAAAGAAAAGCGCCCAAGTGCGAGACTCACGAAGGGTTCCGTACCACCGCACAATAATAAACAAAAACTTGTTTTTGAACGCCAAAAAATACGTTTCTTAAGGTGTCACTATGTCCTATTTCCTGCCAGGGTTGCGGAATTATTCGAAACAGTTACGGTAGCCTTGGCATAGGGAACTGAAGCAACACGGGTGGGTTTTAGTCAGTAAACTCTGGCACGACCTTCCGCTCCACCCAGAGCGGGAGACGTCATTCGATGATTTAATTTTTGTAATTTTTTTTTGTTATAGCGGCCATAGTTACACCCTCTGTGACTACCGATTACAGTTTAAACGCCCTACAACAGACGTTTGGACAGCGAAGCCTTAATTACAGCATCCCGTTTTCAACCTTTGTATACGGAACCCTAATAGCTCATAACTTTTATAATTCTGATGGTTATCTAACGCAATATGGCATGTAAAGCATAATTAGATTATAATATTGTTATATTGATTGATTATATCATTAGAAAAAGATAATAATTTCAAATCAATTTTGATAAATTCATTCGACATACCATTAAGGCGGGCGTAGACGGGCTCGAGGCTACTCCAGTAGAACAATTGCTATGAAAACTTAACATGGGAATTGTTCTACCAGAAACGCTTCTCATCGTTGCGTTTTCGTCGTGTGTCTGTCTGTGGGATCCTTTACGACACAAAGTCTTACATAAAATAAAAGTAAATTTTACAACTTTTACTTTTATGAAATTAAATTGAAACTTGTTTTATTTAATCGTTTAGTCACTTTAGTTTCATATGCGTTCACTTTGCGCATATTATTGTGCTATCCGGACTTATTACAATCTTATCGAGCTTTTTCCCACGACTTCACCTACGTGTGTTTCGATTTTCATCTTTTATTAATACAAATAAAAATAATCCGAGATGAGAAGTACCTTCTTCTGGTACTAGACTACTTATTGATTCAGTGTTTTAGGCGTGAAAAGTTATCAGACAGACAGACGGACAAAAAGTCACTTTTAAGTTAATAACAGCAGAATGGAAGTGTGGATAGTTGCTTAGATGACGATTTTATTTCTGTAAGTAGGTTTGAATAAACATTTTTACATGTCAATTATATTTAAAAACTAGATGAGATCGGCGTTTCCTAACTGACTACTCTGAGAAGAAAGGCCGAAACAAACCCAGAGGTCACAGTCTTCTTTAACGTCGATACATAATCTTGGTCAGATCATGTGAGACCATGCAGACTGGTGTCTGAAATGGTCTTTTAAAGAAAGAACCACACAGATTTGGGTGGACTTGTCCTGCTTGTCCAGTCAGTCCACGCATTTGTCAATTATCGTCTAGCTAATCTCAGAACTTAAAGAGTAAGCTGTATTAGTACGTACAGTCAGTGCCCTGCATTACCTGACTCCTCCTACACAGAAGAACTAAGGAAGGGGGTCAGGTAATGCAGGGCATTGACTGTACTAGGCACTAGCACAGCTTACTGGAAACTCTCGGTTCAAGGAAATCTGAAGCTTTCCAAAATCTTACAGAACTTTAAAGCAAATATTGTAGCTTTCTGCTGCTGCACAGCAGAAAGTCGTATTTTATAGTCATCATCACCAACATCATCATTTCAGCCGAAAGAAGTCCACTGCTGGACATAAGCCTCCCCCAAGCACCGTGACTTTGACCGGTTTTGTGCTTCTGGCATCCAGCAGATTCCTGCACCATTCACCAAGTCATCGGTGCACCTTGTGGGAGGCCTTCTGTCTTTTAATACGCGGTCGCCACTCCAGAACCTCCCGGCCCCATCCGACCGATCATATAAATATGTTCTGTGAGCAATGTGCCCTGCCCACTGCCACTTATGTTTGGCAATTATTCGACATATTATGTCGGTTCTCCTACTCTTGGTTTTATGGTATCAAGAAAAAAAAAAGTAAAAAAGTAGGTACGAACGGCAATATGCCATTCCCATAATCCAATTATAGATAAGTGCTTTTCTGTGTGCGAGTTCCCTAGGCGTTTCGTTTAATTTAGAATCCAATTGGACTAATAATACTAATTTAATTTATAATTTTGCAATTTCCTAGACGATAACGTACAACAAGCTTTACTGGTGTAGGTGATTTTAAAGAGAATTTATATATAGGTAATTAGGTACACGTCTAAGAAATTTAAGAATTTCTAACGATTTTTAAATTACTGGACTTCCTTTTCATTTATTTTTTTAAACTAACTAAACTTTTAGCTAAACTAACTTTATAGGTTGGTCAGCGGAAAATTACTATTATGATATTTCTGAACTGTATTTATAATTATATCGAAACTTCCTTCATCAATAGATTTGCTAATAGTTGCCAAAGGGTCTAAGGTTATGTGCGGCATATAAAATTGTTTAGTAACTACGGTGCCTCGTTCTTCAAAATCCTAGATGGCTGCCACGATAATTTCTAACATTTTACGCCGGATGATTTTTTCGCGGCTGTGGGTGGTCGGTCATTGGCTAGGAGGCTAAATCTGGTAGTGAAGTGGAAATCGCACCCCGTGTGAGTATGTGTTAAATTATGTTTTTAAGACCGCAAAATGGGAATTGTTAGACTTTCGTTAAATACATGCCAATTCCAAATAAATTACGACTTTTAACGAACTGGTTTTGTGTTGTAAAAAAACTTTACGCACCTTCGACTTACCTAAATACTTATTCAAGAATTTAATGCAATTTACGTACATATAGAAATCCACAATTTAATGAGGAAAAAAAATAAGAACTAAAAGAAAACTGTCATGATGTGTTATCATAAAATTAATAAGTTTTCTTCGTCTGTCATAAATAAGGCGGCACAAAATGTTCAAGTTCTTTTTTTTTTGACAGACTTCGCCCAAGCTTTTTCATTTAGGTCTTAAAAAATACTTCTTAGAACATGCACTATGTATTTCGGTCTTGAAAAATACCACTCGATAGCTGGTTTGATTGATGAAAATATGAATGGTTAACGCTTTATAAAAAAATAAAACTTTTTTTTCTCTTTTTTTGCAATCTGTAATATTTTTTTTGAGGTTTTCGGCCATGTTCCGTTTTTTTAGGTCCCTAAAGATATTGAATGTATATTTAGGTCTACTATAAAGCAAGAGCAGCCTCACCTTTACACTTAGTCGAAAGGCTTTTGGCAAGTAATGTGCAAGAAACGGAGTTTATTGTTCAAACTGTCCAAAGGCTCAAAGGATTATATTCTTAGCATAAACGTGGTAGAAAATTGACAGCAGTACATGCATTTAACATTTTCTTCTTTACCCTCCCACATTACAGAAATACGAGTAAATAGTCTACTAGATACTAGTTTGAACGTTAGGTGATACTGAAAACCAGCGCTGGGACTCTGTCTGTGTATAGGGTCACAGCATTATGCTGAGTGATGGCCGTTTTGCGTGGATGTGACGCATGTTTTCCCACACTTTATTTTTATGTTTGTCTATACCTCTGATCTTTCTGTGCCTCATGTTTGCCGCAAATAAACGTATTTTCTTTCTTTTCTTTCTTTTTCTTTCTATACTTACGTACTTATATTCTCAAAGCATATAACTATTTTCGGAATGCTTCAATTTTTACTTTTTCACATGCTTTCCTTAATTACCCACGGTAATTAAGCGTACAAACTTTCTCAACTGGTCGCAGTGTGGTATGAAACTTCCCTAAAGAACAAAAAAATGCAAATACTTGAATCAACCGGTCTTTCGTCAATCTGTGGTGATCGCCGGCTGCATTACGTGGTCCAGTAGAGCCCTAAAATGTTACCACAGTAATAAAAGAAAAAGCGAATGTACCTATGATGAAATAAGGGGGAAGTTTCTCCTTTAAAAATTGTTTTTTTTTTGGGAATGACGTCTCGTCGGTCTACCTGTGAGATTTTTGACTGCTTAACCGGACTTGCCTGTGGCTAAGTTAATAAATTAAGGCCTCTAACCAGGGCTAAAGAACTTGAAACTAGAGCGACTACTCGCTAAGGGCACACCCTGTGGGGTACGGACCTCGACTTAGGGCATCGCTGGTAGAGGGCAGCAAAGGACGCCGAATCGAACCTTTAAAAGTTGTGATTAAAGTTGATTTTACAGTAAAGTAAATTCAGGTACCTACGAAAAGTTGGTCATTTTACAAGACTGACTTTATTAATTAATTAAGAACAGGTAAAGTTCAGCCAATTAAAACTTGAGAGATGACTCCAGTATTAAGTAGGTACTTCAAAAGTCGCTGTTCAGGAACAATCTCAAGGGGTATTGAACCCATTAATCTGAGTTCTAAACTTTCCCTTTGACATTTCAACATACGTTAAGTACGTTTCAAACAAAGGGAAAGTTTCTTCAGATTAACAGCCAACAAATTAAGTTAACATAACATTATTAGATCAGCACGCCTGTATTTCCTAAAGGGTTAAGCAGAGGTAAACCAATGGATTCTTTTGATGCCGGACGTAAACAATAGCACCATCCCATCTGCCGGGTTCGCGAGATTGTTCGAAAGATATACCGTGACCCTGGCACATGGGCAACTAAAGGAACACGGGTGGGTTTTAGTCAGTAAAAGTCTGACACGCCCTCCCGAGCGGGAGAAGTCATTTGAAGATTTTCTAGCCAAAAAAAAAATCACCATCCCATTTCATCCCGTGGGTGTCGTAACAGGCGACTAAGGGTCTTACTAGGGGCAGTAGATTCTTTATGTATTTTACTACCATACTGCGTTCATCAACCCATCTGCCAAGCGTGGCGATTATGGCAAAGCCCCCCAAATTGGGGGAGATCTATGTCCAGCAGTGGACGTCTTACGGCTGAATTGATGATGATGATGAAACCTATAGTACACCCACATTTCTCCTGTTATGTTTAAGTCCCATGTATTATGGGGCGAGCCTAATGCCATCAATAAGGCACCAGTCCGGAATCCGGACTACTACTGAGATATTTCTGCTAGATGAACTCAATAACACCTTGCCCGACGCGAGAATCGAACAAAGAGGACCCCATGCCTCAGCAGCAGCGCTTGAGACCACTAAACCAACGAGGCAGTCTACAATCTGACTGGCCTGTTAGTCTAGTGACCCTGACTGCTAAGACTGAGGTCGTGGGTTCGATTCCCACCTAGGACAAATCTTTGTGTGATGAGCATAATCATTTGTTCTGTGTCTGGGTGTAATTTATCTATAATATGTATGTATTTAGAAATATATAAGTATATTTATCAGTTTTCTGGTTGCCATAGTACAGGCTCTGCCTAGTTTGGGATCAGATAACAGTCTGTTGGTTGTCCAAAGATATTATTATTATTAATCTTAAGAGGCAGTGAACCCATTTATCTCAATTCTCAACTTTCCTTTGACATTTGAACTTGGTGCCTAACTACGACAGAAGTTCACGGCAATTTGTCGAAAACGAATAAACTGTGCACTGCACGCATATCATTTTCAATTAAAGTCGAAAGCGAAACAAATAACTATCGTCAAATTAATTATAAACAATTAAGTATTAAATTCGATTGTGTTTCAGGGGCAGACAGAGTATTTCGCAATTGATCTCTACCGGCTACTAGTGTTTGTAATTCAGTAGGCAAACTAGACCGATAAACAAAATAGTCAAAACTATTTGTTGTTTAGATCCTACTAGCTTTGCCGGTGACTTCGTCCTCGTGAATGATCATTTTCTTCGCGCAAGTCATCATCATCATCATTTCAGAAGTATACGTCCACTGCTGAACAGAGGCCCCCAAGAACCGCCACTTTGACGTGTTCATTTTTTGGGTGGATTTGCCATAATCGCTACGCTTGGCAATCGCAGTAGTAATAGTAGTAGTTCGCGCAAGTGCTACCAGTAAAATAGCAAAGTTTTATCGCAATATTCGCAATCTGATTACCGGTATGGCAGCGCAAAAAATGGTACAAACGACTGGCCTGTTAGTCTAGTGGTTAGTGACCCGGACTGCTAAGACTGAGGTCGTGGGTTCGATTCCCACCCAGGACAAATCTTTGATGAGCACGATCATTTGTTGTGTGTCTGGTTGTAATTTATCTATAATATGTATGTATTTAGTAATATATAAGTATGTTTATCAGTTGTCTGGTTACCATAGTACAGGCTCTGCCTAATTTGGGATCAGATAACGGTGTGTTGGATAAAAAAAAAACATTGATTATTATAATTAGAGAAGGACGAAATTTTATAATGAGTCTTAACTGCGAAAAATATGATTAGAAATCTACTTAACTTGACCTGTCTTTATTTCTAACTTGTAAGAGATATTTTCCGATTCGGAGGCGGATGCAAAGGATTGTCTAATTTATGTTTTTTCACTCCTCCAGTCCACGGTCACCTAGACGAAAAAATATCGCGGTGAGATTTTTTCACGCAATTACTTAATTAGGTATTTAAAAAGCCACCAAAAAAAAGCGCGTTAGATTTGAAAATCGAAAACAGTGTACTTTGCCACCGAGCTGGGATGCACTCTACTGAATTCTCAATGCTCTGTTTAACGCCGACAGTTGAAAATCCAGTGGACGATAAAATCCCGGTTCAGATATTTGTCCTTCCGTGCGAAAGCGCAATTTTAGCGTCCAAAACAAAAGGAACGAATTCCAATTTCCGTGCGAGGAGCCTGTCTGGACAGTTGGCGGTCAATTAAGATTCATTCTTGCACGCATGGTTACACATCAAGCTTTACATTTCCAGTATAAACTGATCTCATATTATATGGGATTTTCTGTATATTGGGAGGTCAGCTTAAACTGGAAATGCATTGCTTGTTGTGTAGCCATATGTACCATGCGACTCGACAACGAGTTTGCCTTCGCAAAATCAAAAACATCAAGCTCTTAACTAGTGATTCAGCGGTTTCGGAACCCTTAAACAGTCGTAAAACCTACGATAAATTTTATTTTATTCATTCGTTAATTGATTCCTAAAACAGTGATTCAATTAAGTAAAACCCATCAGTAGAGCGCTTTCAGTATATTGAAAGAGATAAAGTGTGTACCATGTACCGCACAATCTTCCATTTTATCGTCTGGATTAGACCATTCAAACGTCAATTGCAATTTGAATTAAGTATTCATAAAATGCGCAATAAACTTAATTGTTATTAGGGTAAAGTTTCACAGTAGAAATTAAACTTTATTATCTGTGACATATAAAGATATTCTATTTCAGATATGTCTAAATACAAAATGATTTTGTTACCTACCTGAGGTGGCATACAAAGTGACATTGTATCAGTATTATTAATGATGGAATATATTAAATCCACCTCTTCATCATAAAACTCTTGCCCTTATTCCAATAACTTATTTGAGATCGGCGCACCAAGTCTTTGGCTTCCATACTTCTCATCGTCATTATCTTATGATGACTCAATACTCAATACTCTTATATTGGGATGAGGACTCAATTGTTATCAATTGGCTCCTCATCCCAATTATTTATTTCAGGTCGGCGCAACGTGCCTTTTGCTTCCATATTTCTTTCTTTGAGTCTTCATTTCGGTAGTCCCTCTCTCTCTAAACATATATAGATAATTTATTAACTTTCACAGTCCATCCTTCGTTTCTTTGGTATTCCCCACTCTTATAACCATTCATACTCATAACTTTCCGCACGTCAATCACCTTATTTCTTCTCATCACATGCCCATTACTATGACACCGATTTCCACTCAACTTTTCAGTCACCGGCTTCATTTATTTCTTTAGTGGTCTATCTTCAATCGTTACACTGTTAAACAAATGAACACAAGCCAAGTGCCAAATGGTATAGGAATAACGATTACGAGGTCTTGAAGCATCACCACTCGTTGCATACGATGAAGGTTTTCCTTTACCGTTTGCAGAGAGTGGTGATGCGGAAACCATGAGGTAACCATGAGGTGATCATGAGGAAACCCAAATTACGTAGACCAAAAAATCGAAGACATATACCAAGAGAGGAAGCGTGTATCCGAGAGGCAACGGTAGTAACAATATATACTGATTGTGATAACTGCACAATATGAAACGTAAACACAGCACACAAAACGCCAAACAAACACAAACTCATTAAAAACGACTGCAACTTTACCTAGGCTCTCTGTTCATTATTTAGTCCGCCTGTCTCAGTACCTGTGTCAGTCGTAGGACACACCTCTGCTTAGAGATTGCTCAGCATCCGGGTAGATTTGTGAACACATTTTCCTCATATGACTCGACCACCGCAATAAGTTGCCGATTTATTTTAAGTTTTAGTACTATACCTACTATAGACGTATTTATTGCTTAACTAACTTTATACCACATCTACTGTATGCCCTAGTATAACTTAGTTATCAAGTAGTTAGTTAATCCAGGGCCAATCGGAGCGCCGAACGCGATCGATGTGTAAACTCGAGATGATTGAAAGAAACTCACACTAGGACCTCCGAACATTATAACTTCGTTCATTTAAACTTCTTTGCAGAACGGATGGACAATGACGCACTATCACGGAATGTAAAGGTATAGGTCACAAGAAGATGGGCAGCTGTGCTCATTTTCTTGATATAGTTCCTAAGTAGCCACTAACTACAAGATAAATTAATAGTGAACACCTATCAAACACATGACCTAGCTTAGCAAATAAAATTCTTATACATACGCACAAATTTAAAGTAGATTGTGATTAAGATAAGCTTTTTTAAGATAACCAAGCCAGCCTTAGCCTATTATAAGCTTAACTAATATCTGAACATTGAGCGACGGGATAAATACTTTCTGAAGTAGTCTAAGCTAAGATCTCCCAGCGAAAATGCAAGATGGTGAGTGAGTGATTGAAGATAAAGTTTTTTCCATTAAACAGGCGCTTAAATTCACGAGCATATATTTGAGAAGTATTTCGCATTAGTAAGAAACGCAGAAAACCTCATTTTTTCATCAGAAATTTAAAATTCTCTTACGAAATATTGTGGATGTGCGTCGTGCGACATATCTCACGTTCCTATCACGTAACACCGTTATTGAACTTACAGTAACGAAAAACCGAGAAATCACATGTTCCGGGGAACCGTTCTAATAGACTGTGCCGTATCCGCAATCTGCCAGGAAAATAAAAAGAAAACACACAAAAAGGGAGGAAAAACTGCTCCAACAATCCCTCGCCAAAAAAATCGAACTTGTTTTTACCACATTCCGAAAACTTGTCAAGGTTCTATATCCCCTATAATACTTTAACACAAGTTAAATCATGTTAGGGAGAGAGCGTCCCGGACGAACTGAATACAAAGTATCGGCTGGTTCTGACAAGCCCTTATAAACAACGATGGCCGTATAAAACTGTCGTCCAGCGTGGCCCATCGCTCCTCGTTACAGTAATAAGATTTATACACTCCGTCGACCACGCTCGGCCAGCTTCTTGGGAGCTTTCCAACATTATAGTGAGAAATATTGCTGTATGACGTTTTTATATTGCGCAGATATGCTATTACTGTAGGTCGGGAACTCCAGGCAGGATCGAGTTGTTATGTTAGCGAAAAATATATGTGAAAAGTCTTCTATTTTTTTTTTTCTACAAACCTTGCCTCCGCGCGTACGACCTGATGTAGAGCGTTTGGGGATAAGAAAAGATTTTGGGAGACATAAATCTGAAGCGCAAAAGTGATTCAAAATTTACAATAAACATGAAATTGGAAACATTCAAGTGCTCAGCTCAGAGGCTGCACTATTGAAATACGGATATTCTTAACCATACCCATCATTAAGAAGTTGTGTTTAATAATATCGACGGTTGAAAGGCTATTTGATCTAAACGACATTTTTTGAAAGTAGCAGGAGAGTTATTCAAGGTTTTATTTTTCGAATTAAAAAAATCATTATAAAAGAACTAGTGAGTGGATTTTGGTAAATATAAGTAATACAGTTTTTCCAAAATCCACTCACTAGTTCTTTTATAATGATTTTTTTTTCGAAAAATAAAGCTCTGAATCACTCTCCTGCAACGTTCAAAAAATGTCGCTTAGATCAAATAGTCTTTCAACCGTCGATATTATATCAATCGAAGAACACATATACTAAACGTAATAACTATTGACATCTTGTATGAGCTCACCAACAAGACCTCAATTTCCATACGTTCTTTACATCAGTCCTACAAACGACAAGCCATGACAGACATCCGGCTATTAATCTCCACAAATCTAATTTAAACGGTAAATAAATATCGGTAAGTGGAGTAGAAACATTTGTCTTCTGCCGCAGCTGGCTATAGACGATATATGGCCGGATTTAGAACGAGCGCAACTACGGACTACTTGCAGAGCTGAATATTAAATCTACCCTGCAACTTACTTGCCAACATTCATCTTAAGCAATGTGTACTTTTACTTAAGCAATGTGTTTTAAAATACATTGATAAATGATTTTATTTCTGTTAGTAGGTTTGTACAACCACTTTTACAAGTCAATCTTTTTTTTTTTTTAACTAGATGAAATCAGCGTTTCCTGACTACTCTGAGAAGAAAGGCCGAAACAAACTCAGAGGTCACAGTCTCTTTTTAAAGTCCAGACATAATCTTGGTCACATCGTGTGAAGACCATGTAGATAGCTGTCTGAAATGGTATTTAGAGGGAAGAACCACACAGATTGAGTGGACCTGTCCAGTCAGTGCACGCATTTGTCACTAATCGTGGAGCTCGACTCAGAACTTAAGAAGCTCAACGATTCCACGAACATTACCAGAGAAAGGACATTTGGGTAGGCCGCATAAATTACTCAACCTGCCAGATCATAATTGGGATTCGACTTATTTATAATTTGAGTGCAATACTGCTTATTTCTTAACACATTTCTACCAGCAGACCTGCGAAGAGTGAAATGTAAATAATAGTGTGTGTGTCTTAAGCTAATATATTAAATATACCAAACAGCACATATAATGCAAAAAATAACATTACATCATCATCATCATCATTTCAGCCGAAAGATGTCCACAGCTGGACATAGGCCTCCCCCAAGCACCGCCACTTCGACCGGTTCTGTGCTTCTCGCAGCCAACGGATTCCTGTGGCCTTCACCAGGTCATCAGTCAACAATAACATTTACATATAAAGTAAATGCAATACATAAATAAAATGCTTTAGCAAAATCCTACAAAATGATTCAAATTCTGATTGACAGAGTGTCAAGCAATTGGAATACAGATTTTTCTGCATGAGGCCACGGATCGAATTCCTAGGGTTGATTAATGAATTTTGTAGGGCGCCTTTCTCTCTTCGTCTTACTAGCCTTAGCCTTAGTAGTTGTAGGAACAGTTAACATCATCTCATCTTTATAAGTGACTCTACGTTTTCCTCATCTTCGAGAAGCCTAAATATGGACGGGCGCCGCCGAAGCTGGCCCATGAAGAGGTGGCGAGATGACCTAGACGAGTAATGTAAAGGTTGGATTGAGGTGACCCTGGAAAAGGATGCCTGGAGAGCTTTGGGGGATGCCTTTGCTAAACAGTGGGATAGAGCAGGCCAAAAAAAAGTTGTCAAACTATTTTGGTGCGCAGAAGTGTCTACTGTATGACTCCAATCAATAAATTACCAAGTGGTTGGAAAGACTAGTCTACGTTTGAACAGCATTGTTGTCAAACAGTGCTGTTCAAGCGTAGACTACATATTTTTTGACTGGATAAAGCATCCTAAAGTGTAACTTAGTCATAACCGAAAAAAAATTGTCTGACTTGGTCAGGATAGATTTGCCTGGAACTAAATTTGCAAAATAAATGTTTATTTATTAAATCTTTTCAAAATACTCTCCACTAGCCTCTATGCAACGTTTCATGCGTCTGAACCAGTTTTCGAAACACTTTTTCCAGTCCGCCGCAGACACATCGTTTACAGCCTTAGAGCATAATGCTCTAAGTTTACAGCCTACTCGAACGCTGACAGCGCATCTTCCGGCGAAGAAAATTGTATCCCTTTAAGCTGATATTTAATTTTTGGGAATAAAAAGAAGCCACACGGTGTTAGGTGAAGGCTGTAAGGAGGGTGACCCAGAAGTTAGACCGGCGTGCTGTCCAAGAAGTCCCTCATTTTGAGCGCGGTGTGCGTGGGCGCGTTGTCGTGGTGAAGCAGTAGCCCGCGAAGCCCTGTGTTTGGTCGCTTGTTGCTCACAACATAGAGAACTTCTGCCAAGAATTTGGTAGTGTACCATTCGCCGTTGACGCTTCTTTGGTTCCGTAAAGGGATTGACACCAAGTAGCCAATCAAATTGAAAAAGCTCGTGATCAAAATCTTCCCCCCGCTTCTAGATCGCTTCACTTTGGTAGGTGTTGATTCGTTTTGACACACCCAAACCTTCGACTGGCGCTTCGGTTCTGAATCGTATTTATAAATCCAGGACTCATCAGCTGTAATAATGTCGTAAACACGCTGAGACGAGCCTGCTTCTTTGTTTATCATATCACGGCACCATTCCGCCCGGGCCTGCTTCTGAGCACCCCGGTGAGGTTGTGCGGCACCCAGCGTGAAACTATCCTCCTCACGCGAAGATGCACGTGTAGAATCACGTGAAGGCTTCCCGATCCAATCTGCAGTATGTGTTGTATCTCCTGATATGTAATTCGCCTATTGTCTTGGATAAAATGTTTCACTGCTAGCACGTTTTCCTCCGTAACAGCCGTCAAAGGGCGACCACTTCTTTCTTCATCCCCCAAAGTTAGTCGACCACGTTTGAATTCGTTATACCAACGATACACAGTTGCTTTGAAAGGGCCTTCATCCATGAATGCAATTTGAAGTCTATCGTATGATTCGTCTGGTTTCAGGCGACACTTGAAATCGAAAAAATCATAGCGCGAAAATGTTCCCGGCGCAAATCCATTTTCCAATGAGACAGGATAATTTAATTAGCTCGCAAAAAATGTGGAGAGAAATTTTGAAATTGGAACGTACCTTTTTTTACTTATAAATAATCATTATTTTTATAATAGTTTATAACTGACCAGTCTCTCATACAAAAAACTTTTTTTTACAATATTTTCTGAGTGGCCTGGTAACTTCATCTAACATTGATGTATATATGAAAATAAAGATGACTAAAACCTGTGTTCTGACGCAACAATCCCTAAGTGCGTTACTTCCTATTGAAACTGTATCTAAGTCAAGATTCTAAATACATTGTTACATAAAGATATGTGACCTTTAATGTCGCCGTCATCGACTCTAAATCATTATCAATATCATTAACATATACATACAAATAACGTCTCTAACTCATCGAAAATGTTACCGTTACGAATTTATTTCGAACGACAGACTCCGTTCAACGGCGATAACGAAGTTATCGTTACTGCGGAATTTGTACTGCCTAGTATCATGTGATATCTGATAACGACATTGTATGATATCGTAAAACAATATGCCAATTGTATGGTAGGTATTAAATATAAGCTAATAATATTAAGGTGATATAATGATATTGACATTACGTGTGTCGTCTGAATGAAACAAAGAACATTGAAAATGTAGGATGATAGAATCTTTCATAACATTTTTTCTTCCGCATTTATCAGATAAGTTAGTCCTGTAAGTTTGGGATACGCAAACGTACGTTCCGTATGGTGCCGAACGTATAAAACAGCATCATCCCATTGGACCCTCGGGTGTCGTAAAAGGCGACTAAGGGTCTTACTAGAGAATAGGCAACAGCGTTCTCTATCATCTTACCACCATACTGCGATCGCTAACCCGCCCGCCAAGCGTGGTGATTATTGCAAACCTCCTATAATTGGGGGAGGCCTATGTCCAGCAGTGGACGTCTTTCAGCTGAAATGATGGTGATGATGATACGCAAACATCCGAATTGCGTAACACACTATCAATCAGAATCACAATCATTTTAAAAGTTATTATTAATCCATTTCTGCATATGTTACAAAAAATTGTGCGCTCAACAACGTAAAAAACGCAATGAATGTTGTTTAATTGTCTAAATAAAAGCCATTTCTACAGATAGTGTGTTGCGCAATTACTCCGTAGGATCTAAGACAAAGTCTTACAAGTCTGTCTCTCTAGTTTTTTTTCTGCCATTTATTTAGTACGTCAGGATCAGGTCGGTAGGCAGCAGGAATGTAAAAGTTTTCAGCCTACGGAGGATACAGCCTTGGGGGAGGAAAAATATCATGAAATAATTAACACTAACGAAGGATTACGAAAACTGCCCTTAATGCTTCGAAATAAGGACGATAGTAATGTCAACCCGTCACTGAATATGCGGCTAACTGTACGATGGGGGTTTTCTGTTAATTAATAAATGCCTACGTACAATCCTTATCGGAATAATACAAAAGGCTTCATAGATTAAGTATTATTATTACAGCTCGGTTTTCCGGGAAACTCTTTATAAACCTACTAAAACTACACGACAAATTCATGTGTAAACTTGTAGCTCTTATTATAAAGAGTGGGTTGCAAGAGCGAGCGAAGCGAACACCATCAATTTTGCACCCTGCATCATGGATTGCTTGGTAATTTTTGTTTTGACCATATATAGTATAGCTACATTGTTTTCATGATATCTGTATAAACCTTGGACGCGCGAGGCTCCTCAGACTGCTCTTTCTTTTTAGCAATATATGTTTTCCTGAAATACTCTCGACGACTTATGGCGCAATGTTGCATTGCAAGTGCATTGATGGCATAGCAGACCTCTGTGCTCGAGTGGGTATGAATTGACTGCACTACTTTAAAACTTAATAGTAATGTAATGCTGCTGAAGATAGAGTAAGTGCTTCTTCGGCGTTCCTTATCGAAGCAACGTCAGCAAGGCCAGTCCATTCAGACGAAGAGACTTTTTGCTGCCTCCGCTGCATCCGCCCTTGTCAGTTTTAAAGATAATAAGAACATAATTAGCATTTTAATTACTGTCGGCACCATCTCCTAGACCTAGAGTAATTGATATAGTGTACAGACTACATCATGAATAATTTAACTGGATGACATGTCGGCACGTCTGAAGTATAAGTATTATGCGTCTAGTCCCTACAAGTAGGATAAAATATAAGACATAGGTATATGTGTGCACATATAATTTTAGCACTTAGTAATAAATATGTAGTGTAGAGCACGCTTTGAATACAGATCGGTGGGGTTATTGCGTAACACACCGATAGAAGGAATAGTCGTATTACCCAATAACTGGGTAGCTAAGGTCACTCCATGTAAAATACTGGTACTCAGCTGCATCCGGTTAGATTGAAAGCCGCCACAACATATTTGGGAAAAGACTAGGCATATCATACGGAAAAATGGTTTTCATTTTGACAGTTCAACCAAATACATTGCGTTATTTATATTCTTGAGTAAACACATTTTTCGAACATATAAAACAATGGATGATGATGAAAAAATATTTAAATTGTGATTGATAGTGTGTTACGCGACTAGAGGCCAGACGACTTTTTTGATTCATGCATTGACCATCTTAATGTAAGTACACAGTTTATTTAAAGCTAGTTATTTCAGTTATTCAGAGATTTACTTTACACAATAAAACTTGACATAATAAAACAAAATAATCTGTATTTTAAGCTATGATGGGAATTCATAGGAAAACTTCAAGCGATGTTGTACACCGCTCTGGTTCGCAGCAAACTGGAGTCCAGTGCTTGTGTGTGGCACCCCTACACCGGGACCCATACTTTGATGATAGAAAAAGTACAGAAAACCTTCCTCAGATGTCTCTTCCAAAGGATACACCATTTCTTTCCATACATGTACCCCACCAACTATCTTTTAGGGACGTTGGGCTTTAACTCGTTGGAGGTGAGAAGAGGCCTTGATCAGCTCTCGGTAGCCTGTAAGACCTTACGGGGACGTATCGACTGCCCAGAGCTCCATGGCCTTTTCTGTCGTTTATTTGTGCCCGATAAATACATTTGACACAACTGCCATCTAAGACTGTAGCCAGAGCCGAATCCCCAGTCTGTCGCACCTTAAAAATGCTAAATGCGCTCCTGACTGCCAACCCTGAATGTGATGTGTTTGTTGATAAATGGAATAAAATGATGCGTATATGTCTGGTGTTCGGTGAGAGAAAGTATACAAGGGAGTCCACTGTTCAATATTAGTCCTACTTAATATATAATAATATTATAAACGCGAAAGTTTGTATGTATGGATGTGTGGATGTTTGTTCCTCTTTCACGCAAAAACTACTGAACGGATTTGGATGAAATTTGGCACACAGATAGTTTATAACCTGGATTAACACATAGGGTACTTTTTATCCCGATAGTACGTTCCCGCGGGATATTTTCCGACCACCACGCGGGCGTAGCCGCTAGCAATAGCTAGTTGTTAATATAAGTAATTGTTTACCTTTTTGTAATTATTGTCAACCTTTTATGTGTTTCTATGTTAATTAATTTAATTGGTGTTGTATCGTTTTAATTAACTATAAATAAATAAATAAATAATTCAAATAAACTTATGTTTTTTCTGTCACAAAGTATTTGACCATCCAGCCCACAAATTAACAGAACATTCGGCTTCTAATCTCTGAATAGTAGAGCAGAGGTGTACGTGCCCCGTTGGTCTCGTGGTCGCAAGCGCGGCCGCTGAGCGTGGGGTCCTGGGTTCGATTCCCGGGTCGGGCAAAGTGTTACTGGGTTTTCCATTAGGAATTTCTTAGTAGCAGCCCGGAGTTTGGAAGTTGGCGGTGTGATACCCCCGTGCCTCGGAAAGCACGTTAAACAGTTGGTCCTACGCCTGATCTCTCTCCGGTCGTGTCGGATTGCCGTCCCATCGGACTATGAGAGTGAGGGAAGAGTGAGTGCTCCTGTGTCTGCGCATACACTTGAGCACTATAATATCTCCCGCGCCGATGGCTAGTCTCCGTTGAGATTGGCCGCCGTGGCCGAAATTCGGTCTGGAGGACTATATATATAATGGTACACCGCCATTTCGCCAGTTATATTTAGGTCCCATGTATTAGGGGGCGCGCCTATTGCCATTAATCGGGCACGATTTCAGACTCCGGAATTATACTGAGAAATTGCTGTTAAAAATCCCATTAACACTTTGCCCGACCTGGAAATTGGTCCCAGGACCTCACACTTCTACCAGAGTCGCGAGATTTGTTCGAAATAGTTACCGTGGCTCTGGCACAGGCAACTTAAGGAACACGGGGGTCAGTAAAAGTCTGACATGCCCTCCCGCTCCGCCCACAGAGGAAGACGTCATTTGATGATTTACCACCCACAAAAAAAGGACCTAACACGTAGACGAACGAGGAAGTCAAATTACAAACACTATAAATTATAGAGTCTATTACAGAAACTTAAAACAAACATGAAACACAATTTCCTTCAAAATTCTCGACTCATGACACAGCTCCATATTGTCCGTTACCTCCTACGTGACCTGTAAGCTGCATCAGCTGCGCAGCACACCTGTGGAGGTACAGATGCCAGCACATCAAGCACCTTCAATCTGTTAAATTTCTTTAATAGATTTTCAACTTTATCGCCTAAGCATTCGGTTCAAGGTTGATCGGGAGAATTTGTCAGGTACGGGTAGCTTGATGTGATGGCGTCTGTACCTAACTACCTGCGTGGGCGCATTGTGATGCAGCGTCGTACGTCACAGACGGGCATCGGCTGCCGATGACACGCTCTGGGAATTCCCTCGTCGAGCGTGTGAAACTCGCGCGGATCTCCCCAGGTACCTGCATAAATTTTGTATGTAAGTATATGTTTATGTACGAATGCTAAGCAGGATCGGTTTTCTTTATTTTTAAGTCGACGTTAACACGGACGTTAAAATCGCGCCGAGATCTTTTCACGTACTGGATCTTCAATGCGTGAAGTGAGTGAGGGGAAGCAGCAACAGCATTTTGGGGGTGTTTACAGAGAAGCTGGATGGGCCTGCAATGGGAAGGTTTACCAAGCTACATGTTGGCAACAAAGCTTGTTTAACCTTCCTGTGATTGTGATTTTCTTTTTCTCCTGCATGTTAGTTACTAATATAGTTTTTAAGTAAGATGTAATACGAACACCCTATGGGCCTTGAGGCCTGAAAATATATATCGTTTTTTTATTTTATTGTTTTAGCGACGAGAGTTGAAAATCGAACAGTATGTTTTTCCGACGCGCTGAGCTGCATTCTGTTGAATTCTCAACCCTCGGTTCGATACCAAGAGTTAAAAATCCTGTGTGGGTTAGAACCTACGACTTACAACTAGAAAATCGTGGCTGTTATTAATAGCCGCCATTGCTCCCTAGATACCTGACAAGCAATCGCTCCAAGTAAAATAGGGTATTTAGTAGATAGGGGAAAAGGCAAAGGTAGATGATGATCAGACCGCACAACCGTAGTAACACTTCAACCTTGAGCTGTCCTACCGCAACACTAAGTTTCATTAGAATAAGTGGCCAATTTATACTGGTTTTGTCACCACAGACGTGCAGCCCGCTGTACCTTACATAATTAATTAATGGCCAGTCCCATTGCGGTTTGATATCAGTAAGGGGTGCGGCGAATGTACAAGTATCCCCCGGGCCCCCGACACACGGTAGATACTAGAAGGAACAGTCCCCACTGATGTTCAATTCAGTATTTTTAAATATTTTAGTCGGTAGAAGTCCGACGTTCTTCCCAGACAAAAGGTATCCAAGAGGATATCCACAAGGAAAAAAAGTTACGACCACAGCGGAGTAATTGTGTAACACATTCACAATAGCAATGGCGTTCTTTCTGACAGTTGAACATCTTTCATTATGAATGGATGGATCATTGGATTATGAATTTTGAATTTGATTTATTTAATTTGTGTGTTGAAGACATTACGTTATATTATATTTATTCGTTTGTATTTATTTATGTGTGACTTTTTATTTATAATTTTACTGTTGTTTTCTAATAGGTATGGGTTATCTTACTTGAAATAAACTAATTTTAATTGCGTTATTAACGTTATAGAGAAAACAAATATTTTGAACACTCAAGAAGACGGCTCATACGAAGTGGCCAGTAAACTAAACAGTGAAGAGTGAAGAAGTGACCATCCACTTCAAGGTCCTACGTACCTTGAAGTGACTGTCCACCCTTTATAGGCCGGCTCATACAAAATGGCCAGTAAACTGAAGAGTGAAGAAGTGACCGTCCACTTCAAGAAGTGACTGTCCAGTTTACTGGCCACTTTGTATGAGCCGTCTTATAAAGGGTTAAAAACATCATTCAAAATTATTCAGATTGATTGATAGTGTGTTACGCAATTAAGGTGCGGACTGACTATGACTTTGAGTGATGAATGAGTAAATAAATTGACTGTTGCAAAAAACCGCAAGCAATGAGAAATTACGCAGCATCATCTTGTTGGTAAACAAGCACAAAATGTGACACAGTTCCGTTTTCAGGTAAAAAACAGCAGTGCCTACCTACGTATTGGTTTGTCACGAACCAGTGACGTAACAAAATTGTCTTATTGGTTAGTAGGTTACCTATACTCATTCGTACGTACAAGAAAATGATGAAGTTTTGAGTCAGAGGTGGGCGGGTGCATTACAAAGCCAGTTCAACCTACTGTAAGACAAGTTCAAATTTATCTTACAGTAGGTTACTACTAGGAAGTAAGACAACTCTGATCCGTCCTTTACTCATTCATACGCAACCTGTGTCGACACCCTTCCGCCATCTCATGTTCCTAGCACGGAGGGCTGTGCTGGCGCCGCTGCTGCGGCTGCTGAGACCCTCAAGCGGCGCAAATACTGTAACCTTATGGGTAATAACAGTTTTGAGCTGTTTGGGGTTGAAACGCTTGGGTCATGGGTCCGAGTGCGCGTCTCCTTTTTTGAGGAAATTTCTCATCGACTGGTCGACACTTCCCGTGACCAGAAGGCTGGGTCATTGTTCGGCCAACGAATTAGCGTTCCCAATCAACGTGATAAAATAAAAGTAATTCTATGGAATCTCTTTTAAAATATGACACAATACGAACACTACCGTTAATTTATGAATTAACAGTAGACAACGTGTTTAAACATGCCTTATCAGAAAATCCTAACTAAGAAGTTAATTAGACTTTTCTGATAAAGGGTTTTTTGCGTAGATATAAGAAAGTAGGGTTTTTGTACATCCCCTTTTCCTGAAAAACGTTTTTCCCCTAACAAAAGAAATTAGGTGATGAATTAATGTATGTACAGAGGGTTTCCAAATATTTCCGCTATGAAAACTTGTTGACCAGAAACAACATAACATGGCCAATTTAATGAATTGGCAATACTTTACCCACGTACTAGGTACCGATATAGAAAAAAAAATTGTTATTCAACTTTGATTAAATCTTTTAATGACCGGGACAAATACAAAACGACCAATAAGCTCTACTTTTTTGAAATTCGTAAAGTATCTACGCACCGCGAAATAAATACAAAAACAGCTGATCAATTACGGTCATTGACCTTCGCTCACCGAAACATGAAGAAAAATTGTTTTTATTCCATTCATTTCGTTTTCCATATCGATACTCACGACGTCTGTAAAATATTGCCAACGAATTTAATAAGATCCTGTATGTACTTCACAGTCATTGGTAGGACCAATTTAGCTGTCATTGTTCCATTTGAGATCTTTTATATAAAAATTACTAATTGCTTGAAAGAGTGTACACCTTTTTTTTTTTTGGATGGGAAATCATCAAATGACTTCTCCCGCTCTGGGCGGAGTGGGAGGGCGTGTCAGACTTTTACTGACTAAAACCCACCCGTGTTCCTTCAGTTGCCCATGTGCCAGAGTCACGGTATCTCTTTCGAACAATCTCGTGACCCTGGCAGGCATCGGTCCTAGCAGACCCCTACATTGCTGCTGACATCTCTTTGAGGCGCGCGTGGAACACTACGCGCCGTCGACCCGAGCCTGATCCTTACCGGGCGGCGAGCTACCCATTGCTCGCCACCCGCAAGCTCGCGCCTACGGTGGCCGGGAGTCCGCTATCGACTCCCGACGCCCGGGGCGTCTCCTCCTGCGGCGGCTAGGGACGTGAGGGTGCAGAGGCTGCCACTCCCTCACGCGCCCCACCTCCTCCTTCGCGAGCATTACTGCTTCGCAGAAGGAGGTGACGGCTTCCCATGCCCTCTCGCTCCGTACCATGGCTCGCACCAGGGCCGGACGCGAGAGGTCGCCGCCGCCGATCGCCTCCACGAGGACACGGCGGTGCTCCGCCCAGGCAGGGCACACCTCCACTGTATGCTCCACCGTGTCCTCCAGACGATCCTCACAATGGAAACACCCGGACGTTTCCTCCCGCTTTATCCTGAACAGGAACCCACCGAAGCACCCATGCCCGGTGAGAACCTGCGTCAGGCGGAAGGTGAGGACGCCGTGGCGCCTCTCAATCCACTCCTCAAAGAGGGGACTTACCGCCGCAATTGTGGCGTGTACACCTTTAAGGTAGATTTTTGAGGAATGAATTATTTATTATTAAGATCACATGTAAAATGTACCAAAAATCACACTAATAAATGAATTTGAATTTATAGCAAACGTGTAACATCTGTATTTATAGCTTTAACATTCACGATAAATGTATTTCAAACTTAGTCGCATTTCTATTTTTAGCTTGAAGGCTGGTTTTTCCACCTCTCGACAGGAAAGTAAAGCTTACGTAGGAATAGTATAGACCTGTCTACTTGGCACATTTCTCTGAATAAGTAATAATAATATATTTAAATAATTTATTTACGTAAAACCTCTGCCTTATCTAAACGTTATAAATAATTATCTATTATGAATTATCAATAATTCTATGTATTTCATTCAATCCTATTATATTTTAAGTCTACCTAGCAAGTAGGCTATTCGTAATTTAATATCTAGCAACGCTTCATAAACATAATTTACAGTCACCAAAAGAGATAACTAACCAGAGGGGTAATTACCAGAGGTCGGAGTAGGTAGATTGAAATGGGATCAATGAACTGGTACGTATATATTAGTAGTACGGACAAGCCTCTGGGATTCCGGTATTTTGAAACTAATTTCAAATGTTGTAATGTGTAGAATAAAGAATACATCAATATGAATAAGAAATGTTTATCCTTTTGCTGCCTTTTTAATAGTACTATATAGGAGACCGGCCTTCTACAGTGAAAAAAAAAAAACAATTTTAAAGTTAATCTATCGCATTCTATAAATTTCTAATGTAGTACCTAGTTTAAAAATCCTTACTTTCACAATATTTGTTTCAATCCCGTAAGTACCAAAATGAAATCCTGGAAAATAGGCTTATCCTTGTTATGATTTCTATGACTATTCATGATGCGAGTACGTAAAATCAATCTACCTACTCTGACCTCTGGTAATTACATAACACACTATCAGTAGGAATCGTTTTCATATTGACAGTTCCATAACATTCATGGTGTTGTTTACTTTGCTAAGTAGACAAATTTTTCTAACATAAGTATAAGAGAATGGATTAGCAAAATGATTCTGATTACGATTAAAAGTGTGTTACGTAAATAATTTGCAGGGTCGTCGGATATAGTTCAGCATAAACTTCAGTTCAATAAGAAATGAACTGTTTGTTTTCTATTAATTAAATTACATTTTCTACGAAAACACTCATCACCTTCTTACTAAGCTTCAACTATATCCGACAACCCTAGTTATCTGTTTTGTGTACCGTACCTACCCTGAAACGTGACGATTCTTAAATTTTATTATTTGCCAAAAATGTACCTACAATTTGCTCACTAGCTTAAGTAACTAAATAAGTATCGATATGTATTACCAAATTGCGAATTACATAACGTAAAACTATATTACCAAACCTTATTGATTACATAAAGCCTATAACAATAGTTAACTGATACTATTTCGTATCAGTTATCATAACTTCCAATCGTTACCTCGCAGACAAAGCCGCGGGCTATCGCAGCTTATAATGAAATCTATTGCTCTACCTATCTATGTAAATTTATTTTGACGTTAGTATTTTAGTAGATAAACGAATTTCCAGTAAGTCTTAGTACTTATAAAAATATCATGCATGACTTTAATTATTTTGATAACAGTTTAATACTAATAAAAGTGTGTACACATGGCTACAGATCAAGCTATATATTTCCAGTTTTAGCTGACCTCGCATCGTATAGGTTTTTCGTACAATGAGATGTCAGCTTATACTGGAAATGTATAGCGTGATGTGTGGCCGTGCTTACATCATCTCATCTATACTATATTATTATTAATATTATAAAGCTGAAGAGTTTGTTTATTTTTTTGTTTGTTTGGTTGAACGTGGCAATCTCAGGAACTACTGGTCCGAATTCAAAAATTATTTTTGTGTTGGGTAGCCTATTTATTGAGGAAGGCTATAGGCTATATAACATCACGCTACAATCAAAAGGAGCGGGGCAGCAACGAAAAATGTACGAAAACTGGTAGGCAATTCCATGCTACGGGAAGGGTGAACGGAGCAAAATTTTGACGCGGACGAAGTCGCGGGCAGAAGCTTTTTTCTTAATATAAATGAGGAAATCTACCAACATACACGGGGCCCGCGCGGAGGATTATGCCCCACTTTCTCGCACAGAAAGGGGGCTTCTGTCCCATAACTGTAGGCTGTATATGCATTTCTTTATGAAAACTGCTTTTAGGACCCTTTTAACTTTTTACAGCCTGATTTGACTGGCCTGTTAGTCTAGTGGTTAGTGACCCTGACTGCTAACACTGAGGTCGTGGGTTCGATTCATACCCAGGACAAAACTTTGTGTGATGAGCACAATCATTTGTTCTGTGTCTGGGTGTAATTTATCTACATATAATATGTATGTATTTAGAAATATATAAGTATGTTTATCAGTTGTCTGGTTGCCATAGTACAGGCTCTGCCTCTAGCTTGGGAATCAGATAACGGTGTGTTGGTTGTTCTAAGATATTTATTTAATTTTATAGAAACTAAGATGTTTTGTACTCCCAAATCCTAGGCTATAGAGATACTATCAATACACATATAAGTCCCTATATGTAGGTACAGGTAGTCAGATACGTCTGTGGTGCCGGACGTAAAGAATAGTACCACCCCATTTCTTGCCGTGGGTGTCGTAAGAGGCGACTCCTGGACTTACTAGTAAATCAGCAGCAGCGTTCTCTATGCTTTTCACCACAATAATGCGATTGCCAACCCGCCTCTGCTAAGCGTGGTGATTATGGCAAAACCCTCCAAATTGCTCGAGCCCTATGTCTAGCAGTGGAAATATGATGAATGATAAGTAAAATGCTACACTTTCATTGTAATAAAACTATATTTTTTTTTCCAGATAACAAACCCACCTATTACGGGTTTTAAGCTTCAATTAAACACAACACAACTAAATACATTAATGACATGACGAGAGGAAACAAAGATTGGGTAATCAGACGGGTACACATGATAATGACATCCGTTCACTCGCTGTGGGCCCTCGACCTTGGGAAGGGACGCGGTCCGGAACATTTCCAGTTATAATGGCCCTCGACGCACTGCCTCCACACGGTTCCGAGCCACTAATTAATACATAAATATGAGCATGAAATAAATACAGAGAGAGATTCTGGCCAATGTTTAAATTAGCATTTATGGCAATTCTTAAATTATATGTATATGATTTTATTTCTACAAATAGGTTTGTACAAACACTAAAAGTTTTTGTACAAACCTATTTGAACACACACAACACTTCAATCATTTTTTTAAACTTGTTCGTTGGCGTTTTCTATCTGACTACTCTGAAAAGAAAGGCACAACTCAGAAGTCAACAGTCTCTTTTAAAGTCCAGTCATGACGTCCATGTGGATTGGTATCCAAAATGGTCTTTTGAGGAATGGACCACACAGACACACTTTTCGAGTTATTTGGGTTTTAGAAAGATCTCCATAAACTCTCCGATTTCTAGATCTTTGTTTGCTGATCAAGTGATGTTTTAGTCAAAATAAAATAACTTTGTCGCTGAAAAATTCTTACAGAACCCAGTAGGGTAATTGCATAACACACTAAGAGTAGAAATGGTGAAAATGTTGACAGTTCAATGACATTCATTGCTTATGTTGTTGAGCAGACACAATTTTCGAGCATATGAAGAATAGCAATATCCCTTAAAATGATTCAGATTAGGGTGTCGGGGTGAATATCCAAATCGTCTTACAAATAAGCCATTTATTACTCTGGAGAGAGAGTTTTGCATATTATTATGGAAACTGAAGTTCAATTTGAAGTTACTCTAGATGCGAAGGGTACTCTAAATACTTCTAATGATTCAGGTTGCGTAGCCAAATTCTAGGCTAACTTTATTTAGATTGCTATCGACATGCTAAGAAGAAAAAGGTAGTATATCATAGTCATCATCATCATCATTTCAGCCGAAAGAAGTCCAATGCTGGACTAAGGCCTCCCCCAATTTCGAGGATTTTGCCATAATCGCCACGCTTGGCAGGCGGGATGGCGATCGCCGTATGGTGGTAAAATGTATAGAGAACGCTAGTAAGTCCCTTAGTCGCCTCTTACGACACCCACGGATAATAATAGATAATAGAATATTATAGCACCGTGGATGGACCAGGCAAAGGTTGCATAGTACTGTAAATTAAAATACTGGTACCGATTCCCTTGTTCACTAAACTAAACTAAATTTAAGTTCAGTGCATCTTTTTCTTTGTATTTCATTAAGAAGAAGACAAAAGAAAATTTTTAGTTTAGTCCTGTCAAATTAATCAGCGCCTGTTACTACTCCATGCAAGTTTAGACGTGATTAAAAACTTGCCCACTAAAATTACGTCAATTTACGTCAAGCGCTGATTAATTTGACAGGACTAAACTAAAATTAATCTTCTGTCCTTTCCTTAATGAAATAGAAAGAAAAAGATGCACTGAACTTAAATTTAGTTTAGTTTGTGAATAAGAGAATCGGCACCACTGTCACTAATTCTCAGAAAAAATTTGCTGAAAATGTGAACATTTTGTATTTATCAGTATTAGCTACCTATCATAAAAGTACAATAACATAATAAGCCTAAATCTAATGACGTTAGTTCATAAAATGCATTAGCAAAATACAAAGCTATACTTAATATTTTGCGTCCTAATCTTTATTTAGTACGGATATCTATAAGTACATAGATGTTATCAATACAATGATATCTATACGGCAGGCTTTGGCTGTCGATAGCAGCGACGTTGCGAGATCAATTACGATTAACGGATAGCGATAACGTCGTTAACACCTAACGACCGACGAATAGCGGCCGTTACCTTCACAGTGCTTACGTAACGGCCTGATAGTGTTATCGGTCATCAACGATAAGAACAACACGAGTATGGCACCTTCAGTATTCATGACACAAAAGAAGTGATACTAGAGTTGCGATGCTGATTTGCGTATTGTTTCTTTGTAATCACGTTTTCATGTTGAATGCTGATAAAATTTTATTTTATTTCTTTAGATCTGTATATCGAACTAGATTAGCTAAGTTTTTATACGCTTGGCTTTATATTAGCTTCACTTGTATGTTTGTTTGTAACCGACTCCTTATAGCGCGATTTTGACCCACTTTAAACGACCAGATTTCATTCAAACTTTGCACACCTGTCAAGTACCGATGACAATGCAATAATTTCATTTTGTGCCATTATCCTTGCCAGGGTTACCAGGACAGCAAAAAAACTGTCTTCGAAAACTACGCTGGGCGCGTCACAAACTAATTTGTGCCATTATCCTTGCCAGGGTTACCAGGACAGCAAAAAAAAACTGTTTTCGAAAACTACGCTGACATACGTCACAAACTACGTTGACATACGTCACAAACTACGCTGACATACGTCACAAACTACGCTGACATACGTCTCAAAATTCGAAACACCCTAAAAAATTGAAAATAAATAATAGTAAAAAAAAACTAAAACACGCTTCCATTGAAAACCAAACTAAAAAGTACAAAATAATGGAAAAAAAGCGTGTGGTGCCTGATATCAATAAAAATAATAGTTAAAAAAAACTAAAAAAACACGCTTCCATTGGAAACCAAACTAAAAAGTACAAAATAATGGAAAAAAAGCGTGGGGTGCTTTTTAAGGTATTTTTTTATTGATATCAGGCACCCCACGCTTTTTTTCCATTATTTTGTACTTTTTAGTTTGGTTTTCAATGGAAGCGTGTTTTAGTTTTTTTAAACTATTATTTATTTTCTATTTTTTAGGGTATTTCGAATTTTGAGACGTATGTCAGCGTAGTTTGTGACAGTTTTTTTGCTGTCCTGGTAACCCTGGCAAGGATAATGGCACAAATTTATGAAATTATTGCATTGTCATCGGTCCTTGACAGGTGTGCAAAGTTTGAATAAAATCTGGTCGTTTAAAGTGGGTCAAAATCGCGCTATAAGGAGTCGGTTACAAACAAACATACAAATATACAAACATACAAACATACAAGTGAAGCTAATATAAAGCGTATAAAAAAATACCTTAAAAAGCACCCCACGCTTTTTTTCCATTATTTTGTACTTTTTAGTTTGGTTTTCAATAGAAGCGTGTTTTTTAGTTTTTTTATTCTATTATTTATTTTCTATTTTTTATTGAGTCAGACCACCTGCACAGAGGTAACCACTTCCAAAATGGAGCGTCAAGATGTTATTTCCGTGGAGCATGTGGTCTAAGGGGTCATCCATAAATTACGTCACACGTTAAGGGGAGGGAGGGGATTGACGAAGTGTGACATTGTGTGACAAGGGGGTGGGAGGGGTCCTAAATTTCGTGACGTCACATTTCAAAATCTATTTTAATCTAAGTGCTAAGTAAAACACGAACTTTGAACTATTAACGAAAAACTCAAAAACATTTGCAACTCTATTTGTAAAGAAATAAGGTTCAAATTTCTTGCAATGTTGGATTTGATGTTCATTTTATTAAAAAAACTTTTTACCGACTCAAAATTTTAAGGTTTATTATTTTTTGCTTTTTTGTTTTTTTCGGCAGTTTAATTTTTTGTTAAAAAGTTTTTATTTTGTCATTTTTTGACGCTTTAATGTATTAATAATACTTGGCAAGGTATACCCTATCCAATGAAAAGAGAATTATCAAAATCAGACTACTCTGTACAAAGTTATGCGTGGTTATACATCACAATCAATGAGTGAACAATCAATCATCCCCTGTTTTCCGACCCTTAGGGTTCGATTTTGTTTTCCAAATTTATATGGGACCACCCTCGGAGTATACCCTTTCCAATAAAAAAAGAATTATTACAATCGGACTACTATGTACAAAGTTATGCGTGGTCATACATAAAAAATAAAAATAAATATACGCGTCGAATTGATAACCTCCTCCGTTTTTTTTCGTCGGTTAAAAAATCATTTAAATTGAAATAAAACTAACTTTGAAACTGCTGTTTTAATTCACTAATTATTTTTAGATGTAAAATATGTGAAGTCACACTAAGGAGGGGGGGGGACTCATAAATGTGACCAGCTGTGACAAGGACGGGGCAGGGGGTCAAAAATCATGAAACTGGTGTGACGTAATTTATGGATGGCCCCAAATGTGCTAGCCAAGTTTATTTTGCCAGTTACTGCATAATCGGTCTATAATGTTCCCAATGCTTCTAAAACAGTTCCCTCTCGATGTGTTCTCGTAAGTCGCGAACGTTACCACTGGGCCAGTGGGCAACCACTACTCTTATTGGCAATCTTTTTTGTTTTGGGTGCAAAATCATCAAATGACTCTTCCCGCTCTGGGTGGAGCTGTCTGACTTACAATAATTACAACCCATCCGTGTTCCTTCAATTGCAGTAATGTTGGTACTGATGCTGCCACGACTATTTAGCTCGGCCTTACTATCTTTGAACCTATATACCAAATTATATGTTATTTTAGAACACAATTTGAACAGTAATTTAATTCCTATTTAATTATTTCACGCCTTTAAATCGTTCTCTGAGGATCTCACAGCACAAGGAATCCTAATGTGAGGTATAGGAGTTAATCCACTTAAATGTAAAAGTAGCATATAAATGTATTCTGAATATATTTTTTTGCATACTTCAGCTGCCGTATACCTTAGGCTAGCGTTGGAAGAGTCTTCTTCTTATTTTAGCCAAACCTTTGGATAATTTGACTCATCAAACATATTCCTGTAGAGGATCTACAGGAATCGGTGTGACGTGATCTTACATGAAGTAAATCCAAATCTTTTGTACCGAGAATACCTATTGATAGAAAAAGTGTTAATGTGTTGTGACAACCTAATTAAGTGGCTAATTACTTTTCCTATCAATCCGTTAGAGATAAAATTCGTGGTAGGTAACGTAGATACCTATTTAGTACAGATTACGGAACTGCGAAAAGCCTTCCAAAGGTTCTTGGCCGTTTGATAGCCATCAGATGACATATCAATCATAATTAATTACGCATAAGTACCTAATTAAATACTTAGATTTATAAATGCATAATTAATGAGAACTATTTTCTAGAATCTTTGACGAAAGAGCTTGATTCAAAATGGAGGAAAAAAGGCTCTACTGCAAAAATTTCAATACTCGAACATAGAAAATAGTTATATTTATACAAGAATAAGAGTTTCGGAGAGTTAAGGTGAATGCTCCAACCAGCCCGCGAAATTCAAATTTTCTTACGTGTTTTGCAATTTGCAGGCCAGTGCTAGGTTGATTGTTGATTAAAATATTATTCGCGCCTGTAAGACGTATGTAGTTACAGAATTATAATCATCAAAATCGCCAACACAACCCTCCAAGTTCATAAAGGCTTAGGAACAAAAAAAAAAAAAAGAGAAAAAGTCATTCCTGCAGCTTAAAAATAATTGAAGTGTCTGTTTGTCATGTCCTAAATAGATATGAAAGTGTTAACGACACATTTAACAAAAAATCTATTATAAATAATTTTTTTTTGTCTGTTTGTTTGTTCCGGCTAATCTCCAAACAGCTGGACGTGCTGTGTTGTGAACTTTACGGTGGATGGACCCAAGAAACTATATAAATATACCATTCAATTAGATTTAGTAAGATGTCAGTTGGTATTGGCCTTATGGAATCTTTTAATTTACTTATTTTTAATTACTTCATTAACAGCTTCTTTGAATCCATATGGACTGTACGATTTCCTTATAAAAAATAAAGTAAAAATATATTCGACCGCAGTACATCATTAATAAGTTAAGCTTACTTAATTTTATATTATTATAATCTCCAGAATTGAGCCTATGATTATGAATGATTTAATGTTCAAAGTAATGATAAGACACTTTTAGACGACCTTGAACAATAAGCAGTAGGTAATGTGTTACATCGTCTTAACAATGTTGAGTTGGAAGTGCAAATCGGAAATGAAATAGAAGTTAAGTATAGGTCGAAATTAATGTTCAGATTATTGTCTAACAATCTACCTAAAAGTAATGGGTGAACTGGTTGAACTAAAACATTGCACGATACATTAAAGCTGGCTTTCAGCGTCATCTAGTTAGCAAACGTGGAGCTTTTGACAAGTATTGCTACTTGACAACACATGGCGCGTTTCTAAACTATGACCATTTTCTCTATTCTACAACAGATGGCGCTTATTTTTCACAATACCTGTCTTGTTTATTTGTATTTTTGTTGTTTATAAAATAAAGCCTGCAGGAGGTAAATTGTGATTTATTTAATGATATTTCATTGTCTATAATTAAACGCGCATGACAATTTACAGTGGGGGTCAATGCGCATAGTCAAAGCATTGCGCATTTCGTGGCTAACCTCACCGAGTCGATCGACCAGCAGCGAACGAGCTGTCAGTGCGAAAACCTTTTCATTTCGTCTTGTGCTGTATTTTGGTGCCTAGTGGGTGTGCTAAGTGTCTTCGGGCGCATTTGTTTTATTTAGGTGCTAATAAACATTAAACTTACAGGTAAGTGTATAGAATAATATGTAAAATATAATTTTTCTATTGTTGCGTTATAAAAATCTACTTTTGGATTATTATCCGTTAAGTTTACTGCTGCAGGACAATATATCCCGTTTATGAGATGATAATGAACTCGTATCTTATCGTATTTTTAGAATATCATGCCGGTCTTATTGTTTTCACAAAGCCATGTAAAAAGAAAGGGTCCTAATTTTACTTCTAACTTGTTTGATGATGTCATGGGCGGATATCTCTGACGTTAACATACTTCCAATTGTTATTTTATCAATTTCGTTTGGCCAATATTTGGCTCGTCACCAAATAAATAAGCAATCCCTAACAAATACAATATTCTCTACAATAACACAGAAATTCCAGTCAGTGTAAGAGGCATCACTTTACTATGCTTTGATGACTGGCTTGTTTGCATAAAGTATGCATTATCAGGATACATTAGATCAAGTGTCAGAAGTATGTATGCAATTTGTGAAAATAATTAGCCACTCCGTTCACTACAAACTGCATCAAAGAGAAAATTACTTTCTAATTAGCAAGTAAAGATATGGTTTTACCTTTGTTAGCTCTAACATGTGAGACCTATTCACATTGAAAATGAACTCCAATTACAGTACAGAATATTGAATAAAGATTTCAAATATTCTACAATAGGTTTTAAACTCATTTGTAAATTAATTTGTAAAGGATATCCCAATTTAAAATTAATTTGATGATTCACATGAGGATATAATAATTAGGTAAAGTTTCTGTGACTAACATTTTTTGGTTTGAATTTTTTGCTAAGTCAAACACATAGTTGACTCAAACAATTTTTTGCGTATGGTGATTTTCATACATGCTTAACTGAGTGGAGGAAGTTGCACAAATAAAGATATTTGTGCAACTTCCTCCTGAATGCTGTTAATAATCATATATTATAATGTTTAATCTCTTTGGTGAATAATGATTGTGACTCACACACAGCGGTTTATAAATTCTATATTCGGTTTATGAGGAAGAAAATATGATGGATGTTCAGGGATAACAGTTAATATGTTATATTATGTTAGTTATGTGCAGTTGGCTATAATCTTCCTAATTTTAGCTACTTGAGGGGCTACTCATCAGATTTGTAGTCAACTACAAAAAGCCTATAACTAAATGGAGATGAGAATAAGTCAGTCACCATCATAATTTAAGCATTGGTCAAATTTAGTTTTCTCTAGGTATCTTTGTGATGAGTGTAACTGAACACAACAATACCCCACAGATAAAACTCAATTTTTTGACAAAACAAAAAAGCGAGTTTTTTTTTTCTATATCGAATTGAACAACCCTGCTTTTTTGTGGGTGGGAAATTATCTAATGACATCTCCCGCTCTGGGTGGAGCGGAAGGGAGTGTCTGACTTTTACTGACCAAAACCCACCCCTGTTTCTTCAGTTGCCTATGCCAGGACCACGGTATCTCTTTCGAACAATTCCTCGACCCTGGCAGGCATTGGTCTCAGCGGACCCCCCTTTAATTTTTGCTGACATCTCTCTGAGGCGTGCGTGGAATACAACGCGCCGGGCGGCGACCTACCCATTGCTCGCCGCCCGCAAGCCCGTGCCTACGGTGGCGGGAAGTTCGCAATAGTCTCCCGACGCCCGGGGCGTCTCCTCCTACGGTAGCTAGGGGCGTGAGGGTGCATAGATGCCTCTCCCTTACGCGCTCCGCCTCCTCCTTCGCGAGCATTACTGCTTCTCAGAAGGGGGTGACGGCTTCCCATGCCCTCTCGCTCCGTACCATGACCTGAACCAGGGCCAGACGCGAGAGAGATCGCCGACGCCGATCGCCGCCACGAGGACACGGCAGTGCTCCGCCCAGGCAGGGCACACCTTCACCGTGTGCTCCATCGTGTTCTCCAGACGATCCACGCAATGAAAACCGCCGGGCGTTTCTTCTCTCCTTATCCTGAACAGGAAGGAGCCATGCCCGGTGCGGACCTACGTAAGGCGGAAAGTGAGGACGCCTCTAGCCACTCCTCAAACAGGGGACTTACCGCCCCAATAGTGGCGTGCCCATACCTGGACCCTGGAATCAGTTATGGTCTTACTAGAGATATAGTGAGAATTTCCTTCATGGTTTTTCTTAGTCCTTCCTTGATAAGAAATTAACTAAGCAACTAGCTTTTTACCACGGCTTTTGTAACACGCACAGCCGTCTCTGCCACTCGAGACTCGATCTTGTGCCAATTTTCACGAAGATACGACATGAGTTACCATGATTTAAAAAAAAAACTTGAATAAGCACCTGGGTAGCTATTAAGAATAAACATCAGTTTATTTCCTAATCCTGAATATCATGAATAAGAACTTAAAAAATGTAAAACGCTATATAGGTATCATAATGGAGTTCTACATTTCAATCTCGATATTAAAATCGAATACCGTAAATGAACGAAAATTACTTCCATATCATAACATCAATATAGACTCAACGCTAACACGCTATCGGTTATTGAAACCGTCATGAATATGTCATGTGTACATTCCGACGATGGACTGAAACAGCCGGGCCGTGCAACCTAAATGGATTTATGTGGGATTAACTTCTCCATCGTCGCTTCCGCTTTGTCCATATTCAGTTTGAAACCTAACTGAAACCGAGCGTGAAATGTTACGTCACAAACGTGCATGAATTAACGCTAGCTGTAGGAGAACGCTTAATGTGGTCACGGGCCTCAAAGGTATACTTTTAGCGCAGATTAAATAAATCATCGTTGTCGTTAACAATGCTTCACGATTTGACGCCATATGAAGTTAAAAGAAACAGAAACGTGAGACCTCGAATTGAGCAGTTCCTTGGTTTAACACGAACACAATAAGGTTTTCTCCTGTCACACTGAACGAGAGGCTAAGGAGTCTTTAGAAACGAGAACCTTATCACACCGTGAATCACCACAAAACAACATTATTTTTTGGTTGTGGTGATTCACGGCGTGAGAAAATACGACACCCGAAATAATGATTCTCTTTTGTATTGGCCGGATGACCACGGTTAAGATAAGCCACCAACAGTGATTAAACATGGTACGCGGTGTTACTTCGGTACCAAGAGAGCTATAGGAAGCTAAAGGCGTCGATTTAATCATCAATAGAGAGCGACAACCTTAAGACAATAGACGTAATTTCATGGGTGAATCCAACAGCACAAAAAAAAAATACTGTAAAAGACAAGATCCAAAGACAGCGAGCATGAACGAAAAAGTAAAGACACCAGATTTAAGGAAATCAATCCATACTTGTATAATAATTTTACCTTTTCTTTGGAACTTCCAGTCGCAATAAAAAATCTTTTTGCATTTCATAACCGAATTCTTGAGTAAGGTAATGGTCTATTTAACATTACGCTACGACCGCTAGGAGCTGAGCAAAAAGAAAAAGTCGGAAAGAACGCTCACTGAAAACTAAATAAGAGCGCGGGCGGGCGATAGGATGCAGCTTTTCGGGGGGTAAATTTCACGCGTGCGTATTGCTAGTAGTAAATATCCCACACAAATGCATTTGTGGCTTAGACAAAGAGATGCCTACCTCACAGAATAGATAATAGTAGCAACTACGCCACAATTTCACTGAACTAAATGTCACTGTTGAACGGCCATTGCGGCGCCCACACGCCTAACTCAACATTGGAGAATAATGAAATTCTATGAAACTAATGTAACATAAACTTTCCTCAGGCACCTTTGTTTTCATTAGAACTACCGAGTTACCGACCTAGTTTCCAAGTGACCAGGCTTGTAATTGATCTCGTTCAGCAATTTGAAACCATAATGCAACCATATCCCGTTTCTGTCAAAGTACTGCCGGCACTCTTCGCGCTCGGAATCAACGGAGATTACGCGATACAACCATACGTATAGTCTATTCTCACCAGCTTTGCGACGGACGGGAGGAAATTAAAAACCTTCATGGCGTGAAATTGCTGTATTAGCGCTGGCTATGATACGGCTTTTATCATAAACATTGAACAAATGTTTATATGCTGGGCATGTAAAAGGTTCTGAAATATGGAAACGTCTTAAATAAAACTCGAAATTGTGCCCTCTGACATAGTGAACACACTAAATTGTTAATCCAGAGCTAATCCGCTATTTTGGCAACCAATTTATATAAAGCAAACGTAACTACCCGCTATCATTTCCATTAATCCTTCCTAGAATACCTTGTGGCGTCATGGAGATGAAAACAAAGTAAAATTGACCCAGCAATTACAGGCGAGCACTACCCGGGCCATTCGAACATTCTCTGAAACTGTCCTATTATTGGAAACCGCTTCGATAAACTGCTGTATCAAAGAAAGAAAATACTAAAGATACAAATGAAACTTATAAATAATTAATGTGCTATGGGGCAGTACCGCAGTGAAGTAACCTAATTGGCGTGAGAACCACATTAATATAATAGTTATAGTTGTTGCATGAGTCTTGGCTCCGTCAGTCGTAGGCTTTACAAGTTGACTGACAATATGACCATGTGGCATTGGCACAGTGGCATTTTTATATCGACCCTTTATTGAGTCTATGAATAGAGCCAGATAAATAAATATTCAATAGCGTAATTGACATAGATTTTCCAAAGCCGTAGAAATGTTTATTTTGACGTCATCGCTCATCAGGGTTCAGATTTATCTTTATGCCGTTGTCTTTTTAAGTTTTCTTGACACAATTCCTTCTGTAATGCTAACAGATAGATTAAGGTTGATTATGAATTAGAATTCCTAATATAACCAAATTTTAACTTTCATTAGACTATAATGTTCCCACTGCTGATACCCAGACCTCTTCGCTTTGGACTGTAATCTACATCCCGAACCCAGTGCGGGTTAGTAATATTAACTCTACGATGCCATAAAACCGTTATCATCTTGATGAGCAGTTCCCCCAAAGGCGAAGCTCATTATTGGTTGTCGAAATATTGGAATACAATAAAAATCAGTTCATGATAAATTAATGATCCCATATACATTTGAATTCTAAACCCAGGCCCTTGACTCATATAACCGAACACTAATAAAAACGTTTGCGTCAGCTCTTTGGAATGAACCGCAAAATCGCCAACATCCTCATCTGAAGTCGGACCATACTAAATCCCAAAGTTTATCTACTATAATGATTCGTGTGTGACGTCACCGGCGCCATTTTAGTTATAACGAGGGTTAATATTTTCGTAATGAGCCCAGGCCAGCCCCGAGCGAGGTCGTGGTAAATGTAATGTTCACGAAATACATGTGTTATTTTAAATGTCAAAGGTGAAGAGGAAACTAAGCGAATACCGTTAATATATAAGGATGGAATTTCATTTAACGTTTTAAATAAAATTGCAAGTCAAACAGAAGGTTCTCGATTTAAAAACGATCAAAAACTAGTCGCGGTCTCATCTCGGTGACAATCAAATGTCAAAAACTTGTCAAAAATGTATGGAAGCTCGACATATTTTTGATAGATTGAGACTGAGACCAGACTATGAACGTTCTTAAAATTACAAGAGTTGCCCCTCAGATGTGAAAATTCGTGCTAAGAAAGCACCCCTCTTGAGAGACGTTAAACGGTTAGGGAGTCAAGAGAATTGTAGCAATCTCAGCGCCAACAACAATATACTGCTAATAATAATCTTTTTGCCGATCTTGGTAATTATAGCAATATTCCCACAAGACCATTTATAATAGCGGCTTAACCCTGGAATGTGTTTAACGGCGCGAGATTGAGGATTGATCATAAGTTACTTCACCATCTAGCCCTTTCCTAACTCTGTTGGGGTCGGTTGCCCGAATAACCGTATGAAGCTGAATATCAGTTTTCTACAAGGAGCTACTGCCTATCTGACCTCCACAACTCAAACTGGTTAACACGATACAATTTGGACTGGAACTGGTTGTCAGAAATTCGGGCTTCTGACTAACCGTAACGACTGTCAAAAAACCCTGAATGACAGCCAGGACCAACAGCTCCTGCCAGGGTCGCGAGATTGTTCGAAAGAGATAACGTGGCCCTGGCATATGGGCAACTGAAGGAACACGGGTGGATTTTAGTCAGTTAAAGTCTGACACGCCCTCCCGCTCCGCCCAGAGCGGGAGAAGTCCTTTGATTTCCCATCCAAAAAAAAAAGGACTAACAGCTTGATAACGTGCTTTCCGAGACAAAAAGTTGTCTTGGTATGTAAAGATGGTCACCCATCTACGGACCAACCTGATTGAACTTGAAGAACGATTTGATTTTTCACATCAGCTTCCCACCGTTATCGTATTTATCTGGCGCCGACACAACATGTCTTTTTACTCGATATATCTCTATAAAGCATCATCTCAGTATTCAACCATTTCCCCTTTTTTAACCATAATAATATCATCTTTCGCACAATCCGTCCATAATTTTATGGTATTTTCTGCCATATATAACCCAAACCTTTCCTTTGTTCCTTTCTAAACATTTTCTGAACCGCACACACACACAGACAACGTATGATGAAAGTCTAGTAATTTAATATTGTACAACGCATGTTTTATGCAAGCATTATAATCTCGTTAGCTAGACTAACCAGTTAACCACGTACCCAATTAAGAATTTATCGTGCCTTGTAAACCCTTCGCCAGACATTGAGGATTAAGCAAATTGCTGCAGTTACTTTATTTAACATCATTTTACAAATGAAGAGGGACTCCCAAGTGACTAAGAAAACAGATTATAATGTATTTTTAGATTTTATTTATATCGTCTTCTCAGTATAATTATAAAGGGTTTGGATTGAGACTTCACCAGTCGCAGCCACTGCTAGAAAAGTCTCCCCATGAATTCCTCCTTAAGGAGAAGTGATCACCATTTTTATCTATTTTGTTCAGCTTCAGCCTTGGACTTTTTAGTTTCTTATTATAAGTTCCTTGATGCGTAAACAATTGTAAAGTTGCAATAAAGCGTGGTGGCGGCGGCAGGGGTCTGTAGCGGCTCCGGGGGAGTTGCGCGCGTTTATTGATTTTCCGCGCGGCTCCGCGGACGTGCTTCGTCGTCGGCTCCTATCTCCGCAAATACTAAGATTACTGCTACCCGCACTTTTGGGACCTGACGATTGTAACTGAAACGACGAATCCTTCCATAAATTCCCATCAGAAATGTTATTTATAACGCTAAAGAGAATGTATTTTGGATTCACCCCCTAAAATTCATGCGTATAAAAGTAGTTTATTGTGACGTCATTGAAGAGGGGTTGGGGGTACAGTCTGTACCGAACGATAACTGGCAATGACATAAAGCAGATGAGATGCATGAATCACGCGCTCTAACCTTTGCTTCAAGGACAAACCAATGTACAAAACATATTCATATACGTATGAGGACTGCAAATAATACCATAATATAGAATGCATTTTCATTTTGTTTAAGTTCAAGATGAATAATTTAGAACCAACCCCGAGCTTTTGCAGGATCATTTGCCATCTTACAATAGTATAGGACCTTTCCTAACGAAAAATCAAGGAGTTTTGGAAACCTTTTATCTCTCACGTCGTAAAATTCGTAATAAATCATTATTTTCTGACAAGGATTAAACGAAGGTAGTTAGGAGAGCATTTTCAGTGGTAACAGCCAACAGGGGACTTACGTCGTCTTGGATTCGAACCCAGGTAGGCGCCTTACTTTGTGTAAATATTTTCATGTCCAATGCTCTCAAAACGGTGAAGGAAACGAAAAAACCCCGGCATGTCCTAGAACTAAAAATTCAAAGGCATGTGACATCTACCAACCCGCACTGGGCCCGCGTGGTCGATTACAGCCAACTTTCTCTCGAATAGTGGAAGCCTGTGTCCCAGCAGTGGGAACATTGTAGGCTGATTATGTATGTTCAGGCAGAACTAAATACGCGTTTGGTTACACTTCATAATAAAGTCATTGTAAAAAATCGAATAACTCTTAATGGAGTTGCATTGACTGTACGTGTGGCAGTGCAACTTGAACCGTATGTTCTATAAATATCACTCATTGCTTTAACTGAGCAGGTACTACGGAAATAAGTGTGTACTAGTGTTCACACAGCTAATTGTACTGATTCATCTAAGTCTGAAGCAAGTCGAGATTTTTAATCAACCGACATTATGGCGTAATGCTTTGTTGAATGAAGCATATTTGTGTAATTATATCGAAGTACTCAATCACAGTTCTTATCAAGGTTGATCAACCTTTATTGAAATCAATTAATTAAGTTCTTGTTTTAATGTTTGGAGTACTGTTGCGTGAAATGATTTATTATCACTTGCTTCATCTTCTTCATCGTAGTCTGCACAAGTTCTAATAGGTACCAGGTCTTCTTTCCCTTGAGGATACGTCAATTTCTTCTCTACCTACTAAATCTCAGTAAGTTCCATTAATTACATGGTATGGTTATTGAACTTATCAGAATACAAAGACCAATGCGAAGCTTCCGATCCCGTCTGACAAATGTATCGCAGAACAATATCATTTCGGAATATGACCATTAAGATAATAATATAATGCGGGCAGGTACAAGGTACCAGGCGGAGACAGTTTAATGAATAAACAGGCAACAATGGTCCCGCAGGCAACCTGTGCAGGGTTAACTACAGGCTATCATTAAAATTCTAAGGTCGGTACCGCTCGGCACGCTATGCTCACGTAAACCCTCACTACGCTATTCTATTGTTTTGTTCATGAGCATACTCCGCATGGAAATGTTTATCGTGTGCTTGTTTAGTTTTATTGAAGGTTCTTTATAAATGCTGGCAGACAGTGAGACGGTGACCAAACATTTCGATTTCGAACTCTCTCGAACTCGAAACTATCGACATCTCGGACTTTTTGGAAGTTTGTCGCTTCGGTTAGTATGAAGCCTTTGTTCTGAAGGTTGTGGAGCGGCTCTGAGTACTAGTAAAGTGACCAGCTATTACATTTAATAGCCCAATTCTGAATGTGTATTCTATGTACACAAACACGCCCTAACGAGTAGCCACAGTAATTATAACTAACGACAGGTCTTAGCTGCGAAGCAACGAGGCTTGGGAATCGGAATTGTAACCAACGAGGCTTCATACTTTCATATATTCTCGATACGTGTATGTAGTTAGGAATAATGTTTTTACTATGCAGGTAGTTGAGAATATTTCCTGTATTTAACATCGACCTTCCTAACTTTAATTTTCCCGCTGTAAGCATGATCTGTAAAGTATTTTCTTATTAAAATTAAATAAAAGTTCCATTAATTCAACCTCGTAGTTAACGGCCAGATAGAGCCTCCCCCAAATAACATTCCAGTTTCATTTAGCGTTGAATCGTTTTGTTCATTTTAGTCAGTGACCACTCTGGAGTACCATCATCGATTAGGTAGGGATTCATATAATTAAGTGCTGTGATCCGGAGGATACCAGCATTATCAGTAAATTATATCTATTAAGTCACCAATTTATCACTTGCCAGCCTACAGTCGTAATTGTCACGACTGAAGTGGGTCGTTCTGCCTCGTTCGGCACGTTGCCAACTTGCCATAACTTCAACGTGGCCCAAGTTCAGCGATTGCAATGTGTCGTTATTTATTAACTTAGTAGCTACAAAACTTACGTTTCGTAAACTGTTTTAGACTTCAGGCTCACCTGTTCAACCGTTTGTTAAAGAATGATTGTATTCATTTCAACAATGCCGCCTTGAAAAGTGGTTTTGTGGAAAACCAAGAATAGAGCTCAAGCGGGAGCATTTTCAAGTCACTCATTAACAATGCAACATTTAGCAGTTTTGGGAGCATTGACTCTACCAGACTATACATACTTTAAAGAACCAATTTTGTCGTCGGAGAGTACGTATGTGTTGTGTTACTCCAGCTAAAACATTCAGCGTATATAAGTACATATATCTCTGTTCTCTAAGCTCATTAAAAAGTTAAAACGTGTACGTCAATGTTGGAGTTGGGAATTAATGGGTGAAATTAAAGTTAAATAAATTCAGGCGTAGTTAAATGTAGTAGAACATAAATGTTTAACTTTACGAAAAGGTTGAAAAACAAGGCTGTTTTTTCCAAGTGACTGCTGTCTCAAATCCCTGTCTGCAAACAATCCTGGCTTAGATGAGGCGGTACGTGTGAGATTGACTGTCCCCGCCCTTTGTTCGCCGCGTCAAGGCCGCGCCACCCGGGGGTGTCCTGCGTTTATATCTACACTTTATACGACATTTGCCAACTGTCGCGTCGTGCCGTGCACTAAACCCTGACTAAAAATAACTTGATAACGTAATGCTTTGCAGTCTAATATCTCCTAAATTTTATTAAGAGTATAATCAAAAGGCTTTGTATGATTCACGCTTTGAAATATAGAAATTTGAAGGTATTTAGACAACGGCAATTTATAATGGCTTTCCTTCTCCGAATTGCAAATTCAGTGTCAAATCAAGGTGTTGAACTATGAAGCGCAAATACTTCGGCAATATAATTTCAACAAAGCGCGTTCGGCTGAAGATGTCTTCTATGTTAATAAGGGCTTACATCGCTCTCATCAATTTTACAGCTTTCAGGAGTATTGACCTTTTTGATAAATTTTTCGACCGCAAGGTTGTTAAACCGACGCAGATTATGAGCAGTCCGCGGAGCCTGCGGTACTAAACATTACCATATAAAGGTCGACGGGTGAGAGCCGCGCCGATGTTTTTATGTTACGATAAAACACGCTGGGAATTAACGGCTTAATCTCTTCTAATTAACGTCTGTGGGTGACGTACTAACACCCAAGTGTCGTCAATGTCGTTAAGTCGTTTATTGCTCACGGATTGGTTCATTATCTACAGATCGGCCTATTACTTCATATATTATTCGTCGTGCTCATCCCTCACTCGTATCTCAAATTACATCTTAATTACGCTCTTCTGTAAACGTATCAGATTTCTCAGCAAACGCGGACCATGGTTTTTGTTTAAAAATAGTTATGTACTTAATGTGAGCAAGAACAAAGGATAATCCTGATCTAGAACATCGAGCGCCATTTTCCATGCATATGATATCATCGTGGCTCGTATTATAATAAAATGGAGAAGATATTTGTATCGTTATTTCTGCCACGAGATTTTCTAGAAAAGGGGTTGTCGTTTGATGTTCAAAGCTACGTAATATCATGGACGTGTAAATTTAAAGGTCATGCATCCTCACATTTAAGTACCACGCATCCCACCCGCTTCGCTATTTTAATTAAATGAAAGTTCAAGTGCACTGAGGTTCTATATTTGGAGCAAACTGAAATTGATTTATGTAGGAGTGTGCACGTTTGTTTCAGTATTATAAAGGTCATTTTCAATGGGTGTTTATTTAAACAAGAACATGGTAGAGTGAATTAGGTAACAGGGATGGTTAACTGAACGGAAATAAGGCTGTATGTGTAAGGTCACTGCAAGGCCAGACTAAATACTTGCTACTATATTCGTTTGCAAGTTAATCGCTTCTAGTAAACAAAGTAAATTGCATGCTTAAATATATTTAAAAAATCTTTGTGTAGTAAAATGAACACATAATTTTTTCTAACGTTAGTAGTAGTTGGTATTGTATGAGATTCTTCTGGTCATGGATTTGATTCAACACTGCCCTGTCTTTGAATTTGGCATTATCGAATGATTTCACATAATTTCAAACAAGATTTGATATCGACACGCTACGATCAAATTACTCTTAGGATGATGTCCCCTTAGACCAGCTTTTCCCAAAGTGGGCGATAACGCCCCCTTGTGGGCGCTGTAGGCCTAAAGGGGGGTGCTAAGAGATCCAGAAAAAAAATGGGGGCGTTGTGTAGACTCTACACAACGTGGGGGCGTTATATCCCACTTTAGAAAAGGCTGTCTTAGACACTGGTTACTAGGCATAGGATGTTTTCCATGGTAACAAGACTGAGCCTTGTATCTTATGCCCTCGCGGCCTTCACTAGGCCATCCGCGATCTCTTGTATCTGCACTGAATGTGGGAACCTTCCCACGCTCCGCTTTCCGGATCGCGGTCTCCATTCTCCTCTAACAGCATTTCGAACAATATGGACCCGCATCCGCCCATTGCCACTTCGAATTGCTAATCCAGTTTGAAAATTTGTCGAAGACTTTGGTTCTTCTGCGAACTTCTTAATTCCAAGTTTCGTCACGTAGAGTAACTTTAAACATAGCGCGGCTGTACGTGCCAACAGAGTAACTTTAAATTAAATTAGCCGCTTCTAAGCTTGACGGGTCTCAACATTATCTTTGGGCGTAAATGTGGCAAATTTGTGGTTATTAAAGGGATTTTGGGAACAAGTGCGTCCTCCTGGATATTGATGGATCAGCAGTGTTATTTGCGCAAGAGAACTTCCATTTCACTTTTACTTTTAGACTAGGTAGTCTGTAGAACTTCATGGCCAGGGAGCCCTTTAATAACTGTTACTGTTCTCAGGATATGGTAGAAATATAGGCAAAACAAACTAATAACATGAGAAGAAATAATCATGCTATTTTAATTTTATTTTTTCCTTTATTATTTGGTATACTTACCCAGTTACCGACCCCTTTTTCTTTCCGTGTGGTGTCGTAAAAGGCGACTACTAGAAAATGGCCAGCAGCGTTCTCTATGCGTGGCGATACGGCAAACCCCACCAATTTGGAGGAGGCCTGTATCCAGCAGTCGAAGTCATTCGGCTGATATGATGGTGATTATACTTACCCTTACTAACGAAGTCACTTGGATTGTTTCAGAATGCCTGCAGCAGTGCCACCCCCCGAAAATGGCGCGCCGCGCAGCGAGCTCGAGCAGCTGCAATTACGCGCCGGACAAGTCACCGATGATGTCAGTATCTTTTACATTCAATTAAGCATAATTTTATCACTCTTTTTAATCTTAGAATGGGAGACACAATTTTGCAGGGATAGCTATCGTGGCATTAGAACCTGATGTCGTAAGCTAATGTCGTCACTAATCATCATCTGCCGAACCTTTTCCCAACTATGTTGAGGCCGACTTCCAGTTTAACCGGATAAAGCTGAATATTAGTATTTTACATGAAGTGACTGCCTATCTGGCACTCCAAAACCCAGTTACTGGGTAACGCGATACCCCTTGGTAAGACTGGTTGCTAAACTTACGGACTTTTGACGAGTCGTAACGGTTGTCAGAGATCCACCAATCATAGCCAGGACCAATGGCTTAGCGTGCTTTCTGGGGCATCTGGGTCTTGGTATATAAAGATGGTCATACTTCCACGGGCCAACTTAGCCCCACAAGCCTCTCAATTCTTCGCTATTGGTAATCAATTACAATTCCAGAATGATGAGCCTACATTTCACCTGGTGTTTTGTGATAAATATATGACTAAGCACACTGATAAGACGCACAAGTTTCTTCGAAATCAGCCAAGAAAATAAAAAGATTTGGAGTGTTGCAAAACGAGTGAGACATTCAAAATGCTCTCGCTAAACTTTTCCAAGTTCTATTTGCTGGAAACAAGTTTTCTTTGTTCAAACTTGTAGAATTGAAGGAAAGTAACAGCCTTGTGGAGTTTTCTATCTTATTTTCACTTATATAATTGGATTTGTTGTAACATTTCAGTCACTGGAGTCCACACGGCGCATGATGCAACTATGCGAGGAGGTGAGTTATCATTACACTGATTTTAATTTAGCTAAGATTAAATTATAAAGAAAGGGAAAATATCCCCATGAATGTACTAACATTCTATATTAAGAATGAATGAAACTAATAAAAACATATTTTTAATATGATGTGTATATTAATCCTACTAATGCTCTTTTATGGAGCTATCATTGTGTATTGGGAGAGATTTGTGTGTGATTTCGAGAATACCTCCCGAAATTAACTTTAATCATATAACATAACGTTTTCCCCTCGACAGTAGTCCGAATTACTATGAATTTGATATGAAAACTTTTGAATCATTGTCTGTTACCAGTCAAACCCGATTCTCGGATGAACTAATTTCGCCTAGGCCAAAGCAGTTCTTCCTTTTCATCAACATAATAACTACATGTTTATGTGTAACAGTTTACAACGGTTAAAGTTTCACATTGTAATGATACCGTAAAACTACATCGCTATTTTTTTTACTGTAGCAGGCTGTACATGCTGTTTCTTTTATCTTTTCTGCATAGGTCTTATACTGGTTTGTCCTGTCGCGTGTAGGAAGAACTGGTTTGACCTAGGCGAAACTGGTTCATCGAAAAATCGGATTTGGCTGGTAACATCCATATTTTTGAATCATTAGAAGAAAGTTTGTTTTTATATCAATTTCATCCATGATGTTGTGTCCACTGTCCTCAAATGTGGTCTAATAACCTGTGTGTTTAATATTGAATGATCTATTAATTTTCCAAGCGTGCAACAATACTGGAAGCTCTATAATCTATTAATGAATAGAAAAAAATTGAGCCAATAGAACTGTGCGGTCTTGTATATCCGTAGACGCGTTTCTAATTAAATTAGTCCCCCCATAGTTTAATTATGTTGAGTTCTGTTGTCGATTATGTGAATTATTTGTGATCATCTGTGAGAGAGGTGTTCTCGATGCGAGGGAGTGAGGGGTATAGCGGAAGTGTCTGGATAGCCCCAAGCTCGGTTTGGTCTCTGACGCCCGTCCCACCCCCTAGGGCGCAGCCTCTGCTAACCCTGGCTGTTGTGTTTCGATGTCGCTAAATTTTTATTTTGTTTTTTATCTTTTTTCTAAATGTGTGTATGTATATCTATTGTAGTTATCCAGCCATAAATCCTTATTTATTTTATGTTTAACCCTACATTTGAGTATAATATATAATATGTAATCCGTATTATATGTTATTATAACCATACATATATGGGTGTTGCATGATCCGTGCCTTTACTGTGTCCGAAAATGTTAGACTTCTATAGCCCTTTGTGTTGTTCGTAGTGAACTGTACATTTTGTGTGAGTATATTTACCTTCCCGGGCGAACTGGCCCTCGGCGCTGACAGTTAATTAACAAATTGATATTCTTAGAACATTGCCTCCTTCAGTTTTTTGTCAAAGAGGCAAATTATTTACTCAAAGCAGTGTTTAACCGTCAGCTCCTGTAATTCGCCCGAATGCTGTTTTAGGTTTCAAAGCATGAAGCCCATCATTGTCCACAATAGAATCCAAGTCCCATATTTAGTTTAAATACTTCTCTAAAGTTAGTACCCCTTTTAGTACGTAATTTGAACGAAATACGTGCGCTTTTGAGTCTGAAAAAAATAATAGTCAATCCATTGTGCTTGGGCTTGCTTTCTACTGAGACCCTTGTGTACCACTCGGATCCTCACGAAGGAACCCGCGTCCGAGGCGGACTCACTGTTTCAACGCACTTTCTATTACTATTTAATTTCCTGTCTGGTAACGATACTTCTACTCTTCATAGATGACATTATTGTTCTCTGTGTTTGTTTATGATTTCTGTTAGTAAACGTTTCAACACCAACTGATCTCGCGAGCCTTGCCTTTCAATATACCGTGATCAGTGTATGTTGATATTCGTTCTATCCTGTTTTAGTTGATCTGTATCTTAGGTCTCTGTTGTAGTGGCTGCTCTCTGTTGTTGACTGTAAATCTATTATGTTGTATGATTTTCATGCCTTCTCGAACATTCACATTACTGTCAATATGTGGGCGTTAACACACCCCGTACCTGCCACTGAACTCCAACAAATATATCGAGCTACACCTATTGCTGACTCTCACACAATATACATGAACCAAACCAAAGATATCAGTAGTACCCACATTACTGTTTCATCATTATTTCTTACTTTTGATTTAAATGTTTGTTTTAGTATGTTTTGGTTTAAAGTTTTTATAGAAAGTACCTAATTATTTACTTGATATGTTGCAAATATTATTTTATACTATTAATTTTATATGTTGAAATGTATGCGCGGAATATAACATGATATACGACACTGTACAGACTCAGCATTACTCTCAACAACACAGTTCTACACCGGGGAGGACGTCGTCCGCCACTCGCACCAGCAGGCCTCTCTTGCACACTTGTACATACCTCGCCCCTGAGAGCTGGCGCGGGCCGACGGGGTCCTCCCCGCGACACAACTGCTACATCTGACTACAAGTGCCGCGACACGCTCGCCGCGTGCCCCCGCCGGGCTCGTACCCACTGTCCACTCACTCTACTGTACCCCTCACAACTAACATGCTCTGTGACTTTTTGTTTCTGCGGCGTAGAGCAAGGAGGCCGGCATTCGTACTCTGGTCGCTCTAGACGACCAGGGAGGTGAGTGATCTGCAAAATTTGCAACACTACATTATTTACAATTTTATCTATTTTATCCTTTTTCGCTAACTTTGTTGAGCATCGTAGGGTTTTCAGCCGACCCGAAGATGGGCTCACCGATGTAGAAGAGTCGAAGGGGGTATCGCCTTGATTATGTATTTAAAATTACGTCACTGCTATTACAATGCAAAGGTGCGGGCATCCTCTGAGATTACCGTTTACATTGTAAGACTCACACACGGAGAAGATCACGGAAAACCCACATCTTTGTATATTTATTCGTTATGTAGATAATATACACCACTTTGCACAACTTAACAACGAGCTCTATCTTCTACGACGTCAGGCAGGCCGAACGATTCGACATAACAAACGTATATATTCGGGCGTACCGATACCAAAATACATTCTGCATTTCAGATATTGTTCGTACTCGACTCTAAATTAACAACTTTACTGAATTCACATAAACGAATCTAAATGAACGAGCAAAGTAAATTCGAAACGCTTCTCCTCAACGCACGACTCTTGACATCACACAAAATATCATAAATCATATGAAACTGAGCACAGATGAAACTAAATCTGGTTTTACTTGCAAGCTTCACTGCATGCATGTCGTTGTGGATCGAGTAGTGTGTGTTAGCGGGACGTGAGAGCGCGCGCGCCCGAGCCTGGCTAGAGCGCGCGCGCTCCCGCCCGGCACCTGCACGCACGCCGTCGCCTCCGCCACGCCCGTAGCGTCACGCGTCACGCCGCCGCTGCACGCCACGCTCACGCGCGCCCGTGCGACCGACTCCGGCGCACCGCACCCACCCACCCACACACCCCGATACTCTCTCCTACGATATATTATTTTGATTTGTATTTTATGTATAGAGCGAGGACGCCGGGGGGCAAGCGCTTCATATGTTGAGTCACCAGGGCGGTAAGAGTTAAACTGACACATGGGTAGTCGAAACGTGAGAACGTCTGTGTTTGAATGTGCAGTTAATAATTAATCTCTTTGTTTTTCTTTGACGTTTCTCTTAACTAACGACTTATCTGAGATCGATGTTGCGTGTGTATCTATGTTTCGATGGGGTTGACCTTGACATATAGTGTAAATAGAAAGCCCGATGGCCGTTCGTTGCTACTTGTCGCAAAAGACTGTTACTCTATCTTTTGCTGAAGATTTAATTTGAATGAGCTGCGCAATCTGTTTAGTTCTTCCGTTGATATTTGATCGAAACGCTTTTTATAGGTATATTTATTTATCTTTCCGAATCTACTGTTCTCTTCCGTAATCTGCGGTACTAAATGAATGCGCGTTGACGATGTCTGTTCGACGTATAGTATGGTATCGCCTCATCTCCATGGCTGGCCGCGTACTGTTCATGTTAGCTGTAGGTCTGTAACTGTTAGCTCGACGTCTGTGTCTGTCGGCGAGGCCGCCCCTCGCCGCACTACATATTAGTTTGTTCATTTTTCTTCTTCAATAAATCAATACTTTGCTATTTCACGTTTCATTTAGGAATGGCTTACTGGATACGCTCATTTGCTAAGTTGATTTTATTTTGTCCCATGATCACCCGGCGGCGGGCCGGTGTGGCCCGCCGCGCTCATGTCCATGTTTTGTTTCTGTTTAGTTATCAGTTTTTTTGTGTTGGTTTGAGTTTGCGACGCCCGCGCGGCTACGCGCCTGCGCTCAGTGCGCCAGGCGGCCAGCGCGCGCGCCGCGCCCGACTCCTCACCGCATTCGTTTGGCGAGCTATAGTGACATCATTATTGTGTTGTAGAGTCACGAGGTGGGCATGAAAACCCTGGTCATGCTGGATGAACAGGGCGGTAAGCATCCAGTAGAACATACTATTTTGCATCACTCATAATTTAGTAAAGCTTTTGTCTGAAATGCCAGTTCAGATAATTTATAAAAGTTCGTTGAATGGCAATGACTCGATGACAATAAATATGTTACGATTGAAAATCTGCTAACAGTTTATTTAAAACGGATAAAACTGAAGGTAAAACTTGTTTGTCATGATCATAACTAAACCTAGTGAATAAAGTGCATCAAACGATCTCTGCGCTCTCTGCTCAGTGCGAGCGTGCGCAGTGCGCAGTGCGCCTCAGCACTCACGCCAAGTGAGCTGGGACCATGAGATTATCTGATTCAGTTAAACCGTATTAATTATTTTATTTAGTTTTTGTCACGCATCCAGCTATGCACGTCTTCTTCAATATTGCTGTTTATTTGCATGATTAGATTTTTATAAGTGATATTTAGAAACTGTTTTCTAATTGTTAGTCACTACGAGTACGGTAATGTAATCACTTAGTGTCAGCACATACATCATTTTAATCAAAGGTAAATGATAATTTTTTGAATTAGTTTTAACCAGATCAAGTGTAAGACATACCCAACAACACAAGCACCACAAAGAAATTGTTCAGATAAATATATTAGATGCTTAAATATTAGCGTTGAAATGTCATGACATAGTAATTGCTGTAGGTTGGCAGCTTGCATGGACATAACTAGTTGAATAAAACTCAGCTACTGTTACGAAATACATGTCTTACACTTAGCGCTGGTTATTGTCGAGAGCGTTGAGAATTTACATTCAAAATTTAATTTTTAAAAGATTCAAAATTATTAAAGTCGCGAGTATAATTGGAAAGAGCTAGGAGCTTGAACACATAACTGCAGGTGAACTGACAAGGGCGGATCTAAAGCGTATGTTGATGTGTGTGAACAGAGCAATTGGACAGAATCGAGGAGGGAATGGACCAGATCAACGCGGACATGCGCGAGGCAGAGAAGAATCTGTCGGGCATGGAGAAGTGCTGCGGCATCTGTGTGCTGCCGTGCAACAAGTGCGTACCAAACGTTGATTAACACGCCAAAAATCGCTTCTGCGCTACCACAAAACGGTTTTTCGGACCATTAATCATTTTCTGATTTTCTTTGCTAATCACTTTAATACATGACTTCTAATACTCATAAAGCTTCCTACGGCGAGTCATCACCTGGGTTGGATGTGTCAAAGTGATGCGTTACCATATTGTTTCTGCGTTGATTTGTGTGGTCTTCTTGCATGGGTTCAGCTGTCAATCATCTACGTACGGGTACATATTTTCTAAGAGACATATAGCCTAAGAAATATTTTGCAATGATTCCAGGGGTGCGTCGTTCAAGGAGGACGACGGTACGTGGAAGGGGAACGACGATGGCAAGGTGGTCAACAACCAGCCCCAGAGGGTGATGGATGAACGCAACGGTGTAGGACCACAGGCCGGATACATAGGAAGGTGAGCTGAGTTCTTCTGGCGTTCATCTAGTGTCTCGTAAAAGGCTGGTCGATTTCGTTAAGTCTGAACGAACTTCGAAAGAGTGTTTGGTAAGATTTCTTTTCATTCCAGTCATCTCCTGGACATGGACTAGTTCCAAAAAGCCCTTTTTTCCGTTTTCGGAAAGCGCTTGGGCTTGCTTCAGGCATTTTTTCATCATCATCACCCTCATCATTTCTGCCATAAGATGTCCACTGCTGGACTTAGGCCTCCCCCAATTTGGGAGGCTTTGTCGGCATTTTTAAAGGACCATAACTGGTCTTAAAGCTGGGTCTTGTCATGTTATGAAGGGCCCCAAATAACAAAATTAATAAGTCTTTATTGCAAGCCATACAAGAAAAATCACTGTCAGAAAGCCATAGTTGCTTACTAGTAATTTTGCCATTTTTGGTCACCCCAAATCAAGAAAAAAACAATGTATTTTTTTTTTCTTGATTGCTGCAAGTCTCCATGGTTATAGCAAGCCAAGTTAGGCCCAACATACCACCAACAAATTCATACAAAAATTTTAACTTCTTCATCCAGGATAACAAATGACGCTCGCGAAGATGAGATGGAAGAGAACATGGGCCAAGTGAACACGATGATCGGCAACCTGCGCAACATGGCCCTGGACATGGGCTCCGAGCTCGAGAACCAGAACCGCCAGATCGACCGCGTCAACCGCAAGGTAAGGCGTCGAGCCTGATTGGTCGAGACTTGTTGGTTCTTATCCAATGAAGTGCGCGCGAATTCGTCCGTTGATATTTAAATAACGAAGCTTATTTCCAAGCTGCGTTATCTAGAGTGCAATCAGAATAAACTGAACACAGCCAGTTTGACCAAACTGTATAGTTCCCCAGACTTCAAATAGGGGAGAATTTTGTTATTAAATCCTGAGGGAAGACAACTTCAAGTTCTTGTAATTAAATCTAATTTTTGAGCCACTTTGTTCAGTTGATAAATGAGAACTCAGAAGAGTTCAGAAGGCCGTATCAATTTAAAATTAAAATACTGACACGAAACCCAAATAAAATTTATCACCTCATGAAGGCACCTAAAGGTTTTGGAGAAACCTTAGGCGCCCGAAAAGTTTTTTTTGCACAAATTTTTGATAGATAATGTAAAATGGTTGTAACGCAAACGCGCTCTTTTAATAATTTATATAGATAAGCTAAAAAAAAAATTGCACGAAAATTAGAAATGAATATTAGGTTCATAGGTATGGCCCACGACAGCGCGAGAGGAAGAAGGTATTTCTATTCTTTCTCAAGAAAACATGTGAGCTGTCTGAAATTGAACCTTAGGTCACTGTTATAAAAGTCATATGACGTTACACGACTCACACCTCGTACAAAAATCTATGCTATACTTCTATAATTATTTTTTACGCTATCCTTCTCTTCCGCAATGTCGCGTACCATACCATTTAACAGACGAATTCGCGTGCACTCTTGATTAATTTTCTTCTCAATAGATTTCTCTGCAATCTCTACTCTTCAAGACCGATATAAGCAATATTTTTTACTTCTAATTATATTCTCAAATGATTTATTGGTGTTGTCGTTTTGATTGATTCATAGTGTGAAGTTTCACCCAATACTGTTCATGTAATGCTGTCAAAAATAGGGTCAGTTTGGAGGGTGAGGGTGTAAAGCTCACTCAACCTCCGTAGAAAAGGGAGGATTCTCCGACCAGACGGGTGTCGTATTTGATGGGCAACTGCCCGACGATTGATATCGGAACATTGTATACAGGATAAGATTTTAACCAGTGCGCAAATTTTAACAAATTAAACTTAAACGAGTTATAATAACCATGCAATTTTTAATTTGACATATCTTAATACAAAAAAATTAAGTTATCGTTAACGAAAGATGTTTATTTTGAAACTGGTTTTAATGGTAACTTGCGCGCGGCTGCGAAGGTGAACGACCGCGCGTAGCTACAAGTACCTACGCCGGGGCGCGGTTACTGACCTGTTCTTATTTGTAGTAAATATTTAGGGTGTCCACAGTTTACTGATTTAAGGTCGGATATTTTTTTTTAATGTTTTGAAAAAATAATTGAAATGTGTTCTGTTACTGATACTGAACCACTAAAAAAATTTGCGCACTGGTTAAAAAAAATCTTGTATATGCTAGTTGCGCGGTAAACTCTGCTTGACCGCAGTATGATGCGTAGTTCGCATGTGGATGCCGCTACATAACATTTAAAACTATTTTACTAAATAATTAAATATTTTGAAGAATAGCAGATGATTGGGTTAAACTTTCCACTGTGAGATGCAGTGAAATTTCCCTAAAAACAAATTTCACTGCGCCTCACAACATTTTTACCATCCAACATTTTCACCATCTAAATGTTTTTGCCTGTCACGTTAGCAGTGGAAGTGTGACTAGTTGTCTTCAGTGTTTATGAAAGTATGAACTATCTCCTGGCTTGTTGGCATCCAAAGTTCCGGTCACTCGCTTACCTGGCAATCGATCACTTCCCTTCTGTCTTCACCCGACGCATGTCCTTTCATACTTCGTAGAGTATGTGATTAGAAATTCGTTGTTGTGAAATTGAATGAATTTTTCTTTGTGACTTCCGAATGTTCAAGACATGCTACGACTACAACACATCCCACACGACCATTGTGTAAATGTTACTAGTTGTCACATCCATCCAGAGTCCGGACTAACATAACCCAGATTTAGACTCCATGACTAAAACATCATTCACATCAAATGCTAACGAAACATTGTATTTGTTTCAAAAGACAGCGACTGAAGGCCATCGCACACTCTTCAATGTTTTACTGTTACAATTTAATGATTCCAATATTACTTCGATGTAAAGAAGAAAGGGTAGTTTTTTGATCAGCTCAAGTTGCCAAGTTTGCCAAAGACTAAAATTTTTAACAAAGCGTTACTTCAACATGAAAAGACTTAATTTAAACCTTAGAATTAGTTTAAAAGGACAAGACGTGCATTATTACATTATATCTTTTGTGTTGATAATCTGAGCTGATTTAAAAAAAAAAAACAGTAATTTGGTCAACTAATTGTAAAATCTATTTGAGAATTGCTCATTCTTCTTTAATCGAACAACTGTGTAACTGGCCCAAGTCACATATCAAAATATACAAACAAAAAGTCGCTGTGAATTGAACAACTAGCAAAAACAAAACGCGTGTTCTAATCTTAGGGCGAATCGAACGAAACGAGGATAACTCTGGCGAACCAGCGCGCGCACGAGCTCCTCAAGTAAAGGACGTCGGCCACACCAACACACACATACACACACGGTCTCGTGGTCTGCGCGGGCACTACACCGGTTGCAGATACACTACCCTATCTATGCTATCGTCAAATTAAAATATCATTTTTGTATTCTTATTTTGAAAGCTGTTTTTAAGACACCCGGTTGTTAAAAGTTGTTGTTCTTTTAATCTCATGTCAAATTGAATATTCTAAAATCAATTTTAATTGGCTGTTGAGCATTTTGCTATGAAATTTTTGGTCAGCTTGCTATGAGATTTGACAACGGATTAAATTGAACAGCCTTTTAAAAACTGGGAGTTAGTTATCAAATATGTATTACATATCGATTTTTTTGCGACTATAGTTAGACCATTATTTGAGACTAATATGTACTCCTAAATAATTTATAATTATTTATTACTTTAGGTGATTTAATTATAGGTTAAAAAAATGAATCTGCAACCGGTAAATAAATTAATTTAAAAATCAAATATTTTGCTTAGTATCTCTCCTATCTCGAGATACATTTATCCAAGTGTAATAATATTTATATTTAACATGTAATCTTAGCATGCTACTGTGTCAAGTGAATACTTGTTCGTTTTTTGAATCGTAACTGTATCTTACTGCTTTTTCTTGATGCTCAAGTTTTAAGTACGTGTTGTTAAAATATTGAGAATCACACAATGTAGTTTTGTTTGGGGGACAACATTTGCCTGGTTTACTGACAAAAATGTACTGTGGTAAAAACAGGGCCATACCCTTCTCCAACGAGCATGGATTGACTCGCGTCGGTGCTATTCAACAACGGTGCATTCTATATTTAAAAGACGCCACCATACTTTATAAGGGCTGGGTTCCAACAATCAACTTTTGCCAAGTTCCTGAATGACAAAAGGGTCAGCAGGACACCCCTCACAAAACTACATAATTTTAATAATAGTTTTTGGTGCTCATTTCATGCAGTAGACCATGTTGAAGTTATAAAATTATACTTAATCGTATTTACGCCATCGTCTCGTATACTTAAATAATATTATTAAAATACTACACAGTATAAACAGTTAAGAAGTTGAAATTTGAGATTTATTATTTTGAGATAATGCATTTACCCCTTGTTAATATGTAGTGTTACTGTTAATGCTAGGAACGTTATAATGTCGCTTGTCGCAGACTTAAACATTCATGTTTATAATATTAATTGATTTATATACCACAAGAGATATAATGAAAAGTGTTAAGTACTCCTATGAATGGGATCAAATCTCACAGAGATCTGTGTTTATTAATTGGCTATATTATCTTTCAAAATTTCACGTTATACCCACGTACTTCCTATTCACAATTATAGCCCACAAGTTTGAGGCAAACTATAGTTTATAAATTAATAATTTCACAATATTTCCTTGCATATTAGTCAAAATGCAATAAGAACAGTCGAAACATGTGCTGTTCTTCAGAATAGGCTATCTCGTAAGAGGGGATGAATAAATGGATTTAATGAATGGTAGGGATGAGGTGATATGTGATAATAGTTTTCAATTTAAGTGATTAGAGTTTAGCCTGTCACACGTCTTCGAAGAAACTTCACTGTATCTGAAGTGCATCAGATCTCATCTTTGATTTCTTATACGTTTCATAGGAGCAGTTATGTATTCGCAATAATTTAATGAATTATTTTAAAAACGTACTTATACACATACAGTTTTATTTTTTAATATCCTATTTAAGGATCAATTAACTCAGTCTAAGTCCACGAATCTTTTCTTTTGATATGTTTACACATATTGGTAAATTTTAAACATTAACCTATCAAGTACATAGCTTTTACACATATCCGTGCAATAACATACATATCTGCTTCTATGAAATAGTATGAAAAGACGCTACCTAAATAATGTAACTTAGTATTACAATGTAGCTATCTTAACTTAGCGTTTAACTATCATAATTTATTAGTACTTTTTATTTATTTTATGAGAAAATAAATCATTTCATTTACAAAGTGATTTTTAAGTTATTTATTTTCCCTTTTACATTTTCTTTTTTATTTTAGGTCGAATGTTTATTCATTATTTTACTACATTTTGGTGTTACAATTAATATTAATGCAAATAAGACATAATCAAATATATTATTTGAAGGGCCAAGTAAAGATGAAGAGATTCAGGATTGAAAATTTGTATTTTGCCGCAGTATACTTTAAGTAATGAAACAATGTAAAATATATATCGTATTAATTATATCTATATATTAATTAAATATAAATGTATGTAATTATACGTACTATTAATTAACATACATACATACTATTATAATTATTTAAATTATAAGTAATTAAATAATAATTTTAAAAATATATATTTGCTTGAGATCGGAAGCAGGCAATTTGCGTTAGAGAAACTGAAGTCGGGTAGCTATCAAACTACGGTTTATAGAAATAAATGCATTACAATCCACGAGACTGCACACCCACACAAACAAACTAAACACACAACACGTCGCTGAAAACCGTGAGTATACTTTTATAATAAAAAAGCACTTTTATAAAGCGGATCACAGCTTGCACTTAAAGCGATTGAGCAGCACAAATTGGCTTTTGTGTCACTTAAAATCTAAGACGCTATGGCGTTGCCGCTTCAAGCCAAAAATCGCTGAAAAATAACAAGGCAGGATTATAATCGTGTCGCATGTAGCAGCACATTTATTAAACAAATAAATAGTTAAAGTATTATACGGCTTTGCTGCTAGCTTTACTGTAAAGTCGGTTATGATAGTTACTGATACTACTACTGCGTCACTACGGATATAAATAAATATAAGTAAAGTTTTAAACTTATGCCGCTACATGTTCACGATTCCGTGCTCGACCGTTTGCATTGTTGCAAATTTATACATTGTTATGAAAACTTTTTTTAAATTAAATTCTTCTTGGTTAAAACCATGCTCCTTTTCGATTTTATTTTGAACAACCTAGGTTGTTTGGTGTCTTCTTTTTTATTTATTTTTCTTCTTCTCTTTTTTATTTGTGACATTTTCTCGTCGCGTATCTTCCGATTTTGTTTTGTTTGTTTTCTGTGTTTGTCCCTGTTAAGTTTAATCCATTTACCTAACAATAAACTACCATTGATTTATCCTATTCTTACTTTAAACCTTATGACTTTTAACATAAAATATAATTTTGTGTGACAAGTGTACTAGGTATGTTTATGTAAGATTACAATGAGGTTTGTTTATAGGGTGAGAGCAACGAGACACGCATAGCGGTGGCCAATCAGCGGGCGAACAAGCTCCTCAAGTCTTAAGCACCACGCACTTGACTAAATGCCACTAAAATGACGCTTACCAAATACACATTTATTTCATATTTATTATATACAGAACACGTAAAGTATAATAAGAAAGAGAGAGAGCCTTATTTTTAAGTAAAAGTATGACTTTGTAATCGAAACGTTAAAAAACAAGTAATTTTTATTTACAATGTAAAACGAAACAATGTAAAGAAGAAACAAGTTAATATTTGTACGCACGGGGAGAAATCAAGCTATAGATTTCCAGTATAAGCTAACTTCTCATTGTACGAAAATTGTATATAATGCGAGGTCAGCTAAAACTGGGAATGTATAGAAATGTAGCCGTGTGTACATTCAAGTTGTAAATCCTGAGTTATTATCAAAACGTTGGAAAGCGTCATTTTAAGAGTTCCTTAAGCGTTTTGTATGTGGTAAATACAGTTATATTATTCGCGTATAGAATTAATAAATTGCAATAATTTGATTTACGTCGTTATTGTACGAGGCTTGCGGACGAGTAGACTGACATGCCTAGTCAGATTGTCAAGTATTTTCCTAAATGTTGTCGTGTTCTTCTCAATAAATGTATCATTAACTGTACTTACCTGACTGTTCATTTGAACTATGAGATTGCAATTTACTATTTATTTATTCTTGCCTTATTTTTTAATTTGCATTTCCAATGAAGTCAACATTGATTTGAGATTGTATTAACATATGGCAATTATTGGCAATATTGCAATTCGAATAGAATTCAATTATCTTTAAAAATTTGCTTCAATTAATAATATCTTATTCCTAAAAATAAAATCGTTCTATAATCTGCTGGTTTATGTAAATACGATCTCATTTAACTTATTATTTGCTAAGAAAGGTAATTATAATTTTAGCAATGTGCCAAATTTCTTTTTTTCTAAGTATGTCACTTGTTAAGACACTATTTATATATTAAAACAGTATACACGATCATTGTCACCAAATTTATTGTTCGCATATAAATCAATACAAGGCCTCGATGCAATGCCTACACCTCGCCTGTAGAGTATTTAAATAGAAATCAATTATTACTATTTATTTTTACTAAAAACAAAAAAATGCACCAACTAGATAAAAATATTTTCAGATGACTTTGAACGGCTAAACAGCCAAAAATATGCTCTTTCATGAATTTAACATACGTAATGAAATTGCACAGATCTTATGCACAGAAAAACTTTTTTATAGAAGAAATATTTTCGTATTCATTTGCACTCATCATAAATATAGGGCGTGCGATGTGGATAGCAAGATGGCGGTGTAGTTAGACCTCGAAGCTCAAACGTTACATTTATTTGCCGCCATTAAATGGCGTTGTGACATTCATAAAAACATTTATTTCGGGATTCCTTGCCCCTTTAATGAGTAAACAAACAATACTTACCTATCAGCAAGTCTTCGTCTTAAATTAAACATTAGTGAGATTTTAAAAATTAAATATTATGTAGTATTATAATATTTGTTGAGATTGAGGTATCTCTTGTTTTATGTAACTAAGATACTTGCGTTTAGACTTTACGTATTGTGCATTTGAATTGTATCCAATGTACTGCTTCTATTGATTTAGGGTGAATTTTATCAAATAAACTGAAAACGACCCACACAGCCGTGTTTAGGAGCTGTCAGTGACATAATTGTTGCGAAATATTAATACAACTTTCATTGTTATTATTTCGCAACAATAATGAAAGTGACATTTTTCTGACAGCTTCTTAAACGCGATTTAAAAGAACTGATCGTGTTCAGGTTCTTTGGTGAAATTCAACCTTATTAGATTAAGATAACGGTGCCTGAATTCGTAGTTTACTTTAGTATTCTTATTTAGTGAGTTTGCCACGAGTTGCATTTAATATTGAATAAGTTACAGAAGATAACAGTGGACGCTTTAGATTCTTTTCATTTATATCGTTTTACGTAGATTGGTTTAGCCAGTTATCATGTAAGCGCTTATTGCGTGGTGTCGGAACCGTGGATGCGCTAAGAGATGATAGGTAGGTAGTGGGAAGATTATCAAATGACCCGGCGTGTGAAAATACACTCTCTCAGTTGCTGAAAGCCTGGTACAAGTCCCTGATCAGTAAATCTACTTCGTCTCCTTAGCAACACAAAAATAGACTTAGGTCAATGTTGAGTGAAGTATACCATCTATCTCAAAATAAGAGGATCTATTTATTCACACAAACACGTATCTCGATGACAATTCATTTCTTAACACGGTAACTGCCATGTCGGACTATGTGTCCGACACTTTTTTAATCAATAATCGACTTAAAGTCAAATAATACTAAGTACATTTTTGACTTTTATTTTACCCATGGCAGTTAACGTGTTAAATGCTGGTTGACGGGCTTTTGACAACAGCTTCAAAAGGTAGTAATTATATTCTCATTATTGATTGTATTGTAACAGTTTTTTTTTAATTTGAACAAAGTCGAGATATGGTTTTATGTTATGTTACTAAGGGGACGCTGTAACTGCTGATTGGTTGTCCAATCAAATGAACGAATTTGAAAATAGAATAGCAAAAGGCTTTCGGAAACCGGGTGAAAAATTTATATTATAATTAAAAAGCGTTGTAATGTATTGTGATTAAAAATTAAAATGCAATAGTCTATGATAGCGATATCGTATAGTTGAATATTTAAAACTTTATTATTACTTAAAGTGTATTGTTGTAAGTATGACGAATAAAATGTACCGGCCTTAGGAGTAATGTGTAGGAATGTTGAAGGCAGCGGCTTGACAAATTATTATACTCGTGTACCAGTTAGTGTTAAGAGTTTTCGAAAATTTCTCTATGTCTTTTTGTCTCAATCGTATTAGTTTCTAAGGATATACGTGTACCGTCGGTATGCGGAGATTTATCTAAGTACATCATATTTTAATAATGAAATATTTTAACAATGTTGTCTCGTAACTTTTGAGCTGTGCATTTTTTGTCGTGTCGTGACGTCGACACGTGTGCGTCTGTGCACTTTTCACTCGCCGGACGTCACAGATACCAGTGTCGATGTCACAGTACGGCGCGTGCGCAGCCCCGTAGATAATTTTCTAACAGCTACCTATTCAATTTAACCAATAGATGTGTAAATTTACCGCCTGCATAATCTGTATGATGATTTTATTCAGCCTAAAATATTAACTATTTAGGATAAAATAATTATATCTATTTTCTTTAAGAATAGATAATGGATAGTATGAACTGTTAATTTCTAATTACATTATTGATTTGTTAAATTACAAATGACTTGTATTATTTCATAATCCTCTTAACCCTTAAGAAACAACAGAATAAAAATGGCAGAAAAATTTAATAAATTTTATTAATAAACAAATTATTTATTTACAATACTTACAACATTAACCAAGGAACTAACTGGACCGTATCATTTGAACGATAGTTAAATACTTTGCTTTGACTAGGTATGAATCTTCAACAAACAAAATGGCCACGTATAACATATTTTCGCGGTAAATAAAACGCAGATTAGCTACGGCTATGAGATCAGCGTGAACAACAGTTAAAACTGTTTCAGCCTAGACTGAAACGTGACTGATTTGCCCTCTACTTAATATGTTTCACGTGACATTTCATAGTAGAAGATATTAATATATATTGTACTTCACAATAACGGCAAAATTCGGTGTTTCCATGTTGTTCCAGTCACTATAGTTGTGATGTCTTCACGCGACTGGAAAATAAACAAATTGCAAAGTTATATTTTAATGATCACTGGGATATATCATTGCGGACACTGGCGGTCGACCTTATTGCCTCAGTCGTAAAGGTGAAAATCGATCCATCGCTATTGCTCTCGGATGCATCAATAACACCTCTAGTGAAAAATCATCGCGGGCACTGGCGACTTACAACCATATTGCTTTAGCCGTAAGGGTGAAAATCGATCCACTGCTATTGTCCTTGGATGTACCAATAAGACCCCCTAGTAAAAGAAAACAGTATTGACATTACGTCTATGCTTGGTCAAATTCAATTATATTTTTAGCACTATTTAGAAAACCATTGCATGGCACCTGCGGATTTTCGCTGTTTCATCTAATTTGACCCTGTATGGCAAGGAGTTTAAGATTGTTGTTTGTATACCAAAAGTAAACTATTTGTATTGTTAGTAGGTAGGAAATAATCATTTGAACTCAAACATAAGATTGCATTCCGTTCACACTATTTTACCTCTGTTTTTCGTACTGTCAAAATCAAGTGATGTTTGTTTTCTTAACAATAAGGTTGCTTCTGGGTTGCTGCCACTAGGTTGTCAACATCACAGTGATCTTTATTTGCTTTAAAAAAAGGTTGCTGTTGGCTTGCTACTGTTAGAGGTAAAATAACTAAACGGGACTGTAGACATTTTATTATATGTCTACAATTTACATACACAACATGTTTTTATGGCTCTGTACTATTTAGGAAGCTACAAACTCAGCTGTAAAATTTATAATACCTACCGTAGAGAAAAGATAAATAAGAAGTAAGGGCGCGTACACATAGCGAGCCGTTGTACAGGTCTCTTATTTAATCGTGAATGTATTTGTATCAGCTAGTCCACACTCTATACAGTATTCCGGATCCAGTAAAAAATACCGATCCGACAAAATACACAGCAGTCCTCAGTTAACAGTCGGTCCTGTATTACCTCAAGAAGCGACGGATCCGTCAAAAAGGATCCTGTAAACTCGGACGTTTTTTGTGTACGCGCGATTTTTGTACAATACTATTTATCGTTTACAAAAAGGTACGGAACTGATACCCATTCTAAGCCAGGGCTTGTATTTTGGGAGTCAGTCCTCAAACGCGGAGCATCTTATGGAGATCGTGTCAACGTGAATGGCGTGACGTAAATGATGACGTCATTCGCCTAATTCGTTCAACTTACGCAGTTCAACAATGAGCTCCAGTACAACCATGACTGCGAATCCGAACAACGCACACGAGAACTGCAGAAGACCGCTGCTGCCCTTCCACACCTCGAAGAATACCACGTACACCAGGGTTCCACACGCCAGACCCTGAAAATATAAGCATTGGAGGTTAAGTTCCCGATCATCTACAGCAGGGCTGTCCAAACTAAAAACCTTCGCGGGCTAATTAAATTTACTACAAAAGCTGGAGGGCCGCAGAAACAGATATTTTCAGTTTTCAAGTAAAAAAAATACAGGGTAACCATTTCTTTATACGTTTATTGGTTCTTAATTAATTAATTAATCTAATAATAAAATTCCAGACAAAGGCCCGCGGGCCGTTGTCTGGACAGCCCTGATCTACAGGGTGTAAGGGACAGCCCTCCGCAGACTGATGGGATAGGGGATGGATTCAGTATATCATACTAAGATGACCAGTAGAAGAAATTATTTCAGGACCGTTATAGGAATCCAATAAACCTGATTTGTTTTATTTCTTCACACGCAGTGTATCGCTACTCAATTCGGAATGCCGCCTTTGTGCAATCGCCGACGACAGAACTCTGTAGTTAGACAGGAAGTGAACAGCTGATTTTACACGTTCGTTAGAGTATTTCAACATCCATTACTGCTTTTTTATTTTAACCGTATTGTTTACATAAATGGAGTGCTGCTTTCAGTGAATGTAATTTTACATTGAATAAAAACTGAAAACGCTAAAAAACGTTTAAAAAATCCTGAGAAAAATTCCGGTGGAATATGATTCAAAATAAGGAGCTGAATGCACTCTGTCAGTTTGTGGAGGGCTGTCCCTTACACCCAGTATATCTGCAGCGCTGGTGGCCCAGTGGTAACGGCCGCGGTTTACGAGTTGTAGGTCGTATGTTGGAACACAGACAGGCGCTTTCATCATCATCATCATCATTATTTCAGACTAGCTGACCCGACAGACGTTGTCCTGTCTCTTTGATGATATTTGAGCACACATTCTGTCAATTCTATGTCAAATGTCATAATGTTACATTAAAAAAGTTTACATTGTCCTATTATATGTATGGTTGTTATGTATTCTTAAATAAGAGTTCTTGAATGTTCTAATTTTCCGCGCAATTTTTAAATATTTTCTTTCATAAGAACCTTCTCCTGACAATTACAAACACAACTAAAAAAATAAAAGTGAAATCGGTCCAGCCGTTCACGCGTGATGGCGTGACCAAGGGAAATAGGGGTTCATTTTTATATATATAGACATATGCTCCCCCCCCCCCTCAATTTGAGGGGCATTGCCATAATCGCCACTGTTGGCAGGCGAGTTGGCGATCGCAGTATGATGGTCAATGCATAGAGAACGTTGCTGCTCGTTTTCTAGTAGGTAAGTCCCTTAGTCGCCTTTTACGACAATCTCAGAATGAAATGAGGTGATGCTATTCTTTACGTGCAACACCACACGGAAGCATCAGACAAACGCTTTACTTAGTGTAAATTATTTCATCACCACTTCTCTCAAACCGGTGAAGGAGATCGGCATATACTACAACCAAAACAATCTGAGACATGTGATATCTACCAACTCACACTGGGCCCGCGTGGTAGATTACGGCCCACTCCCTCTCTCCGAGAGGAGGTTTGTGTCCCAGCTTTGGGAACATTATGGGCTAATTATGTTGTATACCTGCGTGGTCATAATAGGAATAAATAATAGTTTAAAATAACTACAAAACACGCTTCCATAGAAAAGCGTGGGGTGCTTTTTAAGGTATTTTTTTATCGATATCAGGCACCCCACGCTTTTTTTCCATTATTTTCTACTTTTTAGTTTGGTTTTCTATGGAAGCGTGTTTTTTAGTTTTTTTTTAAACTATTATTTATTTTCTATTTTTAGGGTGTTTCTAAATTTGGGGCGTATGTCAGCGTAGTTTTCGAAGACAGTTTTTTTACTGTCCTGGTAACCCTGGCAAGGATAATGGCACAAATTTATGAAATTATAGTATTGTCATCGGTCCTCGATAATTCTACAGAGTTTAAATGAAATCTGGTCGTTTAAAGTGGGTCAAAATCGCGCTATAAGGAGTCGGTTACAAACAAACATACGAGTGAAGCTAGTATAAAGTGTGTAATAAAAGGTCATTCATTTGCCTAGCTTCTTCCCTTTTGTTGAGGTCGGCGCCCATTCTAAGGGTCACTCAAGACAGAACAGAAAAATGCCCGAGCAATTTACTGGTTCCATTGAAAATAGGACCGTATTATCACATAGCATACGAGCCTACAGGCAATGGTACTGTCAAGCCTAAACAAGGTTATGGTAATACGACGATCCTATTTTCAATGGAGCCTGTAAATTGCTCGGACTTTTTTTTGTTCTGTCAGAATCAAAATCTTAACTTACCGGATACAGCAGAAAACTTAACTCTATGGTGTACAAGGATTCATGAATGGTTCATAGCAATAGGCCTACTATTGAAGTAATGCAAACGTGATTTTGTGCATTATGTACTACCTATTATTGATCGAAGATTATACGTCATATAAAAATTATGAGGACAATAACAATGAAATCGTACGACATTATCCGATGCCCGATAAAACCTATCTCATACCGATAATTATTGTAATTAATAATTATTATTTACCTATGACGTAGTTAATTGCATTTTAATTGTTTTTCGTGCAAAAATAGCGGGCTACTTGTCTAATTATCATAGATACGTAAAGATTTAAGCTCTTGTTCTTAGTACCTATCTAAATCTAGATATTAATAATCCTGACACTTAATTATTTGTTGGTGCTAAGCAATTAATGAATTTAGTTATCTATAATTTCACTAGCCTAATTATAATTAGTAGAGGAAGCCGTAGGTGTCTACATACCTATCTTACTTAATGATAATTATTTATTGATGACGTAGTTAATTGCATTTTAATTGTTTTTGTGCAAAAATTCCGGCTACTTGTCTAATTATCGTAGGTACCTACTTGAACATTTACCTGCTGTCTTATATGGGTCCAGAATGTTGGGCACAAAAGGTATGAATTAATGCCACAAAAGGCATGCGTCTGAGATGAGAATATTAAGAGGGATGTGTGGTGTTACACGAATGGATAAAATAAGAAATGAGTACATAAGAGAAAGTCTGAAAGTGGCACCAATAACTGAAAAATTGTGTGGGAATCGGTTGTCATTGTATGATCACGTGATACGGAGGCAGGCGCGGTCCGAGGGGGGGGGGGGGTCCTAGGGGTCATGACCCCCCCCAAAGACAGTCATGCTGTCGAAACCCTGAACGATTTGCCTGTCTTACTATCTTAAAATTGTTCTCACTTGAGCCACGGAGACTCCGATGGACATTTGCAAAAAGATTATAACCCGGGACATCATGCTGATCAGTAGCGCTTGCGACTACTAGACCAAAGAGGATGTAGGTACCTTCCTAAAAATATTCTTCAGTACTCATGGTGACCCCCCCCTCCCCCCCCCCGAATGTAAGGCTGCGACCGCGCCTGTACGGAGGAATAAGAAAAATGTCGTGAGGAAAGTATTGAGTATGAATGTCGATGGCTATAAGAGTAGAGGGAGACCAAAGAAACGATGGATGGACTGTGTGAATTTTGATATGGATAGAAAGGGGGTGACTACTGAGATGACGACTAATAGAGAAGTATGGAAGAAAAATACATGTTGTTGTTGGGGTCACCCAAATAAATTGTGATAAGGGTAGGAGAATGAATGACCTAATTGAACATTTAAGCTTTTGTTCTTAGAAATTATCTAAATATACAGGATCTGATTTTTTTTTGTAAAACTGACGAAAAATTTCTGCGCAAGGGGGCTAGAATGATATGCTGAATTCATGGTTACAATTTACGCACCGGATAAAAACTTATCCTGTATATTTTATAAACTCGGCTAATTACCTAAATATTTCGTTGGTGTTAAGCAATTAATGAGTTTCAGTATCTATAATTTCACTAACCTAATTTTAATGAGGTGAGGAAGCGGTATGTGCCTACTTATCATACCGATGTCGAAATAAGTAGCCAAGGAATTTTAACCAAGATAAGATTCATTTTTACTTGCACCTTCCTATCTTTCGAGTGCGACATTGCTGACTTATTGAATGAAAATGACAATTCGAAAAGGTGGCGTGTGCCCACTAAATGGAAAAATAACGTTTTAAAACTACTTCATCATCATTTCAGTCGTAAGACGTTCACTGCTGGACATCTAGGCCTCCCCCAATTTGAGGGGCTTCGCCGTAATCGCCACACTTGGCAGGCGGGTGGGCAGTCGCAGTATGGTGGTATAATGCATAGAGAACGCTGCTGCCCATTCCCTAGTACGTAAGTCCCTTAGTCGCCTTTTACGACACCCACGGGAAGAAATGAGATGGTGCTATTCTTAACATCCCACATCACACTGATTAAAATGACTTAAATTACATAACTATCGACATTTAGTTACTACTAAAACTTGATTATTGTAAAACCTTAGGCTCGACTATTAAATAATCCGACGTTTTAATTGAATGATTGTCGGAGAGACTGGTGACAAAGTTTGAAAAAAAAAATCGATTTAAATAATTATCTAGATACGAAATAGATACCTAGATGTTATAAATTATTCGTCAGCTGACCTTAATCTGCAGTAATTAAAGTTAATTTCTAGAGCACCATTGTTCAGAAATCTTTCTGTAGCACGCAATTTCATTATAATAAAACACCAGTCTAAATTAAACGTGACTTGACCTAAATATCTACTTACGGATATGGACCACCTTAAGAGAAGCACATAGATATCCCCATTAAGTTAGAAAAAGCACAAACAAATAGGTATATGCGTAGGTATAGAAGAGCACTGCACTGCAAACGAATTGAGGGCCATCATTATCAAATGTTACCAATAGGTTGGGTTAGGGCGTTGCTGGCCTTCCCCCCCAGTGGGTTCCCGCATTGACGAGGCGGGGGGGCTCAGTAGCCGTGGTTTAGAACCCCACGGCGAAGCTAAGAGGAACCCGAGGAGGGGCCGCTCGTCAGGGCTTTTCCGCTCGAAGCTGACGATGTAGCCGCCAACGCGGTGTCGTTTGGCGACATCATGAGGGTTGGAGGCCGCAGTGGGAGAGGAGTGCCGGTATTGAGGTGCGCCGCTCTCCCTACCTTCCGCGGCCGGAACGGGGTCGCCACCGTCCGATGCCGGACGCGGTGGGGCCGCAGGGGAGGAGGAGTGTTGGTATAGCATTGGCCACTCTCCCTATCCCCTGCGGCCGAAAAGTGGTTGGCGGCGGGGCCACAGTCCTGACCCGTCGCAGGGGGACCAAGGTTGCCATTCACGGGTCGTCTGGCGCCCATGTGCTAATTGGTCCCCGGGGTGGTCACGGCGTGTTATGTGTTCATGCGCGCCGTGAATGGGGGTATCCTCCAGAGGTGGGTCCGGCGACGGACAGCCGCGGCGGGTTCGCGGAAGAGTTTTTTCGTTCCCGTGTTCCCGCCATAAGCGGTGTAGGAGGACACCGTGAAGTTTTAGTGGGTTGGAGTCCCACATAACTGCGCTATTTCCCCGTGGTAGCACAGTATGCATGAGGATTTCTCCACGAAAAAAAAAAAGTGTTGCAGGCCTTTCTCGAAGAGCTGGGGTGGATCGAATAACCGATTTCCCACCCGTACGCAAAATACGCGCTCAGACGTGGAGTCGCGGACACCAGCCCGTCGCGTTCTACCTATTACCTATTATAGGTTGGGTTAATTCCTTGCCACAGGTGGCCCACAAAGGCGGGCTGGCACCAGCTGGGGATCGCAGAAGTCGCATAAGATCTCATGTTTCCGGTGCAAGTACGAGAAGAGAATATCGGTGTGGTTTTTAATCAGTGAGAGTTTGACAGACCCCTCCTCGTCCCATGGACACCCATGAGAATTTTCCACACCCGAACAAAAAAAAAAGTAGGACATTCTTTCCTTGCCTGAGGTCAGCACCAGCCGGGAGTCATAAACGGCGCACTTTTTCCCATGATCCTCGGTCCAAGTATCAGAAACACCGGGGTGGTTTTTAGTCAGGAAAAACAGACCCCTCCCCAGAACGGAAGAAATAGCCATAAGAAAAACCCATCCCGGAACAAAAATAAGCTAGGGCCATCCATAATGGGAATCCAAAACTAGAGAGACATTCTATTCCATGATGAAGTGGCGCTGTGAGAAATAGAACAAATCTGGTGACACGTGTGTGTATAAACTTCTTCCTACTGGTTCGAAAAATACAGGCATGAAATTATGTTCATAATTGTTTCTACTATGTTAGGGACAACAATATCAATTTCAATACACACCTGTAAAATGACGGAGTACACGCCCGCGTCAGCAGCGCCCGCGCCGCCCACCAGCAGGATACCGATACCAATACCGAGCGCCGACATGAAGGAGAACGTGAAAATGTACACGATGGATATCCATCGCTTGGTACCAGATGCCAGCAGTTCGACTCCGATGCAGAACGCGATGATGTACTTGTGGGCTGATACAGCACCGAACATGTACCTGGAAATAGAGGGAATAGAAAATCAGTTAGGTACCATCATTTTCTTTCCATCACAGTTTATTTTGGGGTCGGCGAAAAATGACGTTTTCTTCCATACATCTCTTTTAATTGTCATCTCGGTAGTCACCTCTTTTCTAGCTAAATCACAATTCACACAGTCCATCTATCGGCGAGCAATGGGTAGTTCGCCGCCCGGTTAGGATCAGAGGGGTAATTGCGGAACTTTTTATCGGTAGGAATTGGTTTAAAATTCATAGTTAAACAACATTCATTGCGTTATTTACGTTGCTGAGCCGACAATTTATTCGAACAAATGACGCAATGGTTTAGAAATAATATTCAATCCCATTCAGATTCTGATAAATTGTGCGTTTCGCAATTAGGGTGCAGGCCCGGGTCGACGGCGACGGTGTGTTATGTTCCACGCGCGCCTCAATAAGATATCAACACAATTGAAGAGGTCCGTTAAGTTCGCGGACTTGTTCGAAGGAGTTACCATGGCCCTGGCACAAGCAACTGAAGGAACACGGGTGGGTTTTAGTCAGTAAAAGTCTTTCACGCCCTTCTGCTCTGCCCAGACCGGGAGAAATCATTTGATGATTTCCCACCCAGAAAAAAAAAAACAAAAGATAACAGTCCACCTATGGTCGCCTACCCTTTTAGTTATCCACATATGAATGTGGATAGCTAAAAGGGCCCATTCTCTACCCTTTGTCATTCTACTTTCTTGAGGTAAATTTTGAGTTCATACTCTACAACTTGCCCTTTTAGTTATCCACATATGAATGTAGATAGCTAAAAGGGCCCATTTTCTCCCCTTTGTCATTCTACTTTCTTGAGGTAAGTTTTGAGTTCATACTCTACAACTTACCTCAAGAAAGTAGAATGACAAAGGGGAGAAAATTAATTGCTGATATGAATTTTGTGATCTGTCTCGTTAGCCTTATGCCTACTTCAGAGACTTAAATATAACTGTCGGTGTGTAGTGTGCTATAAGGCACTGTGAGTACAAAAGAATCAGACATAAAGGTAGTATGCAGTATCTCGGTAGTCAAATTTTATAAGGAAAAAGCGAATAAAAAATGTTGCTGCCTTGCGGGCTAGTCCTTGTTTATGATGTTTAATTTTCTGAAAAAAGGTTTTCAATGCATAGGCTATAAGAAAACATACACGGTGAAAGATATAGACGTGGATTCTGAATCCCTACGTTGAAATTTTTAGTCGGTTAACCAGCAAAAAAAATTATATTCCATATATTTTGACCACGCACATTTCTATGAAAAAGCATTTTTTTTTCTTAATAGCCGGTGAAGAAGTATACCCTAGAGAGTCTAAAATAATGTGCTGAATTCATGATTATAATTTGCACGTCCAGGCCACCTTAAATACCAAGTTAATATAGCGTCGTGTTTAATCAAAGAGGATAAAACCACATGTAAAGCTCGCCAAAGTGGTGTTTACCTTTGAATTTATTAGATAATTAAGCGTTAGTGTACACGCACTTCAGATTTAAACAAAGATTCGCGATTTAATATTTAATTGTCACAGCTATCAAAACGTGATTGATAATAATTATTTATCAAATTATTAGTACGTGACACCATACTTGTAGCTACTTATTTTTATTGTCATTATGACGGTTCATAAACTAAATTGACAATAAAAATAAGCAATAGCTATTATAATAGGCGTGCTTTACTACAGGGTTTTCCGCCAATATTGCCAAATACTAATAAATAAACAATATTTTACAACACGGTGGCTTAACTTGGTGGTTGATAACATGCCCTGATTAGGTATTATCAACAGGTACGTAGGTATAAGCAATACTGTATCGTCATTTGGAGATAATAGTATTTAATTTAAATAAATAATAGTTAAGAAACTAAAAAACCACGTTTTCATAGAAAACCAAACTAAAAAGTAAAAAAATTTAGGTAGATATTTTTTCAGTGATATCAAGCACCCCACGCTTTTTTCCATTATTTTCTACTTTTTATCCGTTTTTTTTTTTTGTTTTTGCTACCTTAGTGATTCTGACCAGCACCCTAATTGCGAAACGCACAATTTATCAGAATCTGAATGGGATTAAAGATTATTTCTAAACCATTGCGTCATTTGTCCGCATAAATTGTTGGCTCAGCAACGTAAATAACGCATTGAATGTTGTATAACTATGAATGTTAAACCAATTCCTACCGATAAAAAGTTCCACAATTACCCCTCAGGATCATGGTACAAATTTATGAAATTATTGTATTGTCATTGGCCCTTGATAAGTGTGCTTAGATTCAAATTAATCCGAAGTTTTAAAGGGGTGAAAACAAGTGAAAATCACGTTCATAGATTACGACCTACCAAGACTTAGATACGTACCTACCAAGATACCAAACGCACCGCTTTCTACTGATTTTGAATTTTCATGTTGTCAATTTTGATTAACACCATGTCTGGGTTACATTAAATATTTTTCACCAGCGTTTATTTATTTATTTATATATGCTTTATTGTACACCAGAAAATACATCAACAAGAACATTTGATGCTTGATGCTTGTGAAAAATATTTATCTACATAAAATCTAAAAAAATGTATTATTGCTGCCCAAGTAGGAAAATGTGGCCATTTGCATTCCAGTAGTCTCAAAACCTACCAGAGTGCCGATGACATTTTAAACACCTGTTATTAATTTTCCCTGATAACACTGTAATGTGAAAATATTTTCAATTGGTGACTGAAAGCTGTAAGATTTTAAATGAAAATCAAGCATGTTTGTTATCACAATTACACCACGTTCCCATGAGCGTAATAAAACTGCGAAGGGATTTTTTTGCACAAAGAAGAAGATCTAGATCTTCAACCCACTGCCTAGCGCAGAGAGTTGATAATCGAACACTGTATGTTTTCGACGCGCTGAGACTCACTCAATCAACAATGTTTATGAATCGAACCCAGGGTAGATCAACCAGCGTGACGTTCTGCCAGGGTCGCGAGATATGTTCGAAAGAGGTACCGTGACCCTGGCACATGGGAACTGCAGGAACACGGCGGGATTTATTCAGTAAAAGTCTGACACGCCCTTCCGCTCCACCCAAGAACGGGAGACGTCATTTGATGATTTCCCACATATAAAAAAAAAAGCGTAACGTTCGATTCCCGTTGTTACATTTTTGATTTTTTAAATGCTCAATACGAAAAAGGGACAAAAGTCACTTGGTGCGTTTTAGCGGTTACGTTTTCAATACTCAGTTCAACACCGAGAGTGAAAAATCCAGTGAATAATCCGCCACGATCTTATCGCACTCGTGGGGACGTGGGCTTATAGAGCGATCTATATAGTAAAACCGGTATTCGGTATCAAAGTTAGCAATCAGTCCAATTGGGCAATAAAGGCAACATTTTCACAAGATATCTGAGGGCTTATCAAACAACGTTTAATTTAAGTAATTTAATCTTTTAATATGGCACGGACGTAGGCACGTACCAGTAATCATTAATATATTAAATATTGACTTTTTATAAGATACAGGTAATACTAACACCGTGTGGTGCCGGACGTAAAGAATAACACCACCCCATTTCTTCCCGTGGGTGTCGTAAAAGGCGACTAAGAGACTTGCTAGAGAATGGGCAGCAGCGTTCTCTATGCAATTTACCACCATACTGCGATCGCCAACCCGCCTGCCAAGCGTGGCGATTATGGCAAAGCTCCCCAAATTGGGGGAGGCCTAAGTCCAGCAGTGGACGTCTTATGGCTGAAATGATGAATGCTAACACACAAATAACCATAAACAATGAAAATAAAACTAATAGGTGAGTTTTTTTCAATCTTTAAAATGTGGGTAGTTTTTTGACCCGGCAATCGGCCAGTCGACCACTTCGGTTTCGTAGAAGAAAATGTAGGTCTCATATTTTCAGTTTTCCCAAAGAGTCTGTATAGGAAATGTCATCTCAATTAATGAACCTGCACCCTAATTGCGTAACACACAATTAATTAGAATCTGAATCACTTTGAAGCTTACCGCTAATCCATTCTGATAGATACCTATTCCAAAAAATTGTCTGCTTACCAACGTCAACAACGCCATGAATGTTGTTTCAGCTGTCAAAATGAAAGAGATTCCTACTGATAGTGTATTACGCAATTACCCCTCTGTAATACTATACAGTGTAGGATTAAGGATGTGTATTGTGTCTTGCACGCGTAGCATGACCGTCATAGAAACGGAATTTGTCGACGGAAGAGAAGACAAAATGATAGATTGTATCGTAGAAAAATTGTGTAAAACTGAAGAGAAGAAATGTCTCTAATCTTCAGTCGACAAGAGTACGATGTCAAGTATGATGACTATTTCTGTCTACTATTGATGAGATAGAAACATTTTTACAGAATTAAAATACATAAGGGACTTTTTTTGTGCTTGGTAGAATAGATATAGAATTGGTCATGCTACGCCGGCAGGATTTATATAGTGTAAACCCGTGGTGTAAACCTACAACACTCCAAGTAAACATAAGGGGCAGACGAAAGTTTCAAAGGGGCGTTAACTTAAAAGAGGAAAATGAGTATTTTCCCAACTACTTTGTAGAGAAAAGTACCTACTTATGCACTTATCAAAAGAGCTTAAACTCAATAGGCAGCACTCAATATGAGTGTCTACAAAACTTAACGTGTTGTCACGTATTTGTTATCTAGGTACTCGTAATAATTGATTATGTTACTTGTTCTGAACAACTTCCTTAAAATATCTAGACATTGGTATTCCCCACCCCCATTAAAATTTTTAGGAGGCCATATACGAATTTTTTACGATTTTGCTGACTTGCTTGATTTTACAGAGGTACTTTTATAGTTAAATAATATATTTCCATACGTTTTAATGCACAACATGAAAAATGGGTATTATTGTTTAATCAAATTTATTTAACACAAATTAAAACAAATTTATAAAAGTGTGGGGTGCTTTTTAAGATATTCCCTTAATTTATTTATTTATTTAATTCGAGCAACAAGACTCATAGTGTTAGTAATGACTCTACTTTTACCACTATCTGTCAATAAAATATTATAACGATTCAAGCGCCCCACGCTTATCTACAATTTTTTTGTTTTTTTTTTTTTTGTTAATCACTCTGTTCTTAATTTAAAATAATTTTCTACTTTTTAGTTTGGTTTTCTATAAAGCGGGTTTTTTAGTTTTTTTTAATGCTAGATTTATGGTGAGTTTACTGCCCATTTTTTTGCCACATTTCAGGAGAACGATTGATTTGGATCTGAAGTTTATTTCTGTTGTATTATTTTATGAAAGAGAGTTCTGAGGAGTTGAAATCAAAAGAAATACTTTGCCCACTTTTTCTAAAATTTGATTAAGTTAAATAAAAGTGATAAAAAGTTGTTCATACATTCGATAAGAAACTTTGACATTATATTTAGATAACTTTCACAACAAAATATATTGTTTTTTTTCTCATACCATATAGACGTCAAAACGATTCGTAAATATGTGATATTCTAAACCTCTTACAGCAAAATTCACATAACAGTCGCAGGTTTGAAATCGTTTAATCAAAACAAAATACGAAAAATAAAAAATTGCTCATTCATTAGATCATAATTCAAATGATCTTTAATTTTATGCATTAAAACTTGTAGTAATACGGTATATCACGTGAATCAGTGAAATCAAACAATTTATTTAATGTACTAAATTCGAAAAAGACTGAATGAGTGTTTTGTCACTAAACCACTCATCAGATAATAACGCATCATCAATCGATCAATCTTGCACGTGAAGGTAAAGGCACGATGTAGGCATATCTGTCAGAAATTTGGCGAAACATCCCAACGTTGATTTGATGGATTCGTTTACTCCTCTACCGATCGTATTACTCCTGACGAAGTTTATTTTGATTATATGTGTGTATCTTTGAAATCGTATTTATTCTTATATTTTACAGCTATTTCCGTCCGAGCTATCTATCCCTTATATTTCACCTGCCATGCCTGCATCACCCTAAAGTTGACTGGTAGAAAAAGTCTCAAGGATCAAGTCTGCCTTTGTTCAGTATATGTTTTACTCGTGCATAAAGTTTTAATAAATTAACTTTAAAGAGACTGGTTATCAGTCCAATAACTACTAAAAATACACCTAGATACGTCAGATCATGAGTTCATGAATCATCGTTCCGGGATTTAGTGTAGTAGGCCTTTGGAGATGTGTAGTCGATAAGCAGTTGCGCGTATAATCCATCACGTAACATCGATAAGCTATCGATTTTCCCAACAGTTCTAATATTTAAATAAGAAGCGTCTAATCATACCCTTGAAATTCGATAGGCGTACGCTATCTCCGGTGACTTGATACCACGGGTATCGTAATTTGTACGTAGGTACTACAAAATCTTCTGATAAATTTTACGTGACTGCAGGTAGCACGAGACGAGTAGTTAGAGTACCTACCTATTGTTTTTTCCCCTATCGATTTATTGCCATAACGATATAACGATAACTATTGTTCGCGGTCGGCGAGACGTCTCGTCACCTATCTAAGCTAGTAAATCTTTCAGTAAACAATTCTTTGTAACAATATTTACTAATCATACCGTACCAAATACGGCACGTATTTTTCACGAAAATGAACAGGAAAATTGAATTTGTTTGTATTTTTAATTCGTACCTGCCTTATCGGTTAGTGCTACTGATATTATCGTACCTAATATCCGTGTCACTGGAGCATAAAGGCTTCTTCAGACAGGAACGACGCAACAGCGCAACGCGACTCTTATTGAACAATTTCCATGAAGTTTACATAGAAATAGCAATTTCCATGAAGTTTACATAGAAATAGTTCTACGAGTGTCGCATCGCGCCTGTTTGTGGGACTTTTAATGAGTTTCTTAACGAAAGATAACTATTCAATGAATAAATTGAAATAATTTTATGAATTTAAAAGACGAGGATCTTTGACGTATGAATAAGTAGGTCATATCATCAATCATGTTCATTACAAAAGAAACATGTTTTGTAACGAGTTAAAATTATAAGAATCTTGGCAAATACTGGAAAGGAAAGCAGACCTCACCAATCAGTAGGTAATTAAGCAGTATACCTGCTTTACTTTGGGTGTGTATTTACTTTTGCAAGAACTGAAAGTAAAAGACAAATTCTTAAATTCTCAAAGAACCTAACAAAAACTAAACATTCCCATAACTGTCCAAAGGTACACAAGCGTACAAGCAAAACCTGATACGTACCACACGTTTCCAACTGACGACTCCAACCCCACAGCAAGTCCTTCAAACAGCTCATGTACAGACAGAGCCAGCACAATGAGCAGTCCTCTCAAAGCTGATGCCACAGAGTCGTCCTCTTCCATCATATGTAGGTGGCTAAGTCCGTTCTTCTCCTCAATCTCAGCCTCCTTTTCTGGGACCGGTTCAACGGCTGCTTCGACGGAACCTCCCGCCAAAGAACTCTTCCTCAGCCTGAAAGGTTTGGTGAAGGAGTTGTTTCTCTTCTTGTTCTGACGGCTGTTGATGTACAGGTGCACTAGTTCTTCTACGAGGTAGATCATGAAGAATCCACCGCACATGATCAGCCCGGCCATGAAGAGTGGGATCTCGGCAAGCTCGCCATTCTCTGGAAATAAAGAAATTGAAAATTTATTATTGTAGGATATGCCAAGACACAAGATGTAGTCAAGTTTTTTGAATTTTCAAGCAAAACATAAGTAGAACTTTGGAGAACTAGAAAAACTTTGTTTAAAGTTAAAGTATGTGTAGATGCTAATGCGGCACCGAAAGAAATTCACGGGAGACTCGACGGGCGTCTACGATAGATATTATAATCTTCACATTTTTTACCAGTTTTGGGAATATGGTATAAATGTAGCAGTAGTCCACAGAAAACAGTGAAATTTTTAAAGTGGTCTACGAAATAAGTTTGGGAATCTCTGGTGCAAATTGAAATGTATAAATAGTAAAACTGTTGATTCGTCAAATCATCAACTCATTAATCAAATCATTAACTCATTCATCAAATCATTACTGACCTAAGTTAGCGCGATTTATTCGGTTAACAAAGAGAACATAGTTAAGTATGTAGATTAGCCAGATAACAATCATAATTGCATTGTGTTGACTGTATATTGAGTCAGATTCTTCTTTTCTTCTTCTCTGTTATTATATGTTTAATCCTTATTAATGTTTAATTACTGATAACAGCCTAGTTTTATAAAACTGGTTGACATTGAATTTATTTGTGATACTATATTACGTTTTTGCAAGATTTTTTTACGTTGATAGAATGAATATTGTCTTTTCATTGCACAGTGAATAATTTGGCCGTATTGTGGTTATGTAATTCAGTAGTCCTTGTTCTTAGTATTGTGAGAATGCACCTAATGTGGGTGTACAGTCAGTTCAAGAGATATCGGCCCTGACTTACAATTTTGCCACCAATTTGCCGCTAGATTACTAGTACATTTTATTATAAAATCAAGTCAGTTTCGGAACTTCATTCTTCAACTAATACAGGATAAGTTTTCAACCAGTGCGCAAATTTTAACAAGTTAAACTTAAACGAGTTATAATAACCATGCAATTTTTATTTTGATATATCTTAGTACAAAAAAAATAAGTTATCGTTAACGAAAGATGTTTATTTTGAAACTGGTTTTTATGGTAACTTGCGCGCGGCGGCGAAGGTGAACGAACGAGCGTAGCTACAAGTACCTACCAGTTCGATCGATCAAAATTCTAAGAAGTTCGAAGTACCTACGCTGCGCGGTTACTGACCTATTACTAATTCAATATCATATATGACGAAATATGTAGGGTGTCCACAGTTTACTGATTTATGGTCGGATAAAAATTAAAAATAAAAGTATTGAAAAAATAATTGAAATGTGTTCTAAAACTGATACTGAACCACCAAAAAAAATTTACGCACTGCTTAAATTTTTTTCCTGTATAACTTAGTTGATTTTGACCAAGTATATTATCCTAGTTTCTGATTCTCCGCCATATAAAAAGATGGGCTAATCATACCCAAAAAGCAGACAACACACTGTGCATTCAATACAATAATGCGTTCAGAGCGCTTTTGAGGCTTCCGCGTTACTGTAGTGCGTCAGGGATGTTCGCTGATGCACAAACGGACATTTCGCGATCATGCACATAGAAGTGGCATCAAAGATGCGCAGAATAAGGGTGAGCAGAAATAGCATTCTAGGGTTTTTCAGATAGGTTAGAAAGGCCTACAATCATAATGGATAGGTTTATCAAGCTACATGTCAGACATGGGGTTTGATAAATGTTCCTCTAATTGGATGCTAATGTTTAAGAATTCTTAAAAGTCTTTTGTGGATATTAAATTTGAAGGTGAAGATTTCATTGTGTAATTTTTAATTTTCTTCTCTGCTTGATCTTCTAAGATGTCTTCTTCACATATACCTTATACCTTTATGTTGGGTAATATATAAGTATATTCCTATATAGCCTTGTCGTCTATAAGTATTTAAGTGTGTGATGAAGTGATAGTAAGCAATGAGAGATAGTTGTTATAAATACAAAGGATTAATTTCTCATTGCCTGAATACCTATGGTATTTTCTTAGATGACTACCCATGCCTCCTATTGATGTCTATGCAAATTACTTAATTCTAATGAATCGAATGATTTCAGTATATTCAATCCGTCAAAATTATCAATTGGTTTTTATTTTGATTACTTAGCTTGCTCAGCACCAAAATAAAGGGATTTCCTTAGCTATTATAAATGTAAGAAGTTTTTAGAGCCTATATACTGGGTCACATTAAATTAGCTGGCAACACTTAACCCACGTGATGGGTATTGATATAAAAAACTAATAAAAATTGAAATTCCAACTTTTTTTGGATACCTCGTGGTCGTGGGTAAAATATTGCCCGCAAACATTTCATTCTGTATTATCTTCAACACGACTTTCTTTACTTCCTAGACAGATACAATCAATATCTCTAAAACAAATCTAAAGACTTATTTATGTATGTTTACTACAAAGTATTTATCGGCCAGCATTTATGCTCTCAGAACTCGACAAAATGTTTGGAACATCTGTTTTATTTCACGATTCCGTCGTTTGGTCATAGTCCTAGAAAATTAGTGGTCTAACTTCCTCTTGCCTAGTCATAACACGCGTTCTAAGGTGGAACTGGAAGTAGATACATAACTACAGCATTGTATGTAGGTACCTAAAATTAAATATGAAATTACAAGGGCCAATATTCAAACCAGTACATTTAGAAACAGGTTTTCTAGAAGATCTTGATGACCTTAGGGTAAACATAGACGCGACCGTGTAGCAGCCATGTAGGTAGATCAGGTAACGCCATAAATTAATGATGCCGTACTTGAAAACCATGCGGCTGAGGTTATCGTGAACGTAATTGAAAGTATATAAAATGCGTTCAACATACATCATCAAGTTTGTATTCTCGGGAGGTATGTATGTTGGTACAGTTAGCGGAATTGATCGCCGTATTATTATAGTAGGTATAGCCATTTCATACAACTATCAAGGAATAACAGTTCTTATTTGAAGGCATTATGGACTATTTAAGTTGATCAGTTGGATTAGAAAAAAAAATTTTACAAAAAATTAAACCGCCGAAAAAAACAGAAAAGCAAAAAATAATAAACTTTTATATTATGAGTCGGCGCTTGGAGTGATCTTTGTTCATTGATTTTTCAGCGCCGACTCATAATTTAAAAGTTTATTATTTTTTGCTTTTCTGTTTTTTTTCCGGCGGTTTAATTTTTTGTTAAAAAGTTTTTATTTTGTAATTTTTTGTGGCTTTAATGTACTTATAATACTTGGCAAGGTATACCCTATCCAATAAAAAAAGAATTATCAAAATCGGACTAGTCTGTACAAAGTTATGCGTGGTTATACATTACAATCAATGAGTGAACAATCAATCATCCCCTGTTTTCCGACCCTTAGGGTTCGATTTTGTTTTCTAAATTTATATGGGACCATCCTTGGAGTATATTCTTTCCAATAAAAAAAGAATTATCACAATCGGACTACTATGTAAAAAGTTATGCGTGGTCATACATTTAAAAAAAAAACGCGTCGAATTGATAACCTCCTCCGTTTTTTTTCGTCGGTTAAAAAGAAAACCTAAATTGACACTACTACGTCTCGCCAGTTATGGTCCCTGGGACAGCATGGTGACATAAAAAGCCATGATTAAGCCTTTAGAAGGTACTTAGAACAATGAACTCTTTTTCGGCCTTAAAGAGAGTAAAAGCTTGGGCGGAGCACCGCCGTGTCCTCGTAGAGACGATCGGCGGCGGCGACCTCTCGCGTCCAGCCCTGGTGCGAGCCATGGTACGGAGCGAGAGGGCATGGAAAGCTGTCACCTCCTTCTGAGAAGCAGTAATGCTCGCGAAGGAGGAGGCGGGGCGCGTGAGGGAGTGGCAGTCTCTGCGCCCTCACGTCCCTAGCCGCCGCAGGAGGAGACGCCCCGGGCGTCGGGAGTCAATAGCGGACTCCCGGTCACCGCAGGCGCGAGCTTGCGGGCGGAGCGGTAAGGACCAGGCTCGGGTCGACGGCGCGTAGTGTTCCACGCGCGCCTCAAAGAGGTGTCAGCAGCACTGAAGGGGTCTGCTAGGACCGATGCCTGCCGGGGTCGCGAGATTGTTCGAAAGAGATACCGTGACCCTGGCACATGGGCAACTGAAGGAACACGGGTGGGTTTTAGTCAGTAAAAGTCTGACACGCCCTCCAGCTCCGCCCAGAGCGGGAGATGTAATTTGATGATTTCCCATCCCAAAAAAAAAAGAGAGTAAAAGCTGTATCTTGTCGATCCACTGCGCCTGAACTAAGAACATTATACCGAGACATTCCGACAGCGTTGCCACCGACTGCAGCGGGATGTAATCATTTTCGAGCTCGCTTCGCTCGCTCTTACATTCTATGGTCTTCTGACTCTCAAACTTTTCTCAAACAGCTCCTATTTTAGTAAGAAAGATGAATTAAAAACCTAAACAAGAGTTCCAAGACGAGGACTTCTATTGAGGGTATAAAAAAACAATTAACTTTTTTTTGTCGTTAATTATTTGCAAAAAGTTATTAAAATTCCTACACTAGCTGAAAAGACGGGGGGCCTCATTTTGTTTTAACGCCCAGGCCCCCAACAGACTTATTCCGCCACTGATTGGAGCATAATTGACTAGACCCCGAGTATGTGACTGACTGTGACTTAATGACCCTTGACTCGAAAACTGGTTCGCCCTTGGGTATGCACCCATGGAATTATACCTTGTATACACCTAAATTATGACAGACACAGAGACAGTACCTATCTACTGTAAATAATATTATGATTCATTAAATGGTAGCTATCGGTAGCGAAATCTATACTCCTAATCTAATGCCTCTATTACGTTTATCCTCAATAATCCGATATAGGTCTAGTATCATTTATTATACTGTGATATAAATAAATTTTCATTCATAGTTTTATTAATTACTTAGACCTGAAAATGCCTACTTAAATATTTCATAATCTGCCGACCAGATTTTTGGATACGGAAAGACGTTTCTTTTTTTCAAGTGCTTCTGATGTCATGGTCACTCACCTGCCAGGGTCGCGAGATTGTTCGAAAGAGATACCGTGACCCTGGGTCGACGGCGCGTAGTGTTCCACGCGCGCCTCAAAGAGATGTCAGCAGCACTGAAGGGGTCTGCTAGGACCGATGCCTGCCAGGGTCGCGAGATTGTTCGAAAGAGATACCGTGACCCTGGCACATGGGCAACTGAAGGAATACGGGTGGGTTTTAGTCAGTAAAAGTCCGACATCCCAGTCCCGCTCCGCCCAGAGCGGTACAAATCATTTGATGATTTACCATCCAAAAAAAAAAGGGGGTCACTCACTCTTCCTACTCTATAAGTCTGACAACTAAGATACGGGTCTGTCCGAAAGTAGTTCGAAACTTCGAAGTAGACACTACACCCAATTATTAAATTTTTAGGCGATTAAAACACGTCAGTAGTAAGGGCAACTGTCAAATCGTGTTGTCATTCATTCATAAGTTGCGCTCCTGACTAATCTTATGTCCATAGGTTATTCGGAGTAGGAGAAACCCGTAATTTCGGGGAAGGTGTTGACCCGCTGATACGTAGTTCGTTTAAACGTAGTTAGTTTAATTATTCTTATATACAGGGTGTCCCAAAAATCAACGTCGAGCCGAAAACGGTTGATAGGCCAGGTGGTGACAGTTATCAGAAAAAAAACTAAAAAAATCTAAATTAAGTACTTTTCAAATTATTGACATTACTTTTCTTTTTTTTTGTGAGTGATGTAACCCTGAATAACCCTTCTGTAAACTACACTCCAAAATTAAAACACAACTACCTCAGTTTTAAAGAAAACATCACTTTTTTGCTCCACCATGTTTTAAAAATTATTACATCGCCCAACTTTAACTGACTGTACTGAAAACAAAAATGCTTTACTTAGATTTTTTTATTATTTTTCTGATAACTGTCACCACCTGGCCTATCAACCGTTTTCGGCTTGACATTGATTTTTGGGACAACCTGTATACGACCATGAGCCAACCACACAATCCCACGGTATATTTAACGCCGTCAGTCCTCATTGTGTTCCCATCAAGCCGACATCTATGGTGTTCGTGACTATCATGACCTTTCACGGTGTATGCTGACGGCTGTCTGTTACCCTTCGCTGAGTGCTTCCACTAACCTATTTCTAGGGTTCCGTGTCTCAAAAAGAAAAACGGAACCCTTATAGGATCACTTTATTGTCTCTCCGTCTGTCTATGTATCAAGAACTGTTTTCTCAGTAACGCGTAGAGACATCAAGTTGAAATTAATATGAAATACATAGGTCTGCATTCCCTTGGAGCTCCAAAAATGAAGCTTATAAGTCAACGCCATAAAAAACACAACGATTTATGTGACATATTATGATACTCGTAAATAATCTTGCCTGTATTGTATTTCCCGTTAACCTAGAATCATGTTTGCCACGAAAAAATGTCTCATATAAAAAGTGAAGGAAAAGTCCGAAAATCGTTCATTTGTAGTTTTATTTTTCATTTGCAATTGCAGAAGAACCCTTTTCAACTACAGAGTCAAGCTTGTTCTTGGGATAAATTCATCCCAATTACGGAAACCCTTCGTTGTGCGTAGTCCGACATGCATTTAGCCGGTTTTTAGGGTTCCGTTGCCAAATGGCAAAAAATGGAACCCTTATAGATTCGTCATGTCTGTCTGTCTGTCCGTCAGTATGTCACAGCTACTTTTTTCCGAAACTATAAGAGCTATGCTGTTGAAACTTGGTAAGTAGATGTATTCTATGAACCGCATTAAGATTTTTACACAGAAATGTAAAAAAAAAAACATAAATTTTAGGGTTCCCCATACATAGAACTGAAACTCAAAAATATTTTTTTCATCAAACCCATACGTGTGGGGTATCTATGTATAGGTCTTCAAAAATGATATTGAGGTTTCTAATATCATTTTTTTCTAAACTGAATGGTTAACGCGAGAGACACTTCCAAAGTGGCGAAATGTGTGTCCCCCCTCCTGTAACTTCTAAAACAAGAGAATGATAAAACTAAAAAAAATATATGATGTACATTACCATGTAAACTTCCACCGAAAATTGGTTTGAACGAGATCTAATAAGTAGTTTTTTTTTAATACGTCATAAATCGTAAACCGCAATTTACCTTTCATTCAATCAACTCAAATATAAAAATTAAAAAAAAACATTTCATTTCATAAACATAAACCTTATGCATAAACCTATACCTACAGGTTTGTACGGAACCCTCGGTGCGCGAGTCCGACTCGCACTTGGCCGGTTTTTTTTTACTTGGCGATGCCACTTGTTTATTACACGCTTTATATTAGCTTCACTTGTATGTTTGTATGTTTGTATGTTTGTTTGTAACCGACTCCTTATAGCGCGATTTTGACCCACTTTAAACGACCAGATTTCATTCAAACTTTGCACACCTGTCAAGGACCGATGACAATGCAATAATTTCATAAATTTGTGTCATTATCCTTGCCAGGGTTACCAGGACAGCAAAAAAAACTGTCTTCGAAAACTACGCTGACATACGTCACAAACTAATTTGTGCCATTATCCTTGCCAGGGTTACCAAGACCGCAAAAAAACTGTCTTCGAAAACTACGCTGACATACGTCACAAACTACGCTGACATACGTCTCAAAATTCGAAACACCCTAAAAAATTGAAAATAAATAATAGTTTAAAAAAACTAAAAAACACGCTTCCATTGAAAACCAAACTAAAAAGTACAAAATAATGGAAAAAAAGCGTGGGGTGCCTGATATCAATAAAAAAATACCTTAAAAAGCACCCCACGCTTTTTTTCGTTTGGTTTTTTTTACAAACGCATTCTATTCGTAACAGACGCTCGTAGTCAAAGCGTAGGCGTAGCGCGTATAGTCACGCGTATGTGCCGCTATACAGTTCTGCGTAGGGTCAGCGTAGAAATCGCTACACTCAGAGTAGGCATCGCGCGTAGGCGCAGCGTAGCAGACGCGCGTAGGTCCTGCGCGTAGCATCACGCGTAGGCGCAGCGTAGCAATCGCGCGTAGGCTCAGCAGAGAAGTCACAATACTTAGGCATCGCACGTAAACACAGCGAAGTCGAGACGTTGTGTAGCGACGATATACGGAAAATATGACGATGCATACGATGTGTGCTACATATGCTTATTCTTATTTTTATCGATGTCTAGCTAACTAAACAAGGGACAGAATTAATAACTAATTAGACGATTGCCCGATTGCCAAATGACCGATTACAATCGATAACGTTCGCTCTTATTTTGTTATCTTTTTTGTTATGATTCAATTTTCGATTACTAAATCTTGATTTTTTCAGCAAATGGATTCTTATTGTTGTTTTTTTTCCCCTAATGTAAGCGTTTTCTTAAATAAGATTTTTATTATTTAATTTGAAAACAAAATTGAAAACTGTAATCAAAATTGTTTGTTTTACCTTCCTTTTCACGTTTATTTGATTCAGTTGTCAGTTGACTCAGTTTAAACTGGATCGTAATTTTACACGATATAACTGTAATATTAATTTTAGGATTTACAAGTTTATGAAAGCTGGAAACTGACTTAATAGTTAAGTCTTTATAAAACCGCGAACGTCTATTAAGAACTTTGGGTCATGGTTCACTCTTAATGAGTCTAAAAGATACGAGAGAAAACTTCATAGAAACCTAATTTTAAACAGCATGAGACGATTATAATTATATGCAGAAGGTTCTAATGTTTTTATTTAAAATACTGTAGTAATTTAAAGTAAAAGTTACTGCGCGCATTCGTGCCAGACCGCAACTCTAGGCCCAGCAGGAACCGCGGCGTAAACGTAACAAAAATTCTAACGATTTTAAAATAAAGTAGTCGCCATGATTAATTTAAAACTTTATGTATTATTAACCATACATACACACTCCATATAAACTTTAATTGTGCCTGAGTTCATACGTCTCCATCCGCGTAATTTCCGTAAAAAGCGGTACAAAGTTTTTTCTTCACATATTAATAAATAGATAAATAAATACGTACTCGAATTTCACATATTATTTATTTCGTTTTAAGATTAATTATATCTATCGGTAACCTAGATGCTACAGGGTAGTTGTATTTTCAATTCAAAAATCGGTACGTTACGTTTAATTCGGGTGTTCGTGCCAAGACTCCTGATGCATTAAAGATCTGTACTGACATCGGCATTTTACTTTTACTATTCGTAACACGTGTTCCATTCGACGCCGAATGTTAGAAAGTTTCGAACCTATCAAAATACCAAAAATACCTGACACGCAATTAAAACCCAATCATGCACATGAATGCCAAAATTATCTAATTGAATGTTACGTAAGAGCGTAAGGTATGCGGTTTAAAGAAGCAAAGAAGCAAAAATAAGTTGTGTCATAATAATTACCAAGAAATTGTTTTATAATAACATTACGTATATGTAGGTCATCATCATCATCATTATTTCAGCCGAAAGACGTCCACTGCTGGACATAGGCCTCTCCCAATTTGGGGGGTTTTGCCATAATCGCCACGCTTGGCAGGCGGGTTGGCGATCGCAATATGGTGGTAAAACGCATAAACAATGCTGCTGCCCATATCTATACTAATATTATAAAGCTGAAGAGTTTGTTTGATTGAACGCGCTAATCTCAGGAACTACTGGTCCGATTTAAAAAATTCTTTATGTGTTGGGTAGCCGATTTATCGAGGAAGGCTATAGGCTATATAACATCGCGCTACAACTAAGAGAAACGGAGCAGTAATGAAAAATGTTGTAAAAACGGGGAAAATCGCACGGGTAGGCGATTCGACGCGACGGGAAGAGTCGGGGAACAAGAAATTTAACGCGGATGAAGTGGCAGAAGCTAGTTCTCTAATAAGTCCCTTAGTCGCCTTTCGCCTATCCTGCCAGTCTGTAGGTACACTATATGTATTTTATAATGCAACACACAAGAAAACTGATTAAACATGAAAACAGTAAACCTTACCTATTACTAAGAAAGGAAAATTGAGTAATTGAAGGAAATGCGCTGAAAAACCAAGCTGTATAAAACCACCACCCTAATTGCGAAACGCACAATTTATCAGAATCTGAATGGGACTGAAGATTATTTGTAAACCATTGTGTCATTTGTTCGAATAAATTGTCGGCTCAGCAACGTAAATAACGCAATGAATGTTGTTTAACTATGAATATTAAACCAATTCCTACCGATAAAAGTTCCGCAATTACCCCTCTGGTCAGTGTCAGGTGACACTGACCTGCAAATTGCAAAAAAACATTAAAAAAAAAAAAATTCGCGGCGTTTCTCCCATAAGTCTTTTTCTTGGTAACGACTAGGTAAATGTATACTTCGGTAGGACTTCACATTACTCCTATATGTATGTACATTAGCACCTGACTGTGAAAACTAAATTATATCTACTTATTATCAGATACTTGGTACTAAGCTAGGTACTTGTGACAAAACATTATAGATTTTTTAAACTCTGATTATATTTTAGCGTCTACCACATAACCAAATGCAATTTTTTACACCTACTTACCTACCTGATTGATATTTGTATCAACATTTGAAATAGAATGGAATGGAAATAAAATATATTTGCAAAGACGATTAGGTAAAAATACATTTTTGCAAAGACCGTAACCTACGTTACGGTCTTTGCAAATATATGTGTTATGCAATTAGGGACCCTAATTGCATAACACACTATCTATCAGAATCTGAATCAATTTGAAGGATATTGCTAATTCAGTGCTTTATATGTATGAAAAATAAATCTGCTCAGCAACGTAAATAATGCGATGAATGTGGTTGAACTGTCAAAATGAAAGTTATTCCTACTGAGTATATGTTACGCAATTCCCCGCTGTAAACACGCATTCTACCATTTGTCATGCTAAAATAAAGTAGTGTTTATAACTAATGCAATTATTAGTGCCTCTTATCAGGTAACTCACACCTCTTTAACTTCCTAAATTACATAGTTTCGCCAACAGAAAATGATACCCGTACAGGATAAGTACTTATGTACTGCAATTTTGGTCTGTAAGTCCCTACTTACTTGCAGTAAATTGAAGTGCTTTGTGGGTTGCAGTTGAAAATCTTATGCTGAGCTGATGCCCTTTTGGCACGTTTAACATTGTTTTTTTTTTTTAATACTTTTAAGGTTTTGGTGCTGTAGGTAATGCCGATAAAATCTTTCTTTCTTTCAAATGTTTGTACACCGTGGAAGTCGTTTGTTTTACGCAAAAACATGGCAGGAGACATCGAGCCCAGGATTTCGTACGGTCACAGCAAGATGACCAAGACTAAAGAACTTGACGAAATAGGTACTTACTTTGGATACCTGTCATTGCTTTTTTAATTATTTGTATATATAGTGGTACAGTAATTTTATACTAGGTGCATCGTCTTCGCGTATACATAATAGTGTAAAACATTTTAAAAGATTAATGGTGAAGTTATTGCTCATTCTTCTCAATACAAAATTATATAGAGGGGCAACTAGAATGAATTTTGTTTTTTTTTTTTTAATTTTGGTACATTTTGTTGGGTCCATATACGAGTGTTACAGATTTTTTAAATAAATACTTAAATGAAGAATAGCTGTAAACGGATCGGGTAAAATCGACCACTACAAACGGAGATAACTTTACTTCAATAAAATGAAATTATATCCTATCTAATATCAGCGTACATTATAGTCATAGACGGTACAATGCCCACGCTAATGCAACACAGAATGTATCTGTTGTTTCCCAACATTGCATCTCTATTTATGTCTTAGTTACGACAGCCGAGAAAAATGCATAAACATTTAAGTAGCACTTTGGTTGTCACGCTACTTAATTCATCGATAAATTCGGTAGTACACAACCTAGAATCTGTGTACTTAGTTCACTAAGCGTTTATTTATACACGTGGATGTACGTAATTGTCTTTACCGTGGTCGTGAAAAATACAGTGTTGATACTAAGTAAATGCTACTTCAATGTAAGAAAATATTATATGATGTATGCAACATCTTATATTTCCGATTATTAACATAAGTGCATGTGGGTTTAATAAATTGATAGCAACAATAGGATTTTGTTTGGTTTTAGTATTGCTTCTGCACAATAAAAACCAAGGCATAGTTAATACATAATGTGGTAGGTAATGACGAATCGATCAATAGTATCATGATTTATGAAGGTGCATCAGGTGTTTCATGTAAATAAATCTACAGATTACTAACCTTGCAGAACTTCAATGTTGTCATCGACTTCAGGTAACAAGTGCATGAAGGTGGTCGCGAACAGGATGCCCCCTCCGAACGCGAGCAAGCCCATTACCAGCTGATTGGAGGAACGCAGGTTGGAGGAGCCACTCGTCTTGAACCAGTCGTACTTTAGGGATATGATCAGCGGCAAGCACCCTGTCACCATCGATATGGCGAAGAGGCACACCATTGTAATAATTTTGGCTGTTAAAGCCTCTTCCATTGCTTCTTCCAAAGTAAAATTCATGTTGAATATAATATATTTATGTCACGAATTTAATTAATTTAGTTACGGAGTAGAACGGTCGGTTGTAGCCGCACGGTATGTTGCGCACGCGTCGCTGTCTGATCAACGATCAGTCGACTGAGCTTCCTGCGCTCCTGCGCTTGTTGTAGGCGGGCTCTTGATAACGAGTCATTATTAATGATAAAAATGACAGTAGTTTGTTCGCCGTCACATCAATGAGCTGCTGTTTGTAGTAATCAAACGTAACAGTAATCTTACCGCCAATATCTGAATACAGGTACGTGAGTTATAAAGAGTAACTAATAAAATAATAACTAATAAAAATAATAACTAATAAATCTTTGAAAGATTATGTGGATTACCGGCATTACGTGACCTTTCGCAAATTATACCGTGCATTCTTTTTTTTTCTCGCTTTTGGTAATTGAGCCAATATGTCGACTATTCTGCCCACGGATTCTGCCATTGTTTTCAAAGTGGGGGGACAAAGTATAGTAGACCTTTTAATATCTCATATTATCTTTACCGCTCAAAGGTTGAATGACACTTGCACGTCATAAAACGTCAAGGTCTATTTTTATCTATGTGACTGTAACAAACCTTAGCCCACGTTCCTAGACGTAATAAAATCGAGGCGGGAGTTTTTCGCGCACTGTTTGGCGCCGAAATTGAAAATCGAACAGTGTCTTATTTTTGACATGCTGGGGTGCACTCTGTTGGATTCTCAATGCTAGGTTCAATACAGAGAGTTCAAAATTCAGTGCACGATACAAACCCCGCTGCGATATTTTAACGTTCGGGCGAAAGTGGTTTTAGTGAAGTTTTCTATTATGAATGTTTTCAAAAACCCCAACTCTACATTTGAAATCGTTCAAATCATAATATTATTCACACTTATTTCACGGCAAACAGTTTGTGTCAACCTTGACAATTATCACCCTACCAGCTACACACGGCTACATTATGAAGCTATAAATTTCCAGTTTAAACTGATCAGTAAAATGAGATCTCATTTTATATGGGTTTTCCGTGTAATGAGAGGGCAGCTTAAACTGGAAATCTATAGCTTCATGTGTAGCCGTGTGTACCTAACTAAAAACTAGCAAATATCGAGACTGAAATACGATGACAAATATTGACAAAGTCACAAAACAACATACTAGTCAATTTTAACGATTTTCGATGGTTTACATATAAGAAGTGACAAACTACAAAACCAGCGGAGTAATTACGTAACACACTAACAATAGGAATGGCTTTCATTTTAACAGTTCAACAACATTCATTGCGTTATTTAAGTTACTGAGCAGACATATTTTTCGAACATATGACGCAATGGATTAGAAAAATGATTCAGATTCTGATTGATAGTGTGTTACGCAATTAGGGTGCAGGTTACGGTCTTTGCAAATATATTTCAACTAGCTTCTGCCCGCGGCTTCGCCCGCGTGAATGTCAAAAAATATCCCACAGGATCGTACAACCGGGACTAAAAGTACCCTATGTGTTAGTCCAAGTAAACAATGTCTTAATATCGCACTGCTTGCTTTGTGTTATCCGAGGAGCGGCGCTCGGATTGATAAATGATTGTTGTAGGATAAATAAATCCTAAAACGTAACAATAGTAACGGAATATATAACGGAACGGCAAATTACATACTTGCATGCCAAATTTGAAGGTACTTTATAGCTAAAATATAAATCCTCTTTATTGCCTACATAGTTGTTCACAGGCAGGGTACAGGTTACTATATATTTTTGAGTTTATTCTTAAAGTACCTCTTTATATACTACTCAAGAAGTTCTTTCCTCAGGTGTTGATACAACCAGGCTGCTAGGTGAGCTCACTCTTGAGCATGCCACGGAAAACTGGCCGTGCGAATAGTAGTCCCCTCTAAGAACATATCCCGCTGTTTTCACGCAACCTGGTCCCATTGCACCACTTGGCCGGAATATATGCATATAATATAAACAATTAATGTTGTTTACAACGAAATAATATACCTCCGCAGTTTTTTTTGTAAGCATTATTTATTGTTTTTCCTTCAGGTGTTAGAATCACCAGGCTGCTCAGTGAGCTTACTTTGGAGCAGGCCACATATAACTTACCATGTGATAAAAACTTTTTACAAAAAAAAAAAAACAACCGACTTCCTTAAAAACACTACAAAGTGAAAAATAACTTTAATTTCGGAAGTCGGTGTCTTAGGATCTGTATTTATGGTTTTTTTTGCCACCGACTCCCGAAATTAAAGTTATTTTTCACTTTGTAGTGTTTTTAAGTAAGTCGGTTGTTGTTTTTTTGTAAAATAGTTTTCATTTTAAAACTTTTAGTTGTGGTATCCACCCTGCACTAATTCCAAACAAACAATGCATATTTAAGCGATAGCAGAAATCGCGGTTGATTTGCTGTCATTTTTTAAAGAGTTCCGGTGTCTGTCTCTGGAACTCATCATCAGATCTATATGAAATTTATATGGGACCATTTCGGAATAAACTTCTTTCGAACAAAAAAAAATTTTGCAAATCCGTCTATATATGACGGAGTTATGGCCGAACATACATAAAATAAAAATAAAAAAACTTATGAACATCCGAATTGAGAACCTCCTCCTTTTTGAAGTCGGTTAAAAACAGTTCCCCCTTAAGTATATAGTTCTATGGTCATGGCAAGCAGACTTTGAAGGGAAACTGCACGCTTCTGAACTCAAAAGGATAGTTCGATGGTGTTAGAGGAATCCTCGGAATAAATACAGACTCCTTTCGGGAACAACCTGTCAGTTTAGTTGCCTCGATAACGTTGCAATGTTTTTACTCACAACCTGGTGTCATTGCATAATTTTGGCGGTTTTAAATTACGCAGCAACATAACTGGGCGCCAATTCTCAATTTTAATATGTGAATTGGGTGACCCGGAGGCTTCAATGTGTTAAGAAATTCAACCGGGTAAAGTATGGCACTCCTGTGTCCCAGCAATGGAAACATTATCGGCTGATTATGAAAGTATGGCGTCATCGTTGTTTATCACTGAGTCCACTTATTTATAATTATTTTCAACTCCTTCGAACGATCTCAAAACAATTTAATTCATGATTGTGACCTAGTCGTTTTATGATGTCATGATGGCAGGAGGTCTGCAGGTTTATCTATACTAATATTATAAAGCTGAAGAGTTTGTTTGGTTGAACCCGCTAATATCTAAAACTACTTGAATTGAAAATTTCTTTAAGTGTTTGGTAGCCTATTCATCGAGGAAGGCTAGTCAGAGGAAGCTATATAACATCATGCTACGACTAATAGGAGCGGAGCATCAATGAAAATGTTGGAAAACGGGGAATACTTATCCTTTTGAAAGCTACAGTTGCATGCGCTGCGTAAACGGTTAAAGTAACACAAGAATCATGTATGACAAAATTGTTTCTCTTAAAAGTTCTAAAAAAATCCGTGATAGTATATGTCTATCTTTTAAGGTTGGCTCACTATAACGTTTTTAATTGTAATTAAATCTAAATATTATAACGCTGAGGAGTGTTGAATAGCCTATTTATCGAAGAAGGCTATATACTATACATATAACATCAAGATAGGACTCTACGGAGCCGAGCAAAAAGAAAAAATCACGAATACGAAGACCTCGCCCAGGCAGGCGATTCGATGCGACGGGGAGGGTCGGGAGCTAGAAATTGTATGCGGACAAAGTCGCGGGCAGGAGCTAGTCGTGAATACTAATATCTGGGTAGATTTTAACTATTAGCTGTAGGGAGAATTAGTTTATTATCCACATCGTCGAAGCCCTATTTGACTCTGTAAGGGGATGATTTTGGAAAAACTGTGATACACGTATCTAATAACTATAATTGAAGAGTATGTGTACCAATTTTTGTGTCAATCGACCCACAGAACAAAAAGTTTCACAGAAAATTCAACCCCCCATTTCACCCTCTTAGGGGTAGAATTTCAAAAAACCCTTTCTTAGTGGATACCTACTCTTCACAAAGACCACACCCTCCAAATTTCACGTCTCTAGGACCAGCGGTTTAGGCTGTGCGTTGATATATCAGTCAGTCACTCAGTCAGTCACTCAGGACTTTGAATTTTATATATTTAGATTCCATTCTATTCTATTTCAAATGCTTCCTAAAATTTGATTCAAATATCAAGCAGAGGGGTAATTGCGGAACTTTTTATCGGTAGGAATTGGTTTAATATTCATAGTTAAACAACATTCATTGCGTTATTTACGTTGCTGAGCCGACAATTTATTCGAACAAATGACGCAATGGTTTAGAAATAATCTTCAATCCCATTCTGATTCTGATAAATAGTGCGGTTCGCAATTAGGGTGCAGGTCAGTAGGAGTTAAGAAATAGTACTGATTATTTTATAAAAAATAGTCAGTGTTTAAAAAAACATAATTATTCGTCGCAAGTATGTATGTAACTATGTACCTACATTATGTAGTTTTCACAGCACCGTGCTAATGAAGTTGAAAAATATATTAAGATTGTGATTATGAGGCCGTATACGATGGGCACGCCACAATTGCGGCGGTAAGTCCCCTCTTTGAGGAGTGGATAGAGAGGCGCCACGGCGTCCTCACCTTCCGCCTGACGCAGGTTCTCACCGGGCATGGGTGCTTCGGTGGGTTCCTGTTCAGGATAAAGCGGGAGGAAACGCCCGGGTGTTTCCATTGCGAGGATCGTCTGCAGGACACGGTGGAGCATACAGTGGAGGTGTGCCCTGCCTGGGCGAAGCACTGCCATGTCCTAGTGGAGGCGATCGGCGGCGGCGACCTCTCGCGTCCGGCCCTGGTGCGAGCCATGGTACGGAGCGAGAGGGCATGGGAAGCCGTTACCTCCTTCTACGAAGCAGTAATGCTCGCGAAGGAGGAGGCGGGGCGAGTGAGTGAGTGGCAGTCTCTGCGCCCTTACGTCCCTAGCCGCCGCAGGAGGAGACGCCCCGGGCGTCGGGAGTTGATCGCAGACTCCCGGCCACCGTAGGCGCGGGCTTACGGGCGGCGAGCAATGGGTAGCTCGCCATCCGGTAAGGACCAGGCCCGTGTCGACGGCGCGAGATGTTAGCAGTACTGAAGGGGTCTGCTAGGACCGATGCGTGCCAGGGTCGCGAGATTGTTCAAACGAGATACCATGGCCCTGGCATATGGGTAACTGAAGGCACACGGGTGGGTTTCAGTAAAAGTCTGACACGTCCTCCCACTCCACCCAAAGGGGGAGAAGTCATCTGATGATTTCCCATAAAAAAAAAACGAATTTTGTCGATTTCGCTGATTTCTTTGATTTTACAGACATGCTTTTACAGTTAAAATACTGCATTCTCATATAATATGCACAACATGAAATATCGTTTTTGTCATTATCTAATGAATGAGCTCCTTTTTAGGGTTCCGTTGCCAAATGGCAAAAAACGGAACCCTTATAGATTCGTCATATCTGTCTGTCTGTCTGTCTGTCCGAGTATGTCACAGCCATTTTTTTCCGAAACTATAAGAGCTATGCTGTTGAAACTTGTTATGTAGATGTATTCTGTAAACCGCATTAAGATTTTCACACAAAAATAGAAAAAAAAACAATAATATTTGGGGTTCCCCATACATAGAACTGAAACTCAAAAATTTTTTTTCATCAAACCCATACGTGTGGGATATCTATGGATAGGTCTTCAAAAATGATATTGAGGTTTCTAAAATATTTTTTTTTTTAAACAATAATATTTGGGGTTCCCCATACATAGAACTGAAACTAAAAAAAAAAAAATCATCAAACCCATACGTGTGGGGTATCTATGGATAGGTCTTCAAAAATGATATTGAGGTTTTTAATATCATTTTTTTCTAAACTGAATAGTTTGCGCGAGAGACACTTCCAAAGTGGTAAAATGTGTGTCCGTCCCCCCCCCCCCCCCCCCGTAACTTCTAAAATAAGGGAATGATAAAACTAAAAATAATATATGATGTACATTACCATGTAAACTTCCACCGAAAATTGGTTTGAACGAGATCTAATAAGTAGTTTTTTTTAATACGTCATAAATCGTAAACCATAATTTACCTTTCATTCGGTCAACTCAAATATAAAAATTTAAAAAAAAACATTTAATTTCATAAACATAAACCTTATGCATAAACCGTGAATTCCTGCAGGTTTGTACGGAACCCTCGGTGCGCGAGTCCGACTCGCACTTGGCCAGTTTTTATTTTTTGTTGAGAATTTTATTGATGTGTAGCCGTGTGTACGACCTCTTAATAGTGTGTTACGCAATTAGGGTGTCCCGTGTCTATAACATTTTTCTTATTCATAAACCTTTTTTAGACAACTTTGCCGGCGGGGATAGGTCTGTAATTGCAGAAGTCCGAGTGCGACAAGATTTGAAGGCGCCACATTCTGCCATTCTGCCGCTGCGACCGCAGAGGTGCAAAACATCGAGGTGCAAGTGTTAACCCTGGACTAGACCGCGCAGTGCCCGGATTTGAATATTATCTATCTTCTATTCTCTGTCTCATTTATCTTTAAAAATAACTCAGTTAAATTTGTTTTATTTTTACCATAAAGGCCATTTTTTTAAGTTACACTGTCATTTAAAATCCTTTTACAGTATAAAATACTGCGCATTTCGATAAAAGTATTTTCAAAGTTTTTAACTAGTTTCTTTTCACATAACATAACATCATACCTTGTTTCCCAGAAAGGGTGGGTTGGGGTGGGTTCTTGCTTGTGGAATGCAATAAAGTAGGTATTGAGTAAGCTAAACATGTATGCTCTATATTTTATCTTCAAACACCCTTATGTATACATATTTTATTGAAAATAAATATTATTTCTATTTCAGAAACATTTATCTATCAACTAAACCCAATGAAAAAGCATGTTTGCAGATTTTGTTGCTCCCGCCACTTTTGGTGAAAGTTGCCATATCTATACTCTGTTTGACTTTATTATTGTTCTTTTATGATAATGTTTTACTTTTTTATTTTTATTCTAAAGACTTTTCATTTTGTGCGGTAATTGTTCTCATAATACGCTAACGCAGTAACGCTTCGACGTGGAAACTCGCCAGTTTAAACTTTTGGAGTTGCCAAAACTGGTACATACATTTAATACATTATGTCAAATTAAAAGTCATAACAAATGACTGTCACAGAAACATCGTTGTAGATGTAAAATGTTTGTTATCGCTCTCTTTTATCTTTTCTGATAAAATTGATTGCAGTCTCGCAAAACCCACCAAATATTTCAAGTTGATCTACCAGACGTATTAAAAGCGGGTAATTAGAGCGTATGTGACTGAGTTTGATACGAATGCTAAAGAGCGTATAAAATGCGCAGGAAGTTTGTTTACATTGTCTTACTCCTTGGAATAGCGCTCACTAGCTGGATTTACTGGAAAACGAATGCCGAATTCAACGATACTCTTATTATTCTTAAGAGAAAATTGTACACAATAAAAGATGTTTCACTTCAACCATTCCCAACAACTTGTAAAAGTAATTGTGCTTTATGTTATTACTGAAACTTTAATAAAACTTTTTATAATAACAATTAACTCTCTTGCAAATATAATCAAAGAGAGTTAAGAATGTGAAGTTTCTGTAAATTTCTATTTTGACTCATTCATTAGTACTAAACTGTATCTCATGCGCTTCACCATAATTTCAGGTCATCCATTTTTAGTCATAATAGTGACTTCTTATGTAGGGCATGTAGAGTTAAGAAGTGCTCATAGAAGAGCTATGCCTGCAGAGGAACTTAGGAAAATAAATGCAACCCGAGTATTCCTACTTGCTCAAATACCTCATACAGAAAAGTATGTACTCATTAATAGTAAAAGATACTTAGTTAAATTCAGAATTATCAGATACATGACTTTAGAAATAATTATTTGTGCTTTTCAGATACATAACTCAATCAGCAATCAATGATGAGAGCAAAACGTTTGGTGATATTTTACAAGGCACATTTGTGGAAAACTACAGAAACCTAACTTACAAACATCTTATGGGTTTGAAATGGGCTTCAACAACCTGCCAAGAAGCATCATTCATACTCAAAGTGGATGATGACACAGTATACAACTTGGAAAGGACTTATGCATTGATGAAAACGGTAAACTATTCAACAGCCCTTTTAATGGGCTATATGCTTAACAATACTAAGCCACGGAGGAATAAAGAAAACAAATGGTATGTGACGTGGGATGAGTACCCAAGAGAACAGTATCCACAGTACCTCTCTGGGTGGTATTATATCACAACTCCTGTAGTAGCTGCAGCACTATGTGATGAAGCAATCTACCACCCATACTTCTGGATAGATGACATCTTTGTCACTGGCCTCCTCACAGAGTCACTTGGTATTAAGATAACACAATTACCAGACAAATTCTGGCTAGCATATTATGAATTACTTGAATGTTGTTTAAATGACATGATAAAGAAATCAATAAAATGTGACTATGTAGTAGGGCCCAATGGAGGACGAAATAATTTGATTGTAGAATTTAATGGTGCCATCCAAAATTGTAATAATAGGGGAAACTGCACAAAGAGGACTTCTGATCAGGACTTGGATAAAGTTTGTATTGCACACAAAGAACGGGAAATATTTGGTGATGGTGGGCAAGTAGAAGTGAAAAACATAAAACTAAAGTAACTAAGTATAACATTCTGGACCATGAAAACGGTGTATTAATAAATAATAGTTTAAAAAAACTAAAAAAAACGCTTCCATGGAAAACCAAACTAAAAAGTACAAAATAATGGAAAAAAGCGTGGGGTGCTTTTAAGGTATTTTTTTATTGATATCAGGCACCCCACGCTTTTTTTCCATTATTTTGTACTTTTTAGTTTGGTTTTCCATGGAAGCGTGTTTTTTAGTTTTTTTAAACTATTATTTATTTTCAATTTTTTAGGGTATTTCGAATTTTGAGATGTATGTCAGCGTAGTTTGTGACAGTTTTTTTGCTGTCCTGGTAACCCTGGCAAGGATAATGGCACAAATTTATGAAATTATTGCATTGTCATCAGTCCTTGACAGGTGTGCAAAGTTTGAATGAAATCTGGTCGTTTAAAGTGGGTCAAAATCGCACTATAAGGAGTTGGTTACAAACAAACATACAAATATACAAACATACAAATATACAAACATACAAATATACAAACATACAAATATACAAACATACAAATATACAAACATACAAACATACAAGTGAAGCTAATATAAAGCGTGTAAAAACCACACATGAGTTGTTCACTAGATCAAGCAAATGAACATCTCTGATGAGAGGTCAATAGCAATCAAGTTGCGGGTGCAACATCGTTGTGAAGCTGGAAGTGACCTAGTTCTAGCATATTTTGATACAATGTGTATAGTTTTTACTGTCAAAAAGGGCAAGAATCTTCTTCACTCTTAAAATATTTGACAATACTTTATAATCATTCATTATTAGGTAGGTATTTATATATATGTGAAGATGGTGCACCTACAATAAAGTTGCTTTATCATAATTTGTGAATGAGAATTAAAAATGATATGAATGACAGATGAATTAATTACATTCATTAATCACATGGTGCTCACAAACAGAGTAGAAGTATATGAATTTGTTAAAAAATAAGGAAAATCCTCTACCTCCACTAACTTATTACTAATACGTCAGTCTGTGAATAATCATCACAGAAAGGATTTTTTTTATTTTTATTATTATTATCATTTATTCATTTTTTAACATATTAAGTATATTTTTAAATATTTTAACAAAAATCTAAAAAAAAAACATTTCAAAATATAAAAAATAGTGATCCATCGGCATCGGGAGCAGGGTCCAAGCTGCCGGTGGTCAGGGCTCCAGAGAGAGGAACCTCCTGACTATGCGTGCCGTATCCATATATATCCATATCCGTATCATATTATTATTATTATTATTTATTTAAATCGAATCCAGGTATTCATATTGATGTTAGTAATACTTATAAAACTATGTTAGTAAAACAGTTCTTATTAAACTAAAATAAATAAATAAATAAAACACAAAAAAAAACGAGTTCAAAAACTTATAAAACTAATTTAAATACTTATAAATATTTCCCCTTCCCGCTGCACTAGACCTGCAGCTATGCATACGGGTCCAGTGCCCCAGGAACGGGCAATCAGGCTTATTCACGATTACCCTCAAAATGCTGTTGGTGCTCCCCCGAATCCTTCGTATCAGGGATGCTGTTCTTTTTCGCATAATAGCTTGAAAGCTATCAGTCTCAGCAAACATGCCCGATGCGCTACAGAACCGTGGGAGCCCCAACAGCACCCTGAAGGCGTTATTGTACTGTACTCGAAGAGCGTTGTAGGCCCTCTGCGTATGTCTAAACCACAGGCTGCACGTGTAAAACGACTGGCAAAACGCCTTGAACAAAGTGAGTTTCACTTCTCTAGTACATCGTGCAAACCTACGGGCCAGCATATTGCATCGGACCGACAACGCTCTTCGCTCCCTTTCTATATCACTGTCATCATTCAAGTCCTCATTTACTATGTGTCCGAGGTACCTGAAATGCGACACTCTATTTAGCGGTACACCATAAAGGCACACTGGAGGAACTGCCTTAGGTTTCTTAGTACCTACCCTAAACACCACAAGCTTACTCTTCCGTACATTGTACACTAAACCATGAGACACGGCGTATTTCTCACAAATAACAAGCAACCGCCTGAGTCCATCAATCGAGGGGCTCAGCAGCACCATATCATCAGCATAACTTATACTATTAATTATCTCACCATCAATAGAGCATCCAATACCAGTGCCGCTGAGCTCCTTGATCAACTTATTGACGTATAGACTGAAGAGCGCCGGGGAAGTGAAACCTCTCTGTCTCACCCCACACTCCAGCCCATACGCCCCAGATAAAGCACCCGACCATCTGACCTGGTTGATTTGGTGGTCATACCAATAGCCTAAGAGCTTTATAAGCTCATTGCGCATGCAATTTCGACCATAAGATATTATAATCAACTAGGTCAAATGCCTTGGAGAGGTCCAAGAAAGCAGCATAAACAGGTGTGTTCCTATCAGTAAAGTACCTGACTGTGTGCTTGAGCGCCAGAATAGCAGTTTCCGTGGACAGCCCAGCTCTAAAACCGAATTGTGCATCATATAGATCGAGCTGTCCAGTGATTCTCCGCTCAAGCACACCGTCAAGAACCTTTGCTGTAACCGTGGCCAACGATGTAGGCCTATAATTATCCCTGTCTGAGACATCGCCCGTTTTATTTTTGACTATAGGCACAACTATCGTCTTCATCAGATCAGCCGGTAGGTAGGAGTGCCTCACACAAAGATTATACAGCATAGATAGGACTCTTGGGAGATGATTATAAAAGAATGTTTAAAAAAAAGGCTCAAAGCATTTTTTTTTTACTATTTTGTATTCATTTATATATATTTATATATATATATATTTGCTTTTTATATATTACTAACTAGTAATTGCATCTTATTTACATACAGGGTGGCAGGGACATCGACGCGCTACCTGTTATCATGGATTCATAACATGATTCTAAACCTGGTTGCGTTAAAATTTTTCCTCGTCAATGAAATGCGCCGACCTGTGTGGTTTGCTTGCGGTAACAGAGGTGTGCCATGCATGTGAAGTTGTATGTTCCTGGGATCATCCCAGTTTCTTGTAGGCTTTTTTTTTTGTGGGTGGGAAATCATCAAATCACGTCTCCCGCGCTTGGGTGGAGCGGAAGGGCGTGTCAGACTTTTATTGACTAAAACCCACCCGTGTTCCTTCAGTTGCCCATGTGCCAGGGTCACGGTATCTCTTTCGAACAAATCTCGCGACCCTGGCAGGCTTGTAGGCTAGCTGCATGAATGCCCCTAATGTGAAACTGCGGCGTCTATTTAACCTTTTTGGCCGGTTTGAGGAGCCACGGATGTACCAAATCGCAATACGCAATTCTGGGCAAGTGTACTTAATTGCGGTGGTAGGTAGATTTCTAAGTATTTTTTATCCAGTCCAGTGTCTTAACATGTATGTACAAGCTGGGTTCAGGACCCAAGATAGCTAAACTTGACAGAGGACAGACCAAGCCCAAGCCTACTAGGTAGCCTTTGACGGCTTTCCAAGTACATAGGAGAGTCCAGATACAACCAGCAGCAAGGAGAAGGGATATCCAGAAATAAGTTGTTCATAAGCCACTAAGCCCCTGCAAAAACTAATTGATGTACAGGCGTTTCTTAGTTTTGTAAAAAAAAATGCTAATGTAGTTATTATATATCTACATTAACAACGCGGTTAATACAACGCTTAAACTATGAGAACTTGGATGTGGTCAGAATGGCTGACCACTTTATTTCTTTGATATATTTCGTACCGCAAAGGTAGCAAATATTTCATTATAGGTACCTAGTAAATAGTAGCAAATAGGTATTAAATAGTGCAAATAATCTCATATACACATCTCGTTTGGTCCAGCCATCCTGACGGTCAATACAAGTGCACCCAAGGACTACCGCTGTGCCGGTTATTTTACCGACTATGGATTGACTAAGGTCCCTGCCTAACCAATATTTTAAATGATAAAATACACGGATAGATTAGGATGGGGTGACTGATGGTCGCTAGCACACACTGTCGTTGCGACACGGAGGCAACATGTCCTCAAGTCAAGTGCTTGAGAAACGGCGAGGTATTCCACGGCTATCAGGACGATCACGGAAGATCGGTCAAGATCCCTCCCTACCAGCATCTTACTGGAATACTTCCTTCCTCAGAGCACATTTGCTCTAGCGAATCTCCACTCACCAGCCAATAATAGCGAGGAAGAGGTGGGAGCTCTGTTCCTCGTTATTGTTTTGGTACTCCAGCCGGCAATAAAGGCAAGCCACAGATGAAGAACAAGACCTTCCGGGAGATAAAATCCGTGGGGTTGCTACTCTCTAACAGCTCGGCAAAGTAAACTCTACTGGTATATACCTAGAGTTCAGGAGCACGCAAACCCCATCACGATGGTAACGTAGAGATACGGCGGTGTTAGATTACTAGCTACAGCCAGCGTGGATGTCGATGTACCAGTCACGTGGATGGACCAGTCATGGGCACGTGATGCGGAGAAATGTGGAAAATGTCATAAAGTTTTGAGTATAAATGTCGATGGCTATATAGGGGGAGACCAAAGAAACAATGGATGAACTGTGTGAAAGATGAAATGGCTAGAAAGGGGTGTGACTACAGAGATGTAAGAGCTCTTACACACGAGTAGCATGTTGCTAACGGCAGGTAACTGCAGCCGTCGACACGTGATGACTGATGATGACGCTGATCCATGAAGATGGCATGTCGCTGTCTGCCGTCGAGACGCATCGACGGCTCGGCTGCCGTCGGTTGCCGTCTAGACGCGTCGCCGGCTGCCGCCGACACGTATCGACGGTAACAATTACCTTTGCCTTTGGCAACATGCAGCTCATGTGTAAGAGCTCGTATGGTAGCAAAAGACATGTAGAACCAACCCCAAAGAAATTGGGATAAGGGCAAGGAAATTATGATGTTGATGATCTTCCATTACAGAATCAAACACAGATAGATTCTCATAACTTGTCCAATTCATTATTAATATCAAAATAATACATACAGAAAATAATATTAATTGAAGGCATAATTGTATGGCACCAATTGAAGCTATAACTTTAGTCTTAAACAAACATGATTAATAATTAAGTGTAACTATGTAATATAAGAATATTATTTAATATTTTACTAATTTATACCTATGGTGTAGAGAACTTATGAAAATACTTATATCAAATTATGTCAGTCATTATAACATTGCAATGTTGCACTAACAAAAGTAGAGTTCTAACATTAAAAAAACATGAAATTGAGCTAGTTTTGTCTCTCAGACTCAGTCAAGAATTGAGCCAGGCATTCGTGATGGAACTGCCATTTACAATACAGTCTTTAAATCCCTTCATAACATATGAGGACTGATACCACTTCATACTATCAGTAGATTCAATCTCATGGAGTTCATCAACATTCTCATCTGAATCTTCTAACTGCAAGTTTTGGAGATTCTGATAAACAATGTCTCCAAATATTTGAAATTCATTGCAACAAGCTAGGTTATCAATTGTTTTAGATCTTAAGTCTATAACAACAATTTTCGAATTCCGTGGTATCCTGTAGCCACTAGATAACACAAAGTTCTCAGTGTCTAACACATTGTCTTGATTGTTCAAAAGCTTTTTCTTGATGAAAACATACAAATTGGTTGGCGGGAGTTGATTGAAGAAAATTTGGCTCAGCTTTTCTGATGTTACTAGAGTCCTGAAATCAAATAAGAAAAAAATTAGAACTGTTTGTCCTTTTAGAATATAGTAAAAAAAAAAAAATAGTTTAAAAGAACTAAAACACACACTTCCATTGAAAACCAAACTAAAAAGTACAAAATAATGGAAAATAATGAAAAAAGCGTGGGGTGCTTGCTTTTTAAGGTATATTTTATTGATAACAGGCACCCCACGCTTTTTTCCATTATTTTGTACTTTTTAGTTTGGTTTTCAATGGAAGCGTGTTTTTTAGTTTTTTTAAACTATTATTTATTTTCTATTTTTTAGGGTGTTTCGAGTTTTGAGACGTATGTCAGCGTAGTTTGTGACGTATGTCAGGGTAGTTTTCGAAGACAGTTTTTTTGCTGTCCTGATAACCCTGGCAAGGATAATGGCACAAATTTAAGAAATTATTGCATTGTCATCGGTCCTTGACAGGTGTGCAAAGTTTGAATGAAATCTGGTCGTTTAAAGTGGGTCAAAATCGCGCTATAAGGAGTCGGTTACAAACAAACATACAAGTGAAGGTAATATAACACTTTATATTACCTTCACTATATGTGTAATATAAATGAAGAGACACAATCCCGCAAAAACAGCTAAAAGGATTTGGATGAAATTTGGCATACAGATAGTTTATAACCTGGATTAACACGTAGGGTACTTCTCATCCCGGTAGTGTGTTCCTGTGGGATTATTCCCGACCTCTATGCGGCGAACCTGCTGGCAAAAGCTAGTACTTCATACTACTTTGAATCAAATAAAAATAAGTAGTAATTTATTGCCAGCCGAATGACAATGCTACTATCCTACTAATACAATAAATGTGAATTTTTGGACGTTTGGGTGTTTTTTGCTTAATCAAGCAGAAACAGCTGAACAAATTTGGACATAATTTGGCACATGGATAGTTATTTACCTGAATTAACACATAAGACAATTTTTATCCCTGTACTACTTTACCATGGACGTCCATGAGATAATTTTCAACCTCCACATGGGCGAAGCCATTGACAAGACTTAGTACAATATAAAGTTACTCAATACACATTACTTGATGAAGCCTTTTTTAACAACTTACCTAAACACACTCCTTTGTATTTTCTGGTCATTAGCTATGTGTGTAGAGTGGCACTGTGGACGATGGCATGCTACTGGCAGGAGTACCCTGTACACCTCTTTGCAGGTCACGGGAGTAGCACCTAGTGCTATACACACTTCATCAGGAATTGAAGAACCACTGACTTCTTTTTGGAGGCCCTGTAAGTAACAACCAATGAATTAGCATAATACTTTTATTAATTCAATCTGGCAATAAACACGCACAATGGTCCACTCAAAGGAATAAGTACGGAAAACAAACCCCTATAATATAGAAACTCTGGCAATGAATTGATAAGTCGTTGAAGTTAAGTTTAAAATGCAAGATGGAAATGGATCTGATCTTCAGTTTAGAAAAATAAATCTTTAATAAAACAAGGTATCATTACAATGTAGGTATCATCCAAAATTCGATCGCCAACCCCCCTGCCAAACGTGGCGATTATGGCAAACCACGCCCATTTTGGGGGAGGGCTGAAATCATGGTCCTTATTACTTCTAAATTCTATAATGATTTTTATTTTATTTGTAAATGCTTTAGAATTAAATATAAATCTTTTATAGCAGTGTCTTTATAAGATTTATATTGAATTTATATACTTAAACAAACCCAAAAGAAAATCTAAAAAGAGTTTTAAAGAGTCTATCTAAATCGCGAAATTCCTTTGACCAAACGTACCTTTAAAATAAAATCTAAATTTTCCAAAGCAGTAGAAGCTGCCCGAAAGTGTCTTTCAGATTGAAAACTATCCTTCACGTCTCCGTCTTCACATGATTTCTTTTTATTAATCACTTGTTTTAACCACTGGTATGAATAAGGTATTTGTAGTCTTTGATAGGCAATAAACTTTATCAACTCCACCATAACATGACCACAAGATGTCGAAGTTAATTGATCACCAATTTCTAAGTTTAAAATTATCGGTTTATTTGAAGAATTCATTTCTTTTCTAATTTAATTCACACGACGAGCCAAAACAATACTTCGTCAGCCGGCCGTTATTTTTAAAATCTACAATAATCTACAAGCAAGCACACAGCATGACAGCACAGTACATAGAACGGTTTGACACTTCGACAACCGTCGATAAATTTGACAATGACATCTTTTTCTTTCTAATTTAAAAATAAAAACGGCCCTTTCGATAGCTCAACAGAGTTTACAACCTAATTAGGAAAAATATTTTAGTATTCTTATTTCAATCCAACTCTGAATTCTTGCGCACTGTCACTCGCTCCTATTTTATTTCATGACCGTCCATGATGACGTGTTGTTGTCCGTTTACGTCAGTGTAACTATTTTTATGATTTGAACATTTTTAAATAATCAATATGTATCGTGCGCGAATCATCTCAGGTGCTCGGCATGTTTTGCATGCTTTGAAGTACACGGAAGTATCAACTGTTCACTCACGTCGATTTTACGCGAAAGAAGTTAGGTTCGGGCCGGACGTTCGGGCCGTTATGTTGCAAGGAGTTGATATCTTAGCGGATGCCGTTGCTGTCACCATGGGTCCCAAGGGACGTAATGTAATTTTAGAACAAGGCTTAGGGCCACCTAAAATTACAAAAGATGGTGTAACTGTAGCTAAAGGCATAGAACTGAAAGATAAATTCCAAAATATTGGTGCAAAACTGGTACAGAATGTTGCAAACAAAACAAATGAAGAGGCTGGAGATGGAACAACTACAGCTACAATTTTAGCCAGGGCTATTGCAAGAGAAGGTTTTGAAAATATGTCAAAAGGAGCTAATCCTATTGAAATACGAAAGGGAGTTATGTTAGCCGTTGAAACTGTTAAGCAAAAATTGAAGGATATGTCCAAAGCAGTAAGCACTTCTGAAGAAATAGAACAAGTAGCTACAATATCTGCAAATGGTGACAATTCCATTGGGAAATTAATAGCAGCTGCTATGAATAGAGTTGGTAAAAATGGCGTAATTACAGTTAAAGATGGTAAAACATTGGATGATGAACTAGAAATAATAGAAGGAATGCAGTTTGATCGCGGTTATGTTTCTCCATATTTCATAAATTCTAGTAAAGGTCCAAGAGTCGAATACAATGATGCGCTCATTCTGTACTCTGAAAAGAAAATTTTTACTGCAGCACAAGTGGTACCAGCGTTAGAGATAGCAAACGCACAGAAAAAGCCGCTTATTATAATCGCAGAAGATTTTGATGGCGAGCCTTTATCCGTAATGGTAGTAAATAAATTAAAAGTTGGATTGCCTATAGCTGCAGTAAAAGCTCCAGGGTTTGGTGAATATAGGAAACATTCACTGATTGATATGGCTGCTGCTACGGGAGGTGTAGTTTTTGAAGATGATACAAATCTAATACGACTAGAAGACTGTCAACCTGAGAGTTTAGGTCAGGTAGGCGAGGTAATAATTACAAAGGATTCAACTATTTTACTTAAAGGGAAGGGTGATACTGTTGAAATAGAGCAACGTATCGCACAAATAAAAGATGAGTTGGAAGAAACTACTAGTAATTATGAGCGTAAACGGCTTATTGATAGATTGGGCAGACTGCAAGCAGGTGTAGCCGTTTTAAGAATTGGAGGTTGCAGCGAGGTTGAAGTAAATGAAAAAAAAGATCGAGTTAATGACGCACTAAATGCTACTCGGGCAGCAATTGAAGAAGGAATTGTACCTGGAGGTGGAATAGCACTCTTACGATGTATACCGTCTTTAGACGCACTAAAGCCAATAAATAACGACCAAGAAATTGGTGTATCCATTGTTAAGAAAGCCTTACGTACACCTTGCATAACGATTGCTGATAATGCTGGATTTGATGGTGCTGTCGTAGTATCTAAAGTCGAAGATATGGGTCCTGAGATTGGATATGACGCATTAAATAATGAATTCGTAAATATGCTTGAAAGAGGAATTATAGATCCCACTAAAGTCGTAAGAAGGGCTATAACTGACGCTAGCGGCGTCGCGTCATTACTTACCACTGCCGAAGCAGTTATTTGTGAGTTGCCGAAGAAGAAAGAGAGTCCACCGGAATATCGTCCAATTGGAGGAGATTTATAAAAACCTAAATTTAATAACTTTATTTTAGATAATTTAGTTTGACTTATTATTAACTTAGACTTCGAGACATAATAAAATTGTTCCTTAATTTTATTTAAAGATACTTTTTGTTCAAATGGCCTGGGTTCTTTCTGAGGTTGGCGAGAGTCAATTAATAGCTATGTTATGTCATGTAAGGGTACTGGTGGTATAAGAAGGGGGGAGGAGCTTTGCTTTAGGGGTGGTCAGCAACGGGCTGTTAGTCCTGGGGTGCCTCAAATATCCAAATATGTAAAGGCTTAATTAGGTATGTTAAGTGAAAGGTACCCCCTACATGTATTAAATATACATACATAGTAACCAGAGCGTGGTAAAGCTTTTGAGCTCACTTCGTTTGCGCTTGCATCCTTCGCTCTCTTTTTTTATGAACAACGGCAGGTGAACAAAGTGATTCCTATGGGTACGGACTCGTAGTCACAACAGTGTCACTAACAGGAGTTTTTTTTTACAAGCATCTTTTGATTTATGTTGTATGTGTTACTTTTCAAATGTAGCAACTGAATTTAAACTATCTCATAATCTATGGAGTTGAAATTTTACATATTGGTTCAGTTTCCAAAAGGGCGCATTTCTATTATGCATGACCTTATTCTACACCTATGATTGGCTCTAAATGCAACTCCCCAAGGGTCAACAGTACAGACAAGAAATGGTATAATTTGAGCTTGATTTTGATTGTATTCTCATCATAAGACTTTCATAATTTAGGTGTAGGTGATACAACGATACGTTTTTTTCTTTTACCTATAGTGCATTTGTTACTTCTGATTGATATGGATTTAATTTCACACTGACTCTTTAAATTAACAGGCGAGATGACATAGAGTGGAATGATTATTTGATATCATCATGGTGGGAAATCAAATGACTTCTCCCGCTCTGGGCGGAGCGGGAGGGCGTGTCAGACTTTTACTGACTAAAACCCACCCGTGTTCCTTCAGTTGCCCATGTGCCAGGGTCAAGGTATCTCTTTCGAACAATCTCGCGACCCTGGCAGGCATCGGTCCTAGCAGACCCCTTCAGGATTGCTGACATCTCTTTGAGGCGCGCGTGAAACACTACGCGCCGTCGACCCGAGCCTGGTTCTTACCGGGCGGCGAGCTACCCATTGCTCGCCGCTCGCAAGCTCGTGCCTACGGTGGCCGGGAGTCTGCTATCAACTCCCGACGCCCGGGGCGTCTCGTCCTGCGGCGGCTAGGGACGTCAGGGCGCAGAGACTGCCACTCCCTCACGCGCCCCGCCTCCTCCTTCGCGAGCATTACTGCTTCGCAGAAAGAAGTGACGGCTTCCCATGCCCTCTCGCTCCGTACCAAGGCTCGCACCAGGGCCGGACGCGAGAGGTTGCCGCCGCCGATCGCCTCCACGAGGACACGGCGGTGCTCCGCCCAGGCAGGGCACACTTCCACCGTATGCTCCACCGTGTCCTCTAGACGATCCTCACAATGGAAACACCTGGGCGTATCCTCCCGCTTTATCCTGAACAGGAACCCACCGAAGCAATCATGCCCGGTCAGAACCTGCGTCAGGCGGAAGGTGAGGACGCCGTGAGGCCGCTCCATCCACTCCTCAAAGAGGGGACTTACCGCCGCAATTGTGGCGTGCCCAGCACTGGGTTGCAACAATCGTACCTGCCATGTCGCCATGAGATCACACCGGAGCTCTGTCCGCCGTGCCACGATTTGTCGCGGCAGCGGAGTTTCGCACCGGCCGCGACGTTTCGCCTCCTCGCGCCACTCCCACATGTGCGCGAGATATCGAAACCCTTCCGTTTCGATACCAAATCACAAGTCCTTTAGAACTTCGAATCTAGTTAGGTTCGAAGTCCGTAGGGACTCATGATTTGATAAATTATTAGTAAATTGATAAATAAATTATTAGTATTATCAGTTGATAATCTGGCTATGTGTGACGCAATTCCCGAGCTCCGATTCGCTAAATTCTTTTTAAATACGTTAAGGTAGCCCACGGAATTCTCAATTCTTTGCTACTGACTTGACTGACAATTTCGAAATAGTGAACTTAGAGGGTTGATAAGAACTTAGAGGATGTATTGATGATTTTAATAATTATAATTCTATAAATACTTGTTATGATCGTAAATCATATTTTGTTCAACATACAACTTACAAATTGCAAAAACTTAAGAAAATTCTTTCGCGGGCTACCCTGGAACTTCCCTCTTAGTGACAATGTTCGTAACAGGTTTAGTCGATAACTATAAAAATTAATGTTTGACACTAATCGTAATCGAAAACATTTGACGTTGACATTCACATGTCAATTATTGGCGCGAATAACTCGTTCCTCGTAAAATTCAGATTTTATGTTGCTTGTGTCAACTTTGTGTTTTGTATTATATTGTTTTATAGCTTTGCTTTAAAAGGCAATTGTGAATAGTAAAATAATTCAATAGACAGAATATTTGCATATATAAAAGATCCAACTAGGTTAGACTGTGCATGTATAGAATAATCACAAAAATAAATTGAAAATGCTATCACTTCGTGGTTCCATCGAAACGTCTCCTACAGAAAACACGAATGATGTGGAAAATACCATTAGTTCCAGTGATGATGAGAGTGCTACCATGCAAAGAACCAAGAAAAGAGTGCAACAGTTTTCTGATAGTGACAGCGAAAACGAAAACTTACAACCTACAGAAAATAAGACTATTCAGAGAGATAAGTTACAAAATGATGATGACAGTGATGAAGAGAGCAGGTTTGTGCCTCATAAAAATGGCAAAACAAAGTCGAGAATACAGTTGGGTGGAAGTAGCTCAGACTCTGATGCTTCAAGGAACGAAACTACGAAAAATGGAGAGCAACAAATGAGAATGAAAAACAAAAGAAACAAGCTGAAAGATAAGTTTAAAGGTCTGCTGAGCTCTAGAGGGAAGCATACGACGTTACAAAACAACAGTGATAAGCAGTCTTCAGAAGGCAGTGATGGTGGGGTCTCAGATCCTTCCGACAATGAAATATCATCCATAGCCAAAATTAAACAGGTAATACTCTCTCTAAGTTCAATGCATGCAAAATTAAACAGGTACTTTATACTCTCCTTAAGTTCTGTGTAATCAAAATTAAGCAGGTAATATTCTCTCTAAGTTCTATGTATTCAAATTAAACAAGTACTTTATACTCTCCCTAAGTTCTATGTATTCAAAATTAAACAGGTACTTAATACTCTCCCTAAGCTTTATGTATTTAAAATCATGACACTTTCAGTGCCAAGCACCCGGCTCCCTGGTAGAATGATAATTCATTTGGATGCCCACAACTTGCCTCCGAGTCCTACGTATAAGTAGTTATGTGTCTTGCGACCATTCCCAGCACCCGCCTACCGGGTGCAAATCACAAAAATAATCTAGGTGTGAATAGTGTGTACTTTTGAATAAGTCTTTTTTCAGCTGGGCACTGAAAGTGTTAATTACTAAGGAGTAGATTGAGGTTTATTATTATTATCTGTATTGACCAATGACCCATTGTTTCTATGGTGTATTCAGTGATTACAATCTTTAAGGTATTAGACTAGTCTGCGTCTAATTAGTAATTTGGTTTATTTAAACTTGTTGATGTTGTTTTTTACAGAAAATCAAAAAGAGTTTGGCATCAATGTCATCCATTTGTGACCCTGATACTTCTGATGAAGAGAATCAACTGAACAAAAAAGAAATACCAAAACAGAGGCCAAGAAAGCAACAGAAATCTACCAAACTGATTGAAGCTAAACCAGTGAGGGTAGGTACTTGACCTATCTATCTTTGACTTCACCACACAAATATGATCACTTGACTGTGATACTGTTAACATAATTTTAAACTAATGGGAACATGCAAATAAAATATGGTGGTGCTGAATAAACCAAATATATCTATCATCCTACATGGAACTTCACCAGCCATGGGCTTCTTCCCAATTGGTCATCCTAGTTGTTAACTCCATCTTCTACAGACCATCTCAAACAGTAATCTGCATAGTCCTTATATGGCCTAGTTCAGACTTTCTTTTCAAAGAAAAAAAAACACCAAACTAGTTTTAAAAAAGCAACCAATTTATAGAAATAAATATCATTAATACACAATTTATATTCTTGCATAGATGTCAGCTAAACAGGCAATGGAAAACATGCAGTTAATAAAAAGCGAATCAAATCGTATGTTGAGGGAGAAGGCAGTGTCATTGCCGTATCACAGACCTAAAGCACTATCTCTCAAAGACATTATGTCCAGAAGAAAGCCTGCTGTTGCATTAGATGGAAAAGCACTACCCATCAAAATGAATGAAGAGCAATTAAAACATTATGCGTAAGTATCTAATCATTCAGTAAACTAGGGGTGGTTAACCAAGGACAGAATAATTTAGGCATGGCTCTGATTGAAGTTAGGTACCTATTTACCAGTTACAAACATATATGTGAGTGCGCATAGAATCTGGCTTGAATAGTTTAATCCCACTATTAGACAATAGATGGCAGTAGCGTTTACGTACAATTGTTCGTGTAGTACTTACTACTTGATAAGAGATGGCGTTAGCGTGTCGTTTTTAGTAGTTTCGAACACTGCCCCATCATTAGATGGAGTTAGCGGGATGTTTCTAGACTTTTCGATCTATGTAACACTGCTCCTTTCTGAGATGGAGTTAGCGTGATGTTTCTATACTTTTCGATCTACGTAACACTGCGCCTTTCTGAGATGGAGTTAGCGTGATGTTTCTGGACTTTACGATCTACGTAACACTGCCCCCTCCTTAGACATGCTCTTCCCGAGCATCATTATTCCAGGAGTATCGTGCCAATCGATCTACATGAACAATTTTAGGCGCAGTTCGCATACCCTTTTACCGCCGCACAACTGGTGCGCATTTGCGACACCAATCCTCAACATCCTGTCGACAGTGGATCCAGTAGAAACGTTCTCTGATCTTCAATAGAGTCCTTTTTACACTCCTATGTCCTCCTGAACAACCGTTGTGGTAGTGCTGTAGAACATCTGGTACCTTTGCTTTCGGGACGACCATTTGCAGGTGACAGCTATCCCCTCGACCATTTTCCTTTTTACGGCACAAGACACCATCCTGGATCATCAAGCTCTCCCACTGTGCCCAATAACTCTTTGTGGTGGGACTCATCGCTGCGACTTCACACCATTTCGGCTTGGGAGCATCAGCTTTAATCCACTCGAGAATTGGCCTGATATCTGTGTCACTCTGCTGGGCATACCGTATTTCCAGTTTCCTTCCATTCATCACTAAGGTCCGTTCTTAGCACTCTGACAGGAACTACTTCCTTAGCTACCTGCCTGACACAATGGTTGTACTCTCTAGGAGAAGGTCTTGATAAAGCGTCCGCGTTACCTTGGGATATGCCATCATTGACTTGTGACATCGAAATCCTTGGGGCTCTATTAACACCAGTCAATACTCTCCCTGCACTCCTATCGCTTACGAATTTCTCTTGCTGCTGCGCTGTGATATCGGACACCCTTCTAACCTGGGTGTGGTCTTCCCTGGCAGTGTTTCGCTTCGGGCAATTCGACCGGAGGTGGCCCTTTTCTCCACAAGTGTAACATCTGGGGCTGTATCTAAAATGGTCACGAACAGATGACCCAACAACCTCTTTTAAGCGATGGGCTTGATAATCATGCCTCACTGCCTCCACCTCCAACGCATGGACCAAGCTATCTTTCAGCTTCTCATGGTGCCCAAGTCTCACAGCAGCCCTTACTTCCAGGTCCCGTATGCCATCTATTAATGCCCCAAGCATCAGAGTCCCTTCGATGAGTGCAGGCGCTGACCGATATGCCTTTCGGACCAACTTTTCAATTTCCAGGGCCCACTGCTGCAGATTTTCACCACTGCGCTGCACACGATCCCTCAACTGAGCGCGAAACATGTGTTCCAGGTGTGCGTCACCGTATCTGGATTCAAACGCCTCAACCAGCTGCTCGTAGGTGACATTTTTGCCAAGAGCCTCTAACGCGGTTAAAGCCTGGTCGCGAAGGGCCAAAGTAAGCGCGGTCATGGCTTGCCCTTTTGTCCAACCATTTGCATCCATAACTACTTCTAACTGGATTTTGTATGCCGACCAGGAAGATGTTCCATCGAAGGTTGGCACCTTAAATCCACGCGCGGAAGGTGCAGCAACTACAGAAGCCACAGTCCCGTCTGCAGTCTTCAGATTTTCAAAAGCTTTTTTCATATCAGCAACCTGGATTTCGACCTCGGAGATACGATTTTCGTGTAGCTGAACCTTATCCTTCATGGCTTTGATCTCTTTGCCAAAAGTCGCGTGAAGGTCTTTCAGGACGAGAATCTGCTCTTCTTTGTAACGCTGCAGCTGTTCTCGCAATTAGCGGGCCTGTTCTTCCTGTCGGCGCGCCTGTTCTTCCTGTCGGCGCGCCTGTTCTTCCTGTCGGCGCGCCTGTTCTTCCTGTCGGCGCGCTTGTTCTTCCTGTCGGCGCGCCTGTTCTTCCTGTCGGCGCGCCTGTTCTTCCTGTCGGCAAGCTTGTTCCTCATTGTCCTGCTGCAGCTGTTCCTGTAGGCGGCGGGCCTGTTCTTGCTGTCGGCGGACCTGTTCTTCCTGTCGACGGGCCTGCTCCTGCAGCATCGCCATTAGAGCAGAAAGATCCATGGCTGGTGATGTAGTAGGAACACCAGACGCTATGAAAACTGGCTCCATCGTTGGCTGATTGTCCCCAGGTATCTGCCTCGAAGAGGTTTCAAACCGCCTCTGATCCACCTCCTGCTGGTGCTGACTCCTGGTACGGATATCTTCCGTGTCCTCCTTCGGCAAAACTGGCATAACTTATCCGTTACTTCTGACACCAAATGTTACGAGCTGTGTTTCGGTAATATTGGTTTCAATTAATTTCTCCCGAACCCCAGCTCGTAACAATAGTAAAGGTCTGTTTGGGAATAAAGAATATTATTTGGAAACCATTTCCTTATTTTCTAGCAGTCACTAGGTCAAGATTGTTTGTTGGCATGTCATAATAGCATGAAATATTAATTTGAAAAAATTGGCATTTGGATGTATAGAGATTCACTATCTTGCAGTATACATTTATATGTATAGTCTGGTGTGGTGTGTGGAGGTGATAAGCTCCTTCTTAGTCAGAGCAGAATCTTTAAGATACATTAAATATTGTAATATAATATAAAGGTAAATGTGTGTTTCACTACATTTTCAGGCTGCTGTTAGAACAGCGTCAGAAAGAAATGATGGAATTATGCAAAAGTGAATCAGATGAAGAAACTCCTGAAGCTGAAGAAGGAACTGATGTAATACAGCAAGAAACGGAGCAAATATCTGACTACACCAATAACGAAAGTGAAAGGATTACTGAAAAGTCTAACAACACTGTTGAATGTGTAGAAAATGAACCAATAACCAACATAGATGTTGAAAATAATGATCTTGCATATTCACAATTGATAGAAAATGAATCAGTCATAACAGTTTCAACTGAAGTAGCTATCATAAATGGTGAAGAAGTTAATAATGAAAAACCGGATTCTTCTAGTATTGCCACTAATGATCAACAAGAAGACACTGAAAAAAATGATTCAAACACAGATATGAAATTAGTTTACAATGATTCAATAGAACAAGAACATTTAACAACAGAAAATACTGAAATTGATCCTAAAGAAACTATAATTCCAAAGGACCCTGCCGTAAATAATGATGAGTTAGAAAGTAATTCAGAGCAGCTAATCACGAAAGTGTGTAGTGAACCAGAGAGTCAATTAATATCCCTACATTACAGTGAAAACAATACAGAAGATCTAGACAAATCAGATAAACTTGAAGAACAAGACAAAAGAGAAAATCCCGAAGATTCTTCCATTGAAATAACTGAAATAGTTGATATTTCTGCTGAAGAAGACAAACAAGATGACTTTTTCTCAGATGATGATGTAAATATGGAGGACATTGATAGAATTATTGAGAATGCAGAAATATTGAGAGGTAGGATATTAGATTATTTGGTCACAATGTTGTTGTACTTTTGTAATAGTCATTTTTCTTCCTTAATAGTTGTCAAGTGGAGTCTTGGAGTCACCTTAAAGGATATTTTTCGTGGTTTCAGATGATGATATTGTTAACTCACCTATGCTCATAAAGGACCCCCTGCCTTTAAATGCAAAACCTACACTAATGGGTGCCCCTGGCATGGTTATTGATTTGGATGGAGGTACTTTTGTTTCCAAAAAGACTGGTGTTGAACTACTAAAAGAGAGATTTTCATACTTTGCAAGATTAAAGACACCTGAAGAACTTGAAAGAGAGAAGGAAAAAAAGTGAGTTTAAATAATAATCGTTTATTTATAAAAAAGGGGCACATTTAAAAATTCACTTAAGAATTAAATTAGAGCACAGTCGCTTATTTGCCCAAACTAAGTTGAACCTGTGCTTCAGGCTACTTAGTGCATAAATAATTAATGTAATAAATGAGCAATGAGTATAAAGTAAAATGAGAAAAAAAGGATGTTAGTAGTTCTATGTGCAGACAACAAATAGATCTTCTGTCTGTGCATAGTCAATGGTTAGTAAATATTTCAGTCTCAATTTTCATAATGTTTTTTACAGCTTAGTAATTTAATTTATACATACTTAGTTTTCTATTTAACCTATTGTACAGAAACGGGCCATGGAACATAGACAAACATTTTCATTTCATCTTCTGTTAGTATTCTCAGCAGTGTAGGTATGCATGGTGTTTTAATGCTAAGTGCATAATGGAAAGTGACAGTCAGCATGTTGCAAGATTTATATAGCAGACTAGCTTTTGCCCGTGGCTTCGCCCGCGTGAATGGCGGAAATTATCGCAAGAGGATGTACTACCGCGGTTAATGTATTAAGAATGCATTAAACCAGGTTTTTTTTTCTAAAATAAAAATAGCCTAGGTTGCTCCTTGTTACATCAGCTATCTGCCAGTGAAACTCCCGTCAAAATCGGTCCAGCCATTTCAGAGATTAGCCGGAACAAATAGACAGACAGACAAAAATTGTAAAAAATGTTGTTTTGGTATATAAACCGTGTATACATCCATATACACTTAGTAAAAAGCGGTTATTTTAATATTACAAACAGACACTCTAATTTTATTTATTTGTTTAGACAATGGGAAAGAAAAAGGATGATAGTTTATTACCTTTAAAATTTCTCTATGAGCTCTTTCAAGAGGAAGCAGATTCGTTTTTCATGGTTTCAATAATGTTAAAAGAAAAATGTTGGTCTAATGCATATTGTAATGAATTACAGGTTAAAACCAGGCGCTCAACATTTAAAGCTAAAACATGAACTAGAGGAAAAAATTGCAGAACAGCGATCTCTTGAATGGGCAAAACGACTTGAAGAGGAAAAGCAGCAACACATGGAAATGGAAACTATATTAGACGATGCTGATGACAGCTTTGAGAAACTTGAAGGGAAGTTGGAAGAAGATGATGCAAAAGAGGATCAGAGTAGTTCAGAAAGTGAGGAAGAGGAGCCAGAAGAAAATGATATTGAGATTAAAGATAAACCCAGGAAAAGTAACCCAATGCTTGATGATGAAGCTGAGGAGTCTGATATTGAAGAAAACGAAAGTGAAATACCCAAAGATGATGAAACCAATGAGAACATTGATGATGGTGATGACAATGTGGAACAGGAGGATGAGGAAGATGAATCTAGTGACGACGAGTCTTCAGAATCTGAGCCAGAAGAAACAACTAAATCTAAAAAAGGCAGAATATTGAAAGCATTTGAGGATTCCGATGATGAAGATGCCGCAATCAAACAAGTTGAAACGAAAACTTTAGTGAAGGACAGTAATGAAACAAATGACGCGAAAGCAGTTGTTGCAATTACAAATGAATTTCAGAGTGCTTCTCAAGGTAACTAAGTAAAAAAATACATTTCCATTTACAATATGAATTTCAGAGTGCTTCTCAAGGTAACTAAGTAAAAAAATACATTTCCATTTACAATTATATATTGAACAATAGTGAGCAAGATAAAGAGATTTTCTTAATTTTCAGATGATGTCATACAACTAGCGCAGAGACATGCGTCGGCATCAGATGACCTTTTCACCAGCCAAGAAAGTTCCACAGTCGTCGAAAGAACTAAGGATGGAAACAGCGCAAGTGACGAAGTGATGACACAAACGTTTTCTATACTAGACTCAACATCCGAGGTAACCATGGACATGGAACTGAAGTCTCCTAGTAAATTAAATGCACTTTGCATCTCGCAGCCCTATAAAGACGTAAGTATGGAAAAAGTAAAAATTATAAATGATTTTATTCCTGTAAGTAGGTTTGTACAAACACCCTTTTTTTCTGGATGGGATATCAGACTAAAACCCACCCGTGTTCCTTCAGTTACCCATATGCCAGGGCCACGGTACAAACACCTTTACACATGAATTCATATTTTTAAAACTAGTTAATGTCGGCGTTTCCTATTTGACTCATCATTCCAGCCCAAAGACGTCCACTGCTGGACATAGGCCTCACCTAATTTGGGGGTTTTTCCATAATCCCCACGCTTGGCAAACGGGTTGGCGATCGCAGTATGGTGGTAAAATGCATAGAGAATGCTGCTGCCCATTGTCTAGTAAGTCCTTTAGTCGCCTCTTATAACACCCACGGGAAGAAATGGGATAGTGCTATTCTTTACGTCTGGCACCACCCAGAGCATCTACACCTATCTGACTACTCTGAGAAGAAAGCCTGAAACCAACTCAGAGTTCACACCCTCTTTTAAAGTCCAGAAATAATCTTGGTCACGTCATGTGAAGACCATCCAAAAACACTTATATTCATAGTTAGTTTATTTTTGTGTTAATAATTCTTGTTTTTTCCAGCCAAGTTTAAACGGTTTAGTGGAGGGTTCGCAGCTGCCAATAACACAGTCATCGCAGTCACAACCTATTGGAGAAGATATATTAGCTCTCTGCACTGGAAAGTTTTATGATAACGAGTTTGTTTCGCCTACTGAAGAAAACGAATATATTGATGATATGTCTCAGGATGTAGTGAACAATGATTTCCATGATACACAGACAGCTAAATCTGCAGCAAATGATGATATTAGTAAAGAGATTGAAGAAATTGTACCTGAAAAACAGAATATTGGTATTGAAGAAGATAAACGAAAAAGTAAAGAACCAAGTACAGATGGAAGTCTTCTAAAGTCTATACTTGAGGAGTTGGATGACCCTGAGTTCGACAAACCGAAGGTTTATAAATTCTTCACAGGTGGTAATACACAGAAGAATGAAAATGGACATGTTCTTGAAAATACTCAAATGAAAAAGAAGTTTACCATAGATTCTGATGATGATGATGATGATAAAGCTACTGAAACAAATGGAGAAGTTGCGCAAAGAAAGATTAAAAAACTTAAAAAGAGGAAGCCAGAAAAGAGAGCACTACAAATATCAGGTAAATATTTTAACATGCATCTGCATCATATCAATTAATTACTATAACATACTGATTGCATCTTAATGGCTTTTTTTTTCTCATTTCTAGATGATGAAGATGAAGAAGAAGAAGAATTAGTAGATGATGACTACATGTCAGACATAGAAGATGAAGCTGAAAGATTAGTGGAGTATGACTCTGAAGAAAATGAGGTCAGTTTGTAATAAAATCGGGTTTTAGTAAAACAGTTATCTCCATCGCTAAAGCACAGTGTCACCGATCGAGTGGTACTCTTAGGAAATTAGACCTCAATGTAGTTTTGTCGTAATGTCCACAAAATTTCGTCAACGTCACTCAAAAAAAACATTTTGATTCAGCAGTACCACCTGAGACATGTCCTCTGATCTGACAACATTTCATTTATTTAAAACTTTGAACACAGACATGTACAAAGGCCTTGTACTAGTAAGTCATGCACAGGTGTCGCTCAGATTAGGACAGAAACCCTCTGGGCACCCAGATCTTATACGGACGTTCTCAACAGACCAGGAGATATAGTCAACTTCAGGAGGGAGGTGGGCTGGATAGAATAAACACTGACAGCCGCCATGGCCCACGCATAAGGGTCCAGTTGAAGGACTACATGCGGAAACCAAACCTAATAACCAGTGATCGGATATTCGGATGCATATTTACCTAATGATACTATTTAGCTGTGAAAGCACTGAAGCGGCTTCGTATTTTTTATTAAAGCCGGGTTTCTTGTATCATCATATTTATTTAAAATTATTGTTTAACCTCAGATGCAAATACGTATGTGTGTAGGATGTTATGTGTTAGTTAAAACAACACACAAAACACGGTAAAAATGCGCATTACATATTAGCCAACATTTCAACTTTAGGTGAATATGCATCTGAATATCCGATCTCTACTAATAACATAGGACCAGTCAGTCATCTCTATGGCATTGTAGCTTCCTTTATTGTATCCTGTTTGTTAATTCACATCCCTATTTTATTTGTTGACTAGCTACTGCCCAACGACCTGCTTTTCAATTTTATTTATTTACTAGCTTTTGCCCGCAGCTTCGTCCGCGTGAATGTCGGAAATTTTGTTGCGTTAGTTTCCAACCATATGCCTAAATAATACAGTTTATGATGTTTACTTTGAAAATTAAGGACTCTCCACACATAACTTCATCCCCTTTTTCAGGTCTTCGGGAGTAGAATTATAGAAAACGCTGAGATAGTTTAATTTTTAATTGTCAGCCTAATCACAAAATTTGAAGAACCTAGCTTAGAAACTTTAATACAAACTTCTACCCTCTATTTCACCCCTTTAGGAGAGGAGTTTCCTAAAAAATTTCGTAACGCATAATCTACCTCTGTGCCAAATTTCATTTTCGTTCGTCCAGTTGTTTTTGAAATTTCGTTATTAATCAGTAAGTAAGTAATCATTTATTTAACAAAACACCTAGCCTAGGTAACATCATTATTGTCTCAGTTATAGATAGGTATGGCTATTACATATGAGTAAGACCCCTGCCCTTCAAACTAGGAGAGTCCTGTATCTTGAAGGACAGTGTTCTTTAGGTGGATTGTACACATTTTTACAAAAATATATGTAATTGCGTAATAATTCGGATGAACATTTTATTAAAAAGGCTTATGAGATAACAGTGAGGAGTGTGTGTGTGCGTGTCTGTGTGTGTGTGTGTGTGAAGTGAGTGAGTGAATGAATGAATATAATGAGTGATCTTTCACTGTTATAGGTAGACAGATTCTGAAATATGGAAACCCCGACACATGGCTAGTATTATATTACCTGAAACTCATTATAAGTTCCTACATTTCACATTCCCAGATTAAAGTAAAACCCGATAAACCGAAGAAGAAACGCAAAATGGCTGACTTCTTCGAGCAAGAGGCGGAACTGACGAGTGAGGACGAATGGGTGGGGTCTGGTGATGAAGACGAGAAGGGCTTGGACAGGATGGAACGGGAAGAAGGAGACGACGATGTCTTCCACCAGGGGCAACTCAGGAAGGAACTGGGACAGATTCATATGTACGTACACAGGGTTATATTAAATTAACTGACAAAGTGATAAAAAAAAAACCTTACAATAATAACTCATTATCCATACATTGTTTAAAAACAGTCTCTGAGACTGCTTAGACACTGAAATGACTTTTGATTTTAGATCTTCTAAACTCTGAATGAATCTATACTATAATTTATATACTATTTAAGGTGAATGCCTAGATAGCCCTCGCCATACATTTTTCAGGTGTGGAAATCTCGGTAAATAAACAGTTTCTGCAGAATAAAAGCAACTGTAATGAGACTTTATAATGTATTATGTTCGCGTATAGCCCAAATTTTATAAAAAAAACAGTATTTCTAGGAGAATTAGACCGAATAAAAAACGAAAAATCTTTACATGTGTGAGTGACCTGAATCGCGCCATCTGACAGAAATTTATAGAACCACTGAGAAAGTTGGTTGCTGTTGTGTTACGAGTTTACGATTAGTAAACATTCATAATAGATGGCGCTGTTCGATATTCGAACATTTTAAAAGAATTTATCTTTTAAATTCGATAATGCGACGTTGCCATTCTAGAGGCAGCGCGCGCACACCGCGTTGTTGCCATACCGTCAATGCGTGATTACTTGAGTCTTGAAAACTTGCGAATCGTTTCCAGAATATTGTGTTTCTAGCAAGTTAGCGCCGGGCGCGCGGGTTTGCCCGCGGAGTTAACATTTTATGATTGATAAAATGTTTTTTATTATGGAATGAGAAAGAATGCTTTACATAAAGTGAAAAAAATATCTCTGCGATCTGCCCTTGGTTCACACAGATACAATACTAATGTAATTATTGTATTATCTAGTTTAAATATGTAGTAAGTAGTTACTAGTACACGACTTTCCAGATTTAAAAATCTTTTTAATGTATGTAAGTAGGTACTGATAACATTCTGATACGCTTAGGTACTAATCCATTGGTTTGGGTTGAATAAAATCAGAGAATAGAATTTGATGTATAAGTAAGTTATAACTAAATCAGGCGATCAGCGAAGCTACCTACACAATGGTGAAACGTAGGTACTACGTACATCTATTGATTGAATCATATTTATTCTTCTATTCTTTTATAATTCATGTGAAACCAGCAAGATTAGTGAATACACAGACAAACCACTTTGATTTTTCATAATTGCTTATTTTACTAGTATTATTAGCACACACAAAATGCGTCAAGCAGGGTTGCCAACTTTATTTTTTAGAAGATCGTACCATACATTTTAAAAGATCGTACTTTGCTAAGAATTCAAAAATAAAAATAGTACGCATTGAAATTTCAATAAAATAAATGGTAAACAAATGTGGTGGGTGTTACTATAACTTCAACGCAAAATTTAACATTTTGGTATAATATTTAAGAATCTGGACACCAATTTAGCAACTAAACTTTACTACGAGGTTTTTTTTACTAAAGAAAAGGGGCTCGGAAGAGACTTTGTCATGAAATCCACACGAAACAATAAACACCAGTATCATTAGAACTTAAAACGGGATATTTACTTTGTTTATTATTACTTTTAAAAAACTGTGCTACATATTACTGAGAACCATTCAAATGAGTGCCATCCGTGAAACAGTTTTTATCAGGGCTTGTTAACGTTACCAAATTCACACTATAAGTATCGTTAAGTAACGTTATTTTCATAAAGTTAATATTTTAACGGTAATACGGGTAACGATACTTTGGTATCGAATCTATAAAATAACGTTACCAATTAACGTTACTAGTATCAAAAAAATCAAAATCAAAAGTCATTTATTCAAACTAGGCTGCTAATGAATGTGTGGGGGTAGTGCGTCTATTATGGTGGGTAATAGAACACTGAAGTACGTTTGAATGCAACCGAACATTCCGTAGATACCCTATCGTTGCACCAATCACGTTACGACACGTCATAACTTGTTGCGCTCGCGCACTCTTATCCCTTGATTCCCGGAAATAAGTCTCAAAACAAATTACGTCATACCTACCTATGGTGGTGGAAAATGTCGAACATTGTTTTTTTTTTAAGAACTAAGTAGGTATTGAGGTTTTCAGGCCGTTTAGTATACATTATTTTAAATTTCAATTTAATTGGAATAAATTGCTTAACTAAAATAACATGACTCTTCATACAAATTTGATATATATATATATATCTCCGAAAGTACTCGTTAAATTAAAAAAAGTCAAAGAATAAAAACGTTTTAAATTTATGCCTAAATACCAAAAAAATATATTTGATCTCTTAAAACCCAACCTTGTAATCCCAGCCCACTGTGCGGCGGCGCTCTACGGCAACATCGCCAATCAAACCAGGGCTTGGTAACGTTACCAAATTCACACTATAAGTATCGTTAAGTAACGTTATTTTCATAAAGTTAATTTTTTAACGGTAACACGGGTAACGATACTTTGGTATCGAATCCATAAAATAACGTTACCATTACCGTTACTAGTATCGATACTTTTATCGTTACTTAATGCGTTGTTGTCAACCCACGCAACCTAAGCGGCACGCCATGAACGGTGGCGCTCTACGGCAACATCGCCAATCAAACGATGAAATGCAACTTCATTAATGTAGACGAAAGAAAGAGATGAAAGAAAATAAATAAAAATTTAACGTTACTCAGTTACCGGTAAAGCGTATGCCAAGTATCGTTACCAAGCATAACGTGACCTCTACTAATAACGTTATCTTCGTCCGATGAAAGTAACGATACCAAATTTTTAACGTTGTTCAAAGCCCTGAATCAAACGATGCAAATGCAACTTCATTAATGTAGACGAAAGAAAGAGATGAAAGAAAATAAATAAAAATTTAACGGTACTCAGTTACCGGTAAAACGTATGCCAAGTATCGTTACCAAGCATAACGTGACCTCTACTAATAACGTTATCTTCGTCCGATGAAAGTAACGATACCAAATTTTTAACGTTATTCAAAGCCCTGGTTTTTATTGAAAAGTGAAGTGTTTTTGTGTTTTATTGACGGTAAGTGTTATTTTTATGTACAATGAATGATTTTCAAGGTGATATAGAGTATTATTATAATGGTAATTAATTACCCTTAAAACTTTACAAAAGTGTAAGATTTAGAAAATGAAATACAAAATCAAACGTTAGCAACACTCGTTGATTGTCGTCACATGACATACTACGAATTTCAAATTCAAATTTCAAATATTCTCTCTGAAAACAACAGCTTGATGGTGGTGTTATTTCTGATTATTACAAATTTCTTGAAACATTTCATAAATAAGATACATTTGCTGTTGTTTGTAATTATTCTTTTTGATTACAGATTGAATTGCAACTGAACTGCCTAAGATGAACCCGACGAATAAACTTGCGTATATACGACATGTGTATTCAGGACCGCGAAAATCACGGAAAAAAGTGCAAGCAGCATTCAAAAGACATCATGGAAGTTCTTTTAATGATCTATAGTGAGTAAATTAGATTCCCATAAGATTTCGAATCAGATTTACGTGAGTGGAGTATTTGATACTCGTTGGTTCGTGTTGTAGTCTTCGTTTACCGCCATTTTTCCTTACGAAAAAAAAAGAAAAGGTGGCTCGTTATGGTTAGTTTCAAATAGTATTATGTATTGAGCAAGTTTTAACGAATTGCAGCCGGGTGGAAGCATGGCGTAACAAAAAACAGAAGGTAATGGAAGAAACCGCGGACTGTCCTGTTGTATTTAGGTACCTACAGACCTATCAATATTTTTCTGTCTCTCAACATTGTTTTTATGAACTGTACTTACCTATTTCATTTATTTATCTTTTATTTCAGTCCAACTCAAGATCATCATCAGCTGTCCAACCTTTCGACAGCTGAAGATACGCCCAAAACCTATTCGCGTGGTATACCAGAAATTCGATACGAAGCCATAGCCTGCAGCTCTAGCTCCAATACAGTTGAATCTGTTACAGAGCAAGTAGAGACTGTTGATTTTGATTGGCCACAACCCGATTCAGAGACTGAAGCTTATCAACTAACTGTGGAAAGAACATCAAGTGACAACTTATCAGGTTTGGTAGGGTACCGTATTGTTGACTTGAAACATGTGATCCAATGGGCATTTCAAATGGAAAACCATCGACAGTCTTGTGAGTCATCTCAAATAGAGTATATTAGTGAACACCGGAAAGGATTTCACAGTTTGTTAACATTTAAATGTAGCATGTGTAATAAAATATGGCAGCAAAGCACAGAGAAGAAACAGAAAATTAACACCGCATTTGTATGGGCAACTGTGACTGCTGGAAGTTATTACACTCAAGCAGCACACATCACAAGTCTAATGGATATACCAACAATGACCGGACAAACGTTCCGTTTAATTGAAAAACAATTGGGCAATGTATGGCATGAACATTTGACCGAAGAAATAAAGAAAGCTGGTGAGCAAGAAAGGTCTATTGCTATTGATAATGGAAATGTTTCTTCAGATGGTATTCCATACATTACTGTATATGTAGATGGCGGATGGTTGAAAAGGTCATATGGTCACAACTTTGATTCTTCATCTGGAATGGTAAGTCCCAACTTGATACCATATTTTTGTGTTCATTACATTAGTACGCTTTTGCTTGTTTGTAGTGATGAAGTTTATGTTTGACAATACCAAAGTACAACATATTTTACACAATGTTCAGTGTTTTGATTTATGATTTCTTACAATATTTGAACTAAGAACTTTAATTTTAGGCCTGCATTATTGGAAAGGAAACCAAGAAATGTCTTTATCTTGGTGTCAGGAACAAATATTGTTATATGTGCCAGTATTATGAGCGAACAGGTTCAGACACTAAGAGTCATGGTTGCTGCAAAAACTTTACTGGGCCATCTACTGCAATGGAATCTGATATAATTGTTGAAGGATTTCAACAGAGTGAGAATATGCATAATCTTCGGTACCTAAGTTTTATAGGAGATGGGGATTCTTCAGTGTTTGCTAATTTGAAAGAAAAAGTGTCTTATGGAAACCAAATAAAGAAAATTGAATGCAAGAATCATGTTATAAAAAACTACACGAGTGCACTTTACAAGGTAAACAACCACTTCTTAGAGTTATAAATAATGATTTTACACTAGCTTTTACTTGCGGCTCTGCACGTGTTAAAATGTTTACCTGGATAAAAAGTATAGTAGGTCCTATGTCGTGGTTATAAAATATCTGTGTGCCTAATTTCATCCATATCCATTCAGTCATTTTTCAGTGCTTGTATACATATTTTATATTAAAAAAAAAACAAATATTTCACTTACAGTAGGATTTCGCAACTATAAAATAAATGTTTCTCTCTTTTTCAACCGACTTCCAAAAAGGAGGAGGTTATCAATTCGACTGTATTTTTTTATGTTTGTCCACCGAACTCCGCGAATTGTCGACCGATTTTCAAAATTCTTTTTTTATTTGAAAGAGTATACACCTGAAGTGGTCCCATTCACCAAATGAGGATCTGATGATGGGATCTCAGGGAAATTGAGGGTAAACCTCAAATTTTATTAGCATTTTCAATGTTTTTACACGCTTTATATTAGCTTCACTTGTATGTTTGTTTGTAACTGACTCCTTATAGCGCGATTTTTTTGTTTGTATTTGTTTTAGAAGTCAGATATTATTTTCAAAAAGTTTTTTTATCTTCCTATGTTTTAATAAATTTTTTTAAAGATTTTAGGTAATACGAAACTCCCTCTGTATGGACGAAATATTTTGAGGCCTAAATTGATGAAATTGACACTAGTAGCGCGAAAGATTATTGTTCACAATAGCAGTCAGCCAGGTTCAATGGCTGATGATTTAAGGAATAGTCCACTTCATGTATTTGGACAGCATGAAAAATGTAAGGAATATTACTGTTCAGTGAAGCAATTACCACCTGACGAGAATAAACAGCAAGACAACCAAGTAGAAATCCTAAGAAATACAGCACCAGAGGTCTGGGCTCTTATTTATGCTGCAAATGAAAGAATCGCTTTGAAAGCTGGACGGTTGTCTAACGAAACAACAAATGTTGCAGAAAATTTTATGAGTGTCATTAATAAATTTAACTGTGGAAAACGACTCAGTCTTGGAAAAGGAGGCTCTTATCAGCGGCGTGTTCATGTAGCAGGTAAATAAGTTTTTTCATAGATATTTTAAAACAATAATTATATGATATCTCTAGCAACCCACATGATCTATGACTTCTTCTCTCCATAATATAAAGAGGTTTTTCTCAACTTTTGATTACTTATGGAACTTTCAATGGTCATCATAAAAACTTAGGTTGCAAACAGACATGTATGTGACATGATTTGGCTTTTCAGGATTGTCTCATTCTGTAGGACATAAATGGCATCAAACTGCATGGAAAAAAAAGACAACAGAGAGCCCTGGACAATATTTTAAAAAATATGTCCATCAAAAAGAGAGAAGTAGATTGCGCCAACAGAAAATGACTCGAAAACGGCTTTTTACTGAAAAAAATAAAACTCAACCTGATAAGGACTATGGCCCAGCAGCAAGTGACCCTGTCGATATTAATGAGGTAGAATTAAAACGGCTCTGTGAATTGAGATTGCTTAAATTCCAAGAAGATACACAAAAAATAGTACTAATTGAAAAGCAGACTGTGGGTCAACATGATAATGAAAAGTATCTCTCATACAGATCTGACCGTCTCACAGCAAGCCAGTTTGGAATGGTAAGATATATTATCAGCCATCCTCTTTTGTTTCTTACTTTCTAAGAAGCCACAGCACAAGCCAGTACAAGAATTATGATTGTCACTTTGTTCATTTTAGGTTTGCAAACGTCGTAATGCCACACCATGTCACAATCATGTGAAATGCATTCTCTACAAAAATAATATTTGTACTAAAGATATGATGTATGGACAACAAAATGAACATGTTGCAAAGAGCATGTTTATGCAACAATATGGCAAAACTGTCAGGCCATCAGGACTTTTCATTGATGAAGAATTTGGATTCTTAGCAGCTAGCCCTGATGGTAAGATTATTCAATAATAAAAATATACAAATAACTAGCTTTTGCTTGTGGTTCTGGCCCTATGGATATTGTGTCGCGTGAATTTTTTAAATTTGGTTCAGTAGCGTAGGCCTAAAAACTTTTCTTTTTTACAGGTATTATAGAAGCAGAAAATACTATTGTAGAAATAAAATGTTTTCCCTCCTTGGAAAGGAAATCTCAAAATATTAGCGAAGCATCAGAAAATAGAAATTTTCCTATTCATTTGGAAAATGATGTTTTAGTTATGAACAAAAAGCATAATTATTATTATCAAGTAAGTAACAAATATCATTATTTCTTGGTATGTATGTATAAAAATAATGTATTTCTTGGATTGTTTCTTTTTAACAGCTATTATTATTTTGATTCTAGGTCCAGGGTCAATTGCGAATTACCAAAATGAATAAATGTTACTTCATTTGCTTTATATCTGTCACCCAACCATTGACTGTCATAGAAGTTAACCGGGATGAGGAATTTATCAACGCTATGATGCCGAAGTTGGTAACATTTTTTAAAACATGTGTACTGCCGGAAATTATTTTGAGAAGAGTTGAGAAAAATGCTAAATGTCTAGACATCAAGGAATTAAAAGGTATAAAAATATAAGTCTTACTCATTTCCTAACTTATTCCGCAGGTCTCTGAGGTGTGGGTTCAGTAAGAATAGTCTAACAAAACTGTGTAAATTCATTTGTTGCAGCGAAAACTGCGTCTTCCAGCATTTGATTCAGATCGCACGGAAATTATATAAATGGAAGTAAAAAGTGACAAGCAGAAGACTGATACGGCGCGGCGGCGGCGGCGACTGCAAAAAGTAGCGCGTAGAAAAGAAGATATTTTATTATAAAAAAGAAGATATTTTATTATAATATTTATAAGTATCTTTGTATGGTGGTATGAGTCGATGGTTCGAATCCAAGCCGGCACTTTGCTTTGTGTAAATTATTTCATCACCACATTTCAGAGGCCTGAGTCTCAGCAGTGGGAACATTATAGAATAATTAATAAGCTATTTTTGCACGTAGCGATGTATAGTTTGTGTTTTTTTGTTAGTTCATAAGATTTTTCTGTGTAGATATAAGATTTTTCTGTGTAGATAAGTTTCACTCATGTATTTAGGTACCAGCCTAACAATTCAATTGTAAAAGAATATTTATTGCAGTTCAAAATTGTATCATAAGTAGGTATTCTTGAAACATAAATAAATGTTATGGTTAGCTAGCAACCACTTTGTGTTGTTGTGTAAGATACATGTGCCGTTATATATACTTACGTATGATGTTATTTATATTGTAATCTACATACATAATTCATTCATACATAATACTAAATCATAATTGTAAATATCAAAATATTTAAAAAAGTATGTTATCTTTGTATGGTGGTATGACTCGATGGTTTGAATCCAAACGGAAACTATCTAAGTAAATGTAGTGAGAGTAAATAAAACGATTATTTTTATGAAAATATTAACCCCTTTTTACTAAATAAATATTATTAATTTATAGTAAAGTACAATAAAAAGCTTTACAATGTAATAAATAGTCTTTTATTTATTTATTTAGTACACGTCACTATTTACACTTCCATTCCTTCTTCTTCCTTACATTTCTTCCCGTGGGTGTCGTAAAAGGCAGGGATTTACTAGAGAATGGGCAGCAGCGTTCTCTATGCATTTTACCATCACACTACGATCGCCAACCCGCTTGCCAAGCGTGGTGATTATGGCAAAGCCCCCCAAATAGGGGGAGGCCTATATCCAGCAGTGGACGTCTTGCGGCTGAGATGATGACTATTTACACATTACAATTTAGGTTCAGTTACATTACAACAACTTATAGGGACAGTGTACCTATATTACCTAAAATAATTTATATGAATAATTTACTAAGTTGAAAAGGTATCGAGACTAGAAACAAAAGTATGCTTAGACCAATAATTATACTAATAAGAAATAGATTGGAACATAATATGAAGTATGTAAATTAATAAATTTTTTTTAGTTAATTCGGTCCTCTTTAAATTAACGCCATCTGGACATTTTCAACTTTTGTATAAAACGACATCTAGTGGTGTCGAAAGTTACTACTATTTACTTTGCATGTGTGTGTAAAGAGTAAAGTCAAGCGGCTAAATCTTTAGAATGTACAAATCTTTGTATGAGACCAGTTAACAAGCACAGTGACTATCTAAAAAAATCAAGTTAATGCCCTAGGTTTCGCATACAATAAAGTTATCTATTAAAGATTTCTAAGTTAGGCGTAAAAATTGAAAATGTTCCAAATTGTGGATCTAACGCCATCTAGCGACAAAATGGCATCTGAGATAATCATCCATCCACCTTAATATTATAAAGTTTGTTTGTTTGATTGAACGTGGTAATCTCAGGAACTACTGGTTCGAATTGAAAAAATCTTTTTGTGTTAGATAGTGTATTTATCGAGGAAGGCTATATAACATCACGCTACAACCAAGAGGAGCGGAGTAGTAATGAAAAATGTTGCAAAAACGGGGAAAATCGCACGGGTAGGCGATTCGACGCGACGGGAAGGGTCGGGAGAACAAGAAATTTAAAGACAGAAACTAGTATTTGATATATCCATATCGCTAGTATATGTATAAACGCATGGTTATACATATACTAGCTTTCTCCAGCGGCTTCGCCCGCGTGTTATACACATGAACCTTCCTCTTGAATCACTCTGTCTATTCATGAAAACCATATTAAAATCCGTTGCGTAGTTTAAAAGATCTAAGCGACTTTGTTTTATAGTATGTAAAGATTTAACTAAAATATAGCACCGAAATGTTGAAGTTTTTCTCATAAGTCACTAAAATCTCGTCTTACTTTATTCTAGGCGAGATGTGCTGGATCAAGATAAACGAGAAGTGAGAATAATACAAGAACTATTATTCGAAGACGGTGACCTCGGCGACGGCCATCGACAGCGAAAGTTTAGATGGAGAAATGCAGGTATTTAAGATTTTGTTGTAGTCTGTGGTCCTAAGTTTATCTTCCGATATTTCGTGCGTGAAAGTCGCAGAAGCCGAGCCTAGGAAAGCGCCTTATGCCGTTGGTAATAACGTGCTTTCCGAGCTGTCGTTCGTAAATCTTTGACAATCGTTTCTAGTCCTCATACGCCCGAACTTCTGACAACCAGTCTTACCACTGGATCATTACCCAATAATTGGGAGGTCAGATAGGCAGACGCTCCATATGAAATCGTGTGAATACCAGTATTAGCTGCACCCGGGTAATAGACTGGAAGCCAACCGCAACGTAGTTGGGGAATAGGTAGAGTCTGAGCGCGTATTTTGTGTACGGGTGGGAATTCGGTTATTCGATCCAGCTCTTCGAGGAAGGCCGGCAACGCCTTGGTGTTACTATCTCAAGTAGGGTACCTGGGTTACTGAAGTACTTGGTCCTGTATATGGCGATCGCCGGCCAGTTCGTCGTAGCACATGCGCTGCTGTCTCTTCGTCCTCAATGCAGGCCCTGCACAACGGACTGCCTGTCTGTGACTACTATGACAAAGAGATGTTTATTGAAGGACCCATGGCCAGTTATGGCTGCTGTAACTGTACGCAGCTGTTGTTCGTTTGAGCTCCTTGACCTGCCTGCAGTCACTTTGGTCCAACCATAGTTTAAGATGTTGATCCCTCGTACGTTTTCTTACCAGAGAGCGTAGGTACCCGAAGGGGAGTGGCGCATTAGGTTCTGGTCCCAGCGTTGTCATGCTCGAACCCCTTCTGGCAAGTTCATTGGCTGCATCATTGCCTAGCGAACCACTGTATCCTTTTATCCATTGAACGGTTATGTTATTGAGTCTACTCACCTGGCTGAGGTGCCGGTGGCACTTGTATCCAGAGTCCACTGAGTGACTGTTCAGTGCTTGCAGAACAGCCATGCTGTCTGAAAGTATGCGGATTGAGTGGACTTTAACTGCCCTGGCCATAAGGTAGTTGGGGAAAAAGGCTATGCAGATGATTATTCGTCGCAGAACTACAGAAGCCATTATAATATCATAATACTTCGGTTTGTTCTATGTCTCTTTTTTATTCATTTAAAATTATGAAAAACAGCAGACCCTAGTGCGTGTGTGGTGGTTACCATTTTCTAAGTTATTTCTACAACCGTATTTTTCACAGATGGAGACGAGGAAACTGGTACAGTGCCTGACGAATTTGCCGATACACAGGAAGAAGAATTTGAATCAGAAGAACAGTGGAGAAAACAGAGGCATGAACGTGAAGTCTTTTTGAAGACAATGGTTAGTATCATTAGTACTACAACTCACTGCCAAGTTTCATTATGCTTTCCCATAAGGAATTTCTTAGTAACAGCCCGGAGTTTGGAAGTTGGCGGTGTGACCGCACCTCGCTGCGCAGGTTAGCCTGTTGGTCCCGCGCCTCCTCTCTGCGAGTTTCCTTCCCGACGGACTATATGGGTGAGGGAGTGCACCTATACCTATATGCGCAGTGACTATGTGGAAGAGAGAGTGCACCTATATATGCGCACACACTTGTGCACTATAATATCTCTCGCTGAAGGCTGCCATGGCTGAAATGCGATCTGAGGACTATTATTATTAACTAACTTCTGCCAGCGACTTCGTCCGCGTCAAATTTTTGCTCCCCTGATCCTGCCCGTCGCATCGAATTGCCTGCCAGTTTTTTTGTCAAGTTTTCGTTGCTGCTCCGCTCCTTTTGATTATAGCGTGATTTTATATAGCCTATAGTCTTCCTCAATAAATAGGCTACCCAACACAAAAATATTTATTCAAATCGGACCAGTAGTTCCTGAGATTACCGCGTTCAACCAAACAAACAAATAAACTCTTCAGCTTTATAATATTAGTATAGATACTGAAACTAAGGACTCTTACTGACAAACGACATGACGTTATGGTCACCTGTCGGCGGCTACTGTTCACACCTCTGAGGTGCGGATCTTCGATGCTGCTGTGTCGACTGTTGACTGCGTTTATGGCAGCTGTTACCCCCTGTTGTTGGCAAACAGGCATCTTCTGGGCACGCTCGTTCCATCGTAGATCTCAACTATCGCTTTCCATCAGGCAAGATCGTGGTCAAGAGCAAGCACATTTGACGAAAGATAAGACCCGGTCGTCTCTAACAGCCCTTTTTATTTGTTAGGAAATAATCAAATGACCGCTCTAGGCGGAACGGGAAGGCGTGTCAGAATTTTACTGACTAAAACCCACCCTTGTTTCTTCAGTTGCCTGTGTCAGGTCCACAGTAACTCTTTCACTCACTTACAGCCATAAGCATAAATAAAGTGTTAATTCTTAAATGTTTCAGCAACAAGATGAAGATGACAGCGTTAACGTTAGTGTAAACCGAACCACTATAATAAAAGCGAACCTGTCTTCAAAGTCGATGTCTACCCTGCTGCAAGAAGTAAATGAATCAAAAACGGAAAATGTCGAGAGTCCTGTTGTCCAAGAAAAAAAGACAGCTAAAGATATACCTAGTCCACAAAAGTCTTTCTCTATTCTTCAGGTAAATACCACATTATTTATTTTCATTCACAAGGAGTGTATGTAGTATTCTTTGACCTTAGTTATTGTAGTGTGCAACTCCCTTTGAAAATATGTACTTGGTCAATAAACGTATGTTGAGGGGCTTGTGGCTCAGTTACGACAGCCGCACGGGTCGATCATTCAGGTTAAGCTACGCTTGCCGCGGTTGGTCCGTGGATGGGTGACCATCTTTACATGCTTTACATACCAAGACCCTTCCGTGCCTCGGAAAGCACGTCAAGCCGTTGGTCCCGGCTGTCTTTCGTAGATCTTACAGTTGTTACGGTTCGTCAGAAGCCCGAAAGTCTGACAACCAGTCTTACCAAGGGGTATCATATAACCCAGTCACTGGGTTGTGGATGTCAGATAGGCAGTCGCTCCATGTAAAATACTGGTACGCAGCTGAATCCGGTTAGACTGGAAGCTGACCGCACCATAGTTGGGAAAAGGCTGGGCAGATAAGGCAGATGATGGTCAATAAACAGCTAGATTTTAATAATAATAATTTTATTTCAGCAAAATTACCACGGTTCCTTGCTGACCCGCGGTCGAGGTGCTCTAGCCCGGTTGGCAGCGTTGGCAACACCGCTAGCAGCCGACGACGATGCACCAAAAATTGGCTCAGTGGCATCACACAAGCGAAACTTTGTCTTTACAGCCCTAACACAAGATGAAGATGTGCCAAAGGTCTATTTTTACTTGAATAGTTTATACTAACTTATCCATATCTGTATCCTGCCCGTCCTAGCCTACGGTGTTTAGACCTGGTCACTCACCGAATCGCTTAAGTGCCGCCTTGTGGTTTACCAAAAGGCAATGAAGCTCAGAATTGTATGCGCTCGAAACGGGAATCCTAGACGTAGGCAAAAAGGCTGCTAGGCTAAATTGGACAGGGCGGGTCATGCCAGCCGCATGCATAGTGACCGCTGGACAATAGTTTGCACGCATTGAAGGACGGCGCCGCCGAGGCTGGCCCAAGAAGTGGTGGCAAGACGACCTTGGTTAGATCGAGGTGGCCCTAGAAAAGGATGCGTGGAGGGATTTGAGGGAGGACTTTGCTTAGCTGTGAGAGAGCATAGACAAATTTAAAAAAAAAGTTTAAATAGGATGACTACGACATCGACGCGCAACCTGTTATACCATGAATGCAGTACATTATTCTGAACCGAAAACCGAAAAAGTAAACGTTAATTAAATTAATAAAATTACGAATTGCAGTTTTCTATGAAATAGCAGATTTGTTTTAGATAGTCAACAGTCATTTTCCACGCTAGGTCTAGAATCAAATGTTGAAGTAACAGGTTTCGAAGCGATGTCCCCTGCCACCCTGTGTATACTCTACAATGATAATTATAATTTCAATAATTTCATTTTTTTATTACGATACATTGGCCCGCTTCATATTGAGAGGATGAATGAACGACAGCTCACAAAAGGTATTTACAAGGTAGATGTGAGTGGAAACACCGTGAGGGGACGCCCTAGGAGGACATATTATAGTGACCTTATTGGTGATGTTCTTCAGAGAGGTCAGGTGCGTAGTATTCGCAACCGGCGTGTATGTATGACCAATTGTATGAACCTAAACGAGGCAAAGGGAGTGTGTAGAGATCGTAGCAGGTGGCGTTCCGTGGTTTCTGCCTACCCCCATGGGAAAAAGGCGTGATTGTATGTATGTATGTATGTTCCGCTTCTAGGCTCAATTTCAGTCTGCCCTAAAAATATATCCAGATTATCACACCACCTTTGTCAGTCCAATTCGTCAACGATTTCCGATGGTATCATTAAACATAATTATATGCTTTTATATATTTTCAGGTGACAATAAAACGAAAAGCTGTCGTTAATTTAGGAACACCAAAACTAGTGAAGAAAATGAAAATTGAAGAAAAACTGGTGCGTCCCAAGAGTAGTTTATTAGATCATTTGAATCTATAGATTCGGATTATCTTATACATGACTTTTAGGATGTTCCTCAAATTACAGTATATTTGCCGACTGTGTCTACAAATATATTTTAATAGATACTTTTAAATATCACGAAGACTGTAAAGTGCCTTTGTTATAATTATATAGGTACATCAATCCTGTTCTTAATAGTGAAGAGAATGCATATTAACTTAGGGCTTCAAAATTGTAAATAAATTTTATTTTAAGACCAGATAGAAGAAATTTTTTTTTTCTAAGCATTGTATAGATACTTGTGACATATCTGTAATTTTATTTAGGAAACATGAAATAAATTATTTAATATTATTTTTGTGCACTTATTATAACACCTTCAAACTTCTTTGACCCAGAAATTATCTCGTAAAACATTTAGCCCATTGCTTCTGGGGTAGGTGGGTAATAAAAGTTTTATTGAGAATTAAGAATGATCTCAGTACCTATAAGTAATGAAAACAAAGGTGAAGAGTTTGTTTGAACGGGCTAATCTCTGAACTACTACCAGTGAGATGTGAAATAATATTTCTGTGTTTGATAGCCCTATTCTTTGAGAAAGGTTATGGGCTAATACTGCGGGAGGGCTAATACTACGAAATTTCATTCTTTCTTTTTTGGGTGGAAAATCATCTAATGATGGAGAGCGTGTCAGACTTTGACTGACTAAGACTACCGTTATAGTAAATGAATATTGTATATACTAATTCCATATTCACTGCTTAAATACTTCCAATTTTCTGATCAGCCTATCACAATCCACTACTAGGCATCGGCTTACCTTTGAATCTCTGTTTGCAAATTAATACTACCAACCACTTGAATCGGAGAGGCTGATAAAGTAACTAATAAGCAAACCAACCAACCAATTAAGCCAACTGTTTTAGTAATCGGTACCCTATCCTACAGTGCCGTTATAGGATTTAATGGTAAACAAAACACAACGCTACTCAGTATCCTAATTGCGTTCCACAGTATCAATCACAATAATTTCGAAATATATTGCAAATCCATAGTTACACATCTCCGAAAAATTTGGCTACTCAGTAACATATATAACGCAATGAATCTTCTTGAACTGTCAAAATAAAAGCCATTTCTACTGTTATTGTATTACGCAATTATTATGGGATCCAACGGTACCCTACAGGATTACGTGTATCGTTATATTTTTCATCCCTCGGTTACAGCATACATGGAAGAGGAGGGCCACTCCATAATACACCCACAGAATAGACTATATTTCAAAATAATTTCGACGTTTTTTTGTGCAAATAGTCTCCGAGTAAAAAGGCTGTGTGACAATAGAACGGACAGAGGAACTTAATGACATGACAAAATATAGGGGATTCCATTTAACCATTTGGCTGCGAAATCGGAAAAACCTGTTCTGAATGAAAAAGCTTTAAACTAACTTAACATTTTTCGTATTTACTAGTGGTGATTGCAAAACATCAACTTCGAGTGGCGGTGATGAGTTTTGTTTGTGTAACGTTTGTTTGTATTCGAGGTAGCGAAACAACACTTTACCGCTACACTCCGCAGTAAAAACGTAAATTTTTCTCACTTCGCTACAAATACTAGCTTTGGTGGACAGAAATTCATCGTTTCGTAGCACTAGCTAAGCTATTTACAAGCACCCCGAAACGATCAATTGCGATTGATCGATTGCCATCAATTGTAGTAAAATTTTGAATCGCTTCAATTGCATTTGGTAGGCGATTAATTTACGAATTAATGTGTTATTATTATACTCTTTGTTAATGTGTGTCAATTGTGTAAAAATTTCGATGAACGCTTCAGGGACCCCCAACGTTTCGCGCCGCATAGGTAGATTGGTAGAGATCGTGGAGGTGAAAAGCCAGCCGAAAATAAATGCATCCGAGATGAAAATTATATCGCATGCAAATTTTGTAAAATAATAACGCCGTATAATTATTTAAAAAAAAAAAATTGCTAAGCAAACAAATCATTCAAATATTCGTCATAGTGAAATTTTTTGCTCTTGCAAAATTGAGAAAAGTTGGTAACAAAAACTGTGTTTTACAACGTTGGCTGCATTGACACAGGCATATCCTTCCGTTTGTCATCTCGTTTCCTCCCTTGTTTAGTGAATTTGTCTTTGTCACTCTTCAACCAATCAGCAACCTCTATACGCCGCTATCTCTGTCAGCTGGTCGCGTATTCGCCGTGTACTGTGTGGCGTTTCGTTCGCTCACTGGCGGATCAATCAATGCTTTTTTTCTGTGGCGGTGTGGTGTAGTAGTGTAGCGTGGAAGAATTCTAGTCAAATAAATCAGAAAAATATAAGTGCTCCATATAAAAATACAAATAAACGTAGAAATGGCGAATGAAAATAATGAAATGGGGGAGATCATAAAGAAAACCAAAATTTTATTGCTGGACGTCGAAGGGACTACGACGTCAATAACTTTTGTTAAGGTAGGTCTAACGATTCACCGGCCGGTGTTTTGTCTCAACGTGTGTTTTTGTTTTACCGTTATTTATTTGATATATTTTTATGAATCTCTTGCATACATCTAAAAAGATTCGATTCATCATGCAAAATGGTCGCGTTTTCAGATTCGCAACATGGAGGACGAAATCAAAATGGTACCCCTTTCATGTTCCATTCATTGTCTGATTTATCCACGTGTTCTCATCATATTTACTGCAATTAAAACAGGTTTTCTCATACAGAGCAATTTGGCTATTTTTATGGAGAAATAGATTGCAGTTAATGTGCGCGTTTATTGATTTATTTTAGCGAAACTGCGAAAATGGACGTAGATCCTGGAGTTCAGGTTGACTTTTTTAACAGGAAATTATATTAATGACCACCGAAATAAATCATATCAGTTCTATTTCATGTATGGTGTGTAGTTGCATGGTATCACACCTACCGGCTTGAACAGCTGTTCCGAGCAGCTGGCTGGTAAAAAAATGTGGAACAATTAACTGTCTTCTTTCAATAGCGTCGAGCCCACATAGGTCGACCTTGTCGCACTCGCGTGAGGAATACAGATTAAGACGGAGATAAAAAAAAATACACGAGTGGTGTTTCGTTTGTCAGGATGTCGCGTCGTCGTGTTGATTCCGCGATTTTATCTAGTCTGAATACCTGTAGAAAAGAAACGCATAGCAGTACTGTAGGTTGTATTAATTTATTTTTTAACTTTGAGATAGCTCCGCACAAACACTACGTAATCAGACTAGGTAAATCCAAATGCCAAAGAAAATATTGCAGAGGTATTTGCCAAAAAAGAAAAAAAAAATGCCACTTTCGTATTTTTCTACGAAAAATGGTTGTGAGCATAATAACGTTGTTATGGTGAGTGATATTAGTTTCTTGCAGTATGGAAGGTACCTACATCTTTATCTCGCCCCTTTTCTTCTAACAAAATGAGGTTAACTCTTGCGGTGTCGTGATGTTAATTAAAGTTAGGGTTGTGACAAATTATGATTGGTATTTAAACACAAATTAACTAATCATGGTTCTATTAAAACCTCTAAAATCTTTTATTCTGTCACACATCTTTTTCGGCGCGCAGGTGATTCGGCAAGCCAGCTGATAGCAGTTACTAAATTAATGAAAATCTCGTTAATAATCCGTTATTAACGAGATTTTCATTCATCTAGGTTTACTAGACTCAATCATTTGAGCTCTTACCTTTTTATCTGCCTGGTAATTCATTCCTCAAACCCACTTACGTATTGTTTACCTCTGTATCTTATTGATGATGATCAAATGGGTAGCTCTTGTTACAATTTAAAACAAAAACAAATTCATCTAGTTTTACTAGCTAGACCACGCAAACGTGTCGTTCTCTCTTACTAGATAGGGCGGACACGTATTGAGACGAGTATTTCTACTCTCAATACCTAAATGTAGCCTATACCTACATCTTCGATCAATTGATGGGAGACCTACATGGATGCCGCCAACAACCTAACTAGGAAGAGCTTACCGTCAGTCAGCGAGGGAGAGGAATTTCAGTAGAATTCTGGCAATGCTTAGCTTTGTTTGTCATTCAGAAGTTCGTAGCCACTGCCCAGTGAAATAATTAGAGCGTGTTTTAGTACAACAATGTAGGGTATTATCTTGGTGCGTCCCTACCGCGGGAGCCGCGGGCTGGGTCGTTCGGCTAGGTAGGCTCGCTATCCGGTTTGGACACCGGCGGCAAGTCGCGCAGTTCGTTCACCCACCGACTTGCCGCATCGTAGACGATGCAGTTTCACCAGGGCATCATGTTATGCTAAATTCAAGGCATGGTGGTTACTTTTTAGAGGCGAGAGTTATAAATTAAGACCGAGAATAAGCTATCTTATTTTGGCGTGGAATTAAGTCGAGTAAAATGACTGTGACTTGAAAATAATTCATTGAAGTTGGGCCAACTGTTGTTGTGAGGTTGTTTTATGTTAACACAAAGGTTTCCAATATTGTTTTTGACTTTTGAGCGTCCCTATTGTGAGTTCTTCTGGGCTGGGACAAGCAAAAAATTTTTCGTCGCCACTTAAAAAAAGAACAAAACTTATCATCACTGTTAAATAGCAATATCCCTAAAATATGAAGGTAAACAATTACCTGTACAATAATGATCCTAAAGTGCGATCTAACGAAACAATAGTAGGTATGTTAGGTAGGTACTAACATAGAATTTCTTTAAATTTATTCGCAAGTTATTCGTCTCATCATTTAGTTTTCTAGGTACCTAGGTAGGTATAATTCATTCCTGTGATTCATTCAATAAAAGTTAGATTAAATGGCGATGCAAGCTAAAGGGGAATTCGGAGAAGTGCATTTAACAGCGGGGTCGGGAACATGGTTCCGAGTAATCCGAAAATGTCAAAGCTCGCTCGAAATTTCATTGGGTGAGGTCGTACCCAAGTTTGCAAACAAAAAGGTTTTGCTTGCATTGGAAATTTCACAAACACTGAACGCTAGCTTTCAAATACTCGCGTTGGTTGTGGAAGCATAGGAAGCTGTAATAAAGTGACTTGAATCGCTGTCGGAAATATAAAATGGTAACTTTTAATTTGCGGTCTTTTCTTCGTACCGTTCTTTTACCTGCGAGACCGTCATTTTTAAAAGCATTAACGATTTTTTTAGAAACGAAAATAGCACGTGGTTTCTTGACAAGCAACGCCCCACGGTGAAGTTATAAAGAACTCTGCTACCACCTGCCTAGCGTTTTTGCAGCTATGTTAGGGTCAGTTTCCAGTCTTCCCGGATGCAACTGAATACTAGTATTTTTAACCGACTTCAAAAAGGAGGAGGTTCTCAATTCGGATGTTTATATGTTTTTTTTTTTTAAGTATGTTCGGTCATAACTCCGTCATATATAAACGGATTTGCAAAATTCTTTTTTTGTTCGAAAGGGGTTTATTCCGAAATGGTCCCATATAATTTTCATATAGATCTGATGATGAGTTCGGGAGACAGACACCGGAACTCTTTAAAAAATGACAGCAAATCAGCCGCGATTTCTGCTATCGCATAAATATGCATTGTTTGTTTGGAATTAGTGCAGGGTGAATACCACAACAAAAAATTTAAAAATAAAAACTTACAAAAAAAAACAACCGACTTCCTTAAAATCTCTACAAAGTGAAAAATAACTTTAATTTCGGAAGTCGGTGGCAAAAAAACCATAAATACAGATCCTAAGATACCGACTTCCGAAATTAAAGTTATTTTTCACTTTGTAGTGATTTTAAGGAAGTCGGTTGTTTTTTTTTGTAAAAAAGTTTTTATTCATAAAGCGGCTGCCTATCTGACCTCCAGAACCCAATAACTGAGTAATACTATAGATACCCCTCTTTGTAAGACTGTGAGACAAAGGACTCTGCTACCGTACCACTACATAGGTAGGTAGGAATGTACAGGAACAACTAAGACCTTTAAACTTAAGTTCACTCACTTTGTACCTATTTTTATAGGCTGTGGGAGGCAGCAGGGTACCTACTTATACAACAGTCTATTTGCACTACATGTCGTATCTCACCGTTTCTTAGACGGGGTCTTTAGAAAGAACAGCATATTCTAATAATAGTTTATATTCGAAAAATATTCGAATGCTCCTTTTATTTCGTGGTAGGTACGTAAATAGGTATTATGCAACACTAGCTTTTACCCGCGACTACGTCCACGTGTTTTTTTTTTTGTTCCCCCGACCTACCTCGTTGCATCGCATCTCCTGTCCGCTCTTCGTTTTCGCTTAGTTCCCTTTATTTCTAAACGACTTCAAAAAAAAAAAAACGAGGAGGTTTCTAAATTCGACCGTATATATTTTTATTTTTTCTTTATGTGTGTTCGCGGATAACCTCGTCGTTTATGAACCGATTTTGATGAATCTTTTTTTGTTGGAATGGAGATATCCCTAGGCCACCCTTGGGATATCTCCATTCCACCAAAAACACCACCACTACCATGATAAGGAAACCAGGATCTGATGATGGCATCCCAGAGAAGCCGATGGGAGCATTCGAAAATCGTAGTGGCGACTAGTGCGTTTAATATTTTTTTCATTAATTATCTTAAAGCACTACTATTTAGTGAAGGTGTGAAGTTGCTCTGATGATGAAGCCGAAAGACAGTCGAGGGAACTCCTCAACGACTTACAGCAATTACCCGGTGTTTGGACTTAATTCATTTCTATTGATTTGAACTTTGCACCCATATGGGTTATAAATGCCATTACAGGTCTGATAATGGAGACCATAGACAGTTAAGGGAATTCCTCAACGATTTACAGCAGTTCCCTATTGTTGGGCTTACTTTATATGGTTCAAAGTGCCAATTTTATCAACTACTATTTAATGAAGGTCCGGAGTTGATCTGATGATGGAGCCGAAAGACAGTCGAGGGAATTCCTCAAAGATTTACAGCAGTAGTAAAGTATTAAATTTCACCTGGCGAGTAATGGTATAGGAATTAGTGCGGGGTAGATACCATAACTAAAAAGTTAAAATAAAAACTTTTTACTAAAAAAAAAAAACTGGCCAAGTGCGAGTCGGACTCGCGCACCGAGGGTTCCGTACAAACCTGCGGGAATTCACGGTTTATGCATAAGATTTATGTTCATATTTTTTTTTTTTTTTTTTTTATATTTGAGTTGACTGAATGAAAGGTAAATTGTGGTTTACGATTTATGACGTATTAAAAAAAAACTACTTACTAGATCTCGTTCAAACCAATTTTCGGTGGAAGTTTACATGGTACACATCATATATTTTTTTTAGTTTTATCATTCCCATATTTTAGAAGTTACGGGGGACGGACGGACACATTTTACCACTTTGAAAGTGTCTCTCGCGCAAACTATTCAGTTTAGAAAAAAATGATATTAGAAACCTCAATATCATTTTTGACCTATCCATAGATACCCCACACGTATGAGTTTGATGGAAAAAAAAATGAGTTTCAGTTCTATGTATGAGGAACCCCAAATATTATTGTTTGAAAAAAAATTATTAGAAACCTCAATATCATTTTTGAAGACCTATCCATAGATACCCCCCCAAACGTATGGGTTTGATGAAAAAAAAATTTTTGAGTTTCGGTTCTATGTATGGGGAACCCCAAATATTATTGTTTTTTTTTCTATTTTTGTGTGAAAATCTTAATGCGGTTCACAGAATACATCTACTTACCAAGTTTCAACAGCATAGCTCTTATAGTTTCGGAAAAAAATGGCTGTGACATACTCGGACAGACAGACAGACAGACATGACGAATCTATAAGGGTTCCGTTTTTTGCCATTTGGCTTCGGAACCCTAAAAACTACTTCCTCAAAAACACTACAAAGTGAAAAATAACTTTAATTTCGGAAGTCGCTGGAAAAAACTCATATACAGATCCTAAGACACCGACTTCCGAAATTATAGTAATTTTTGACTTTGTAGTGTTTTTGAGGAAGTCGGTATTTTTTTGTAAATAGTTTTTTTTGCTCGGCTGCTAAGGGTAGGAGTAGTACCCTTGAAACCGAGCAAAAAGAAAAAAGTGTTAATACGTAGTTGTTCTTATGAATTGGGGTAATTAATGCAATTAAAAAAACTAAAAAACACGCTTCCATTGAAAACCAAACTAAAAATTACAAAATAATGGGAAAAAGCGTGGGGTGCCTGATATCATTAAAAAATACCTTAAAAAGCACCCCACGCTTTTTTTCCATTATTTTGTACTTTTTAGTTTGGTTTTCAATGGAAGCGTGTTTTTTAGTTTTTTTAAACTATTATTTATTTTCTATTTTTTAGGGTGTTTCGAATTTTGAGACGTATGTCAGCGTAGTTTGTGACGTATGTCAGCTTAGTTTGTGACGTATGTCAGCGTAGTTTGTGTCGTATATCAGCGTAGTTTGTGACGTATGTTAGCGTAGTTTTCAAAGACAGTTTTTTTGCTATCCTGGTAACCCTGGCAAGGATAATGGCACAAATTTATGAAATTATTACATTGTCATCAGTCCTTGACAGGTGTGCAAAGTTTGAATGAAATCTGGTCGTTTAAAGTGGGTCAAAATCGCGCTATAAGAAGTCGGTTACAAACAAACATACAAGTGAAGCTAATATAAAGTGTGTAAAAATACGTTTTTGACTGGTAGTTCTAGAGTTTAGCGTGTTCAAACAAACGAACTCTAAGATTTATTAAGTAGTATTGTATAATGGATAGATATAGAGAGATAGACAGGTCACTTGCATGCAGGTTGCATGATTTATCGTCGACCGTACAATCGCTTACCATTCATCGCGATGTAGTACTTAAGCGAGCCTATCATATCAGTAAGAAAAGATAGGCATCATAAAAATAGGCTTAATATAATATACATAGGTACCAGTGTCGAACCGAGTGTCTTGGATAAAGGAATATGCACCAGACAGTTGACACAGAAACAATTAGTGTCCTGGCTATTCCTGCTATGCTAATGTAGACCTATGCCGGCGTCGTTACTGTGAACTGGCCGATCCACAATGTTTATTTGTGCTGTTCCCATAAGCGTAGCGTTGAACCTAAAGACGTTTATGTAGTAAATAGTCAAGTTATGTATTAGGCTCCACAATACATGGTTCGAACCCAGGCTGACGCTTTACGCACACGTGTAAATAAATTTCATCTCCACTGCTCCCAAAACGGTGAACGAAAACATCGTGAGGAGACATGTCCTAAGAACCAAAAAATTCCAGGAAGTGTGATATCTACCAACCCGCACCGGACGTGCGTGGTAGATTACGGCCCACTCCCTCTCACCGACAGGAGGCCTGTGTCCCAGCAGTGGGAACAATATAGGCTGCTTATGAAACATGTTTAGTACGAAATAATCAGGACGAGTTATGAAGCAGTTTCTTGGTCGTTAGCCCGTATTCGGGTTGACTCAGACTGAATTGATACGAATTTTAATTCGCAAAACGTTAGTTCACCCATGACAAAAAGAGTGTCTTATGATATTGGTAGCATTGTGACAATTAGCGGAGCATTGGTCCCTGGGAAAACTGGTTCAGGCATCCGAATTTGAATATTGGGTGCCCGATGTTGCTGGACGAGGCCTTATCTGTAGACTGTTGCTTTCTTAAATTACCCGAAAGCGAAGAATACTGGCACCTGTAAAAAAAAGATACTGATAGCGATAGTTCTATAGTTAGTTACATTTAATCCAATTTACTTCTCGGGGTTATCAAAACACTGTTGTAATTTCAGTTTCATTATGTAATTATGTCATCATCATCATTTCAGCCGTAAGACGCTACTGCTGGACATGGCCTCCCCCAATTTGGGGGGGTTTTCCATAATTGCCACGCTTGGGAGGCGGATTGGCGATCGCAGTATGACGGTAAAATGCATAGAAAATGCTCCTGCCCATTTTCTAGTAATGTTATTATGTATGACCCTTAAATACATCCTTAACTCATAATACATCCCGTACCGTCACATAGTTTACGTATAGAAATTGAGGTTATAATGATTAACTAGTTTCAATTAGTGCAGAAACAGTCATTGGGGGCGTGTCACTTCAGCCCGGCTTTGACATAAATTGATCCATCGTTTAATTGAAATTGAACAAGTAGGTATACAAATCAGACTATGCTTTGATAGTGATCAAGCTTTTACCAAATAGGAATCTGCATGAAAGCTAGGAATATACTGGGTAATTTTAAATTACCTGGCAATACTTTACCCACGTGTTGAGTATCGATTTTCATCATGGGCTAAGGTCAATGACCGTAATCGGTCAGCGAACCGCGTCGCCCGGCCGCGCGTATATTTGTTACGAATTTCCAAAAACCATAACATTATCAGTCGTTTGGTTTAATGTAGTACATGTTAGTGTCATACACAATTACTAAGGGGGCGTCCATTAATTACGTGAGGTGTTCTAGGGGGCGAGGGGTCAAGCTAAATCTTTCCAAATCTCACTTAGGGAGGAGGGGTGGTCTTGGCAAATATCACGTAATTATTTTTCTCACAGAAAACTGTGTAAAATTGCGTGAAAAATTATTTCTACAATAAAATATGGCCAAATCTGAGACAATAAATAGTACACTGATAAAAAAATTAACTTGACTCGAGAGCCAAAATCTTGAACCAAGAATACCATTTTGACGAAAATGATTTTCTTGAGTCAAGAGAATAAATTCTTGAGTTATGAAATTATTAGTGGTGTAAGAAAATTTTCTTCGTTTTTTTTTTCTCAATAATCCAACACGTTTACAGCCCAAATAGAAGTTTTGAAGAATCTCGCGTAAGATTAGGGGAGGGGGGAGTGAGATGAGGAAAATCTTACGATATCTCACCAAGGGGGGGGGGGTCGACAAATTCTCAAAAATGCCTCACGTAATTAATGGACGCCCCTTAACAAATTAAGAAAAAAAAAATCTTTAATTTTCGGTCTGGGTAGAGAAGGGCGTGTAGCTAAGTAATAACAGCCGCACGTTTTGATCGTTCAGGTTAAGCTACGCTTGCCGCGGTTGGTCCGTGGATGGGTGACCATCTTTACATACCAAGACTCGTGCCTCGGAAACCACGTTAAGCCGTTGGTTCCGGCTGTCTTTCGTAGGTCTTAGACAGTCGTTACGGGTCGTCAGTAGCCCGATAGTCTGACAACCAGTCTGACGAAGGGGTATCGTATTACCCAGTAAGTGGGTTGTGAAGGTCAGATAGGCATTCGCTCCATGTAAAATACTGGATTCAGCTGCATCCGGTAAGACTGGAAACTGACCCCAAAATAGTTGTAAAAAGGGTAGGCAGATGATAATGATGAGTTTTCGATGTGGGTAAAATATTGGCAGCTAATTTAACTATAGTATACAAAAAAAAAACAGCGGTCTTTTACTCATCATCAGCCTATATTGTTTCCACTGCTGGGACACAGGCCTCCTCTCGGTGAGGGAGAGTGGGCCGTAATCTACCACGCGGGCCCAGTGCGGGTTGGTAGATTTCGATGTCACATGTCTTCGAATGATTGGTTCTAGGACATGCCGGTTTCCTCACGATGTTTTCCTTCACCGTTTTGAGAGCAGTGGTTATGAAATTATTTACATGAAGTTAAGCGCCTTCCTGGGTTCGAACCCTCGACCTACATCTCGTTAGTCGAGGCCGATACCACTGGACCTCCACTGTTCTCGGTGTTTTACTATCGATCCTTTATGTGACGTGTTACCGGTATTTTTGTAAAGGTCACATAAAGTTGTAAAGAACAAGTAACCCAGTCACCCTCCAGTTATTTAATGGCAGCTGCATGGACCATACTGGAGTGAGTCAATAGGCTACTGTCAAAACTCGAAAAAACGGACGGATAGGGTGACTGGTAACGTTTATTTGTATCGTAACGATTTCTTGATTGAATAAGTAGTGATTTTGCTTTTATTTAATTCCAAGAAACAGTATTTTTAGGGTTCCGTTGCCAAATGGCAAAAAACGGAACCCTTATAGATTCGTCATGTCTGTCTGTCTGTCTGTCCGAGTATGTCCAAGCCACTTTTTTCCGAAACTATAAGAGCTATGCTGTTGAAAATTGGTAAGTAGATGTATTCTGTAAACCGCATTAAGATTTTCACACAAAAATAGAAAAAAAAAACAATAATATTTGGGGTTCCCCATACATAGAACTGAAACTCAAAAAAATTTTTTTTCATCAAACCCATACGTGTGGGGTATCTATGGATAGGTCTTAATTACATTAAGGTTTCTAATATACTTTTTTTTCTAAACCGAATAGTTTGCGCGAGAGACACTTCCAAAGTGGTAAAATGTGTGTCCCCCCCGTAACTTCTAAAATAAGGGAATGATAAAACTAAAAAAAATATATGATGTACATTACCATGTAAACTTCTATAAATCTCTATAATCTAAATCTTATATAATCTCTAAAAATTGGTTTGAACGAGATCTAGTAAGTAGTTATTTTTTAATACGTCATAAATCGTAAACCACAATTTACCTTTCATTCAGTCAACTCAAATATAAAAATTAGAAAAAAAAAAATATTTCATAAACATGAACCTTATGCATAAACCGTGAATACCTGCAGGTTTGTACGGAACCCTCGGTGCGCGAGTCCGACTCGCACTTGGCCGGTTTTTTATCATTATATGATATCCCGGTAAAATCCTCCCACCGGCTCTAGACCGGTGTATTGTTGGTATAACAGACCGAACTGACTGCATCACTTAATAGTTTCGTCACTGCTGCTGTAGAATATAGTAGGTCGGTACTTCTTCAGCGTTCCTCATTGAAGTAATTTCTTGATGGATATGCATTCAGGCCACTCCATTCAGACGATTCGATTTTACGTTGCTTAGACCGGTGCACGGTGGGAGGGGCGGGGGGATGTGATGCATCTTTGCCCCTGCCCTGTATCCGCCTTTGTTTGAATACCTACGATTTGTCGATCGAATAAGTGATGAATTTTCATTTATTTATTTCCAAAGAAAATGTTTAATTACCTACTGAAGTAATTTTCATCCAAGATACTGTGAAAGTGTACACAGTATAGAGAGTTACATATTGCTATCTTGTGAGAGTAGTTACAGTCAAAGTTGATAATGTCATAGTGTACTCGCTCTACACAATGTTGCGCAGCGTCTAATGTGCCGCGCCGAAAATTGTGAAACATTTATATCTTGTACACTAGCTTCTGCCCGCGACTTCGTCCGCGTCAAATTTTTGCTCAAAAATATTTTTTCAATTCGGACCAGTAGTTCCTGAGATTAGTGCGTTCAAACAAACAAACTCTTCAGCTTTATAATATTAAGTATAGATTGATAAGAAATCTATTATCAGCCAGTATAATAAAAGCTTTATACTTCTTTGTTACAGGACAAGCTGTTCCCATACGCCGAGGAAAATGTGAAGGATTTCCTGACCAACGAATGGGAGACTGAGGATGTGAAGGAGGCTGTCACGGCGCTCAGGAAACTGGCACTTGAAGACAAGGAGAAGGATGTCGATGGAGTTGTTACTATTCCAGGAGAGGTATGTCATTTATATCAATCAAACGGCCATTGTGCCATCTTTGTAGTCGGTAGGTACGACTGGTGCCATGGACATGTTGTTCTTGACCATAATCGATGAGTGAGATAGTCTCGCATTTTTCATGCGGGGTTTTCTGGTACTTCAAGATTATCCTGGTATCCTGATATTGCATTCCCTACGCCTCCAGGCGATACATATTTTGAAGGAGGACGGTGTTGATAAATAAACCTTCTTCGGTATAACTACGAAGAATTGTAGCTAACTAGGTATTTGCGTGTTCTGAAAAACCGTTCAACAAAAAAAAAAAAAAAAAAAACGCACCATTGGGGTCGTCAGAGTCATGCATTTTCAATTTTTGTTTCTTCAATTACCTTATTAGCATAAGAATACATACATTAGACGGTCAATATATTCTCGCTCGTCTTCTTTTACAATTCGGAAACGTGTTTGTTTTGGCGTGGCATTGACATTACTTCTTTTATCAGAGAGAGGTCAAGGAACTTGGATATTTTTGGTCTACAATAATACGGTTTGTTTTACGAACTTCATAATAGGACTACATCTACATAATTAACATGGATTCATGATAAACTTAATATCAATGATTTGCAGGCGGGTTTTTTTTGGCAGGTGTTTCGGTTTCAAGGCATGCTACGTGATTGAATACCTAGAAGAGGATTGCATTTTTCGAAATTGAGTTTTTCAAACTTGATTAGTAAACTCCATACCATCCACTAATAAATTGGGATTGTCGAGCCTACGATCTCACATTCCAGAGTCGCCCGCCCACTGGACCTATGAGGCAGGCGAAAATAGGTCCAACAATAAAAAAAGATTTAGTTCTTTCATAAAATTAAACTCTTTTATCATAAGTTTCAATTTAGTCTAGCGACCGAGTCGCCTACGCCATTAAGGGCGTGGTGTGCGCTCCGTTTCCAGCGTTTCTAGACAAAAGACTGAACTCGAATAGTCTGGAATACTTGCAACAATACGTCCTTTATAAAATGACTAGATAAAACAATTTTCTTGGGAATCGGTAAACAATTTCTTGGAAAACCTTTTAATGTCCGCGATATTGCTTTTCATGGAATTTTATACGAGGATTCCTGTGTGGGTAGCTCTTTTGAAAAGATGCGAAGTGAATCGCAACTGTTTTCTAATAAATCCCTTAATTAATTTATGAATTAAGTAGTTATTGCCCGCGACTTCGTCGGCGTGTATTTTGGGGATGAAAGTAGCCATGTCCTTCTTCATCAAGTCCCGGGCTACTTATCTGCCGAATTTCCTAGCAATCGGTTCTGTGGTTAGTTATGACGTGAAAAGGTAACAGAGAGTTACTTTCGCAGCTATAATAATTATAATATCATGGATTGTGTTGTGTTCAGTGTGTTCTATAGATAATTCTGAAGAAAAAATAAATTCTTAAGTCATCAATTAAGTATATTAAAATTCCATCCCGCCATCGATATAGCTAACACACATAAGATAAGTGGCATACCAATTCGGCTCAATTGTCTGCACTCGACAGATTCCATCGCGAGCATGATAATTTCGAATTGGGGCGTAGCCGGAACTGTGATTTTAAACCGGTCACTCTCGGGGTCGAGTTACTTCGTTTCAGCGATGTTCCGGTCAAGAGTTATAAGAGCAGACCTTGTTTTTTTTTTCTCTCTCGAATAGGCGGTAATGGCGATATGCCGAAGACGTACCGGCAGACGATCGACAGAAATCTTAACGGTTGGTGAATGCAGATGGCCCCGAAAAGAAACGATCGTACAAAAATCCGACCCGATTTTTATAGATGGCGTGACGAGAGACAAGGATAAGATGTAGTATCAAAGCGCACTTACGCAGTCTACAGACAAAAGTCTGCCGGGGTTTGTCTGATGAACACTGACAAAAATAGCCATCTGCGTTTTGCATTATCTTTAGAAACAAATAATTGCACAGATTACACTCATAGACATTGATCAGCTGGGGTCATATTTCTTATGAAAACTGTTGTATTTCAGGACGCGTCCAAGGAGGATCAGATCGAGGGTCTGGTGAAGAGCGTCAAGTGGCAGATGTCTTCGGACCGCAAGGTGGGCGCTCTGAAGCAGCTGCAAGGCCTCATCTGGAAGCAAGGATACGACAAGGGAGACCTCAAGGGACAGTGAGTTACATTGTCTTTTAACTATTTTATCTACCTCCATTACTATAGAGAACGCAGCATATTCATACGTTACATCGCAGTTGTGGCATTTACGTGATGTTTTATTTCTTGATTCTTTTTTGCCTTTCAAAAAGGTATATAGTACATTTTTAGTTCACCATCCAACCTTGAGGTCCAGTGTGTTTACCACAATGTATAAGTAAACCTCCGAGCTGGTAAATTAAATATGACGCATTTCAGAGAGTTAAATGATTGTCTTGGGATTTCATGTCAATTCGTGTCATACGAACGTATACGTGTTCCTATTGATGTCCTATAACAAAGGTATTTATGACGCCATGTTAAAGAATCAACAGCATATGACGAAAAAATTATGAAATAATTAAGTAATGGTTTTTTTTTTCTTGAATATGGGTGTAAGTTTGAATAGTATGGATACATCAGTACCATTCAAACCAATAACTCAAATTTATAGCTCCAAAAATGCGACGTTATCATATTCATTTTACATAAATAATCGTGATGTCGAAGAATTCATACCAGTTGATTCTTTGCCATGGTTTCATGAATACCTTAGAGTTATGCGAAATCAAAAGGAACACCTTGTATTTTACACTATACTATACAATACAAAAAAATATATGGTATTGGTCTATTTCTGAATAATGTTTCTCCGAATCAATTCATCAATATTTCCTAAAAATATTTCCTTGACTACCTACTAGAAGTCAACGACCTGTGGCACCAGTCATAATTTATTTTATGGATACTAGCTCTTATTTTCTTTTGTCCCATACTTCTCGGTGAGTCTCCCACTCTTCCTGTTTTATGTGTTTCGGGATTGATCTATTACCTCCTGAGTTTGTCTTAATATTTTTTTACTAGTATACAATGGGTGATCAGAAAGTGTTATAGGTATTTTTCGTTAAATTAATCAATAGTTGTTTGTCTAAAATATCTGCACATGGTGTTATTAAACTTTGATGCTTAAAAAGTTTGTTCCAATGAAATAAAAGATGTTAGATGTCTGTATAATTTATTTAATAGCAGTTAGTATTATATTGAAAATTATATTACAACTTGTCACTAAGGTGTGACAAAGAAATTATTTTGAGATAAAATACTCTTTACATAGTTAAATGGATTTGCTATCAATTTACCACCTATAAAAGTTATTGGCTTATGTTTAACTTACCAGCAGATATAGTAACATATAACAGACAAAAAGAGTAAATGATCACCAAAATTAAACCCGCATTTTAATGTAAAATTATAACCAAAGTTTTAACATCTCGATATTCTATTTAAGCAAAATGACTCCAAATAAATCATTGTTAATCCAAAAGTAGTAAATGATCACCAAAATTAAACCAGCATTTCAATGTAAAACTATCACCAAAGTTTTTACATCTTGCTATAAAAAAATCATTGTGAACCCAAAAATAGTTAATGAACACCAAATTATTAAGAGTGTACTACGTGAGCTCGACAAATGGATGTGCGAATAACGCTTGTGCGACAAAACTGTACTGCAACTCATCATAGTTCGAATGTACGCTTGTGCGACACACTGAATCTAGTCGTTTCAAGCATAGGAGGTCACAGTTTTAACCTAACCTAACCTAGTGAGCTTGAGTGTGTCGCACAAGTGTTATTCGCACATTCATTTGTCGAGCTCACGTAGTACACCCAATTATTAAGATTTGGTGATCATTTACTACATTTGGTGTTCGAATACATTTTGAAGTGCAGTCGTGACTAAAATAGCTAGTACTATTGTAATTTTAGACTTTATTTTTCTGGTGTCAAGTATATATTTTTGGTAAAAGAACTAAGGGTATCAAAGCATTTTATGGTGGTCATTAAATCCCAAAGTTATTTCCTTCCTGAGCTATGAATATTTCTCTTCATTATTCCAGTGTGTACGATGATGTGGCTCCCGCCCTGGACCAGTGGCGCTCTGTGGAAGGCCAGAAGGTGTACATCTACTCGTCTGGCTCCGTCCAGGCGCAGAAGCTTCTCTTCGGCCAATCCCTGGCTGGTGACATGCTGAAATCAATTGACGGGCACTTTGACACTGCTGTCGGTGCCAAACAGGAGGCTGCCAGCTACACGACAATTGCTGAGAAGATCGGCTGCAAGCCTGATGAGATACTGTTCTTAACTGACATCGTGAAAGGTATGTTTGATTTTACTATTAGACCCAAGGAGTTCAATAAAGTATGTTTATGTATATAAAATACACACATATAAACAGACAAAAAGAAAAGAACACAAAAATTTGTACAGAGGTGATGCTTATTTTTAAAGAAATCTCTTCCAGCATACCATTTGCATTCTTCTTGTTATGAGTACGTAGATACATGTTTGCAAAGATATCATACTGCATTCACATGTTTACCATGCTACCACTGCCATAATTCTCGAAACATTAGCTTTATTAGCTTCGTAGCTAATTAGAAAAACTTATCCGTGCCTCGGTAAGAATGTTAATTAGTTTGTCCTGGCTGCAATTTGTACATCAGAGATAGTCCTTACGGAGATTCTAGAAGCCTGATAGACTGATAACTAACCTTAGCAATTGGTATGGTCAATCAACTCAGCCTATCGCAGTCCACTGCTGGACATAGGCCTCTCCCATGCTGCACCACGACACCCTTTCCTCCGCCTTCCGCATCCAGTCCTCCGACTTCCGCATCCAGTCTGTCCCAGCCACCTTTTTGAGGTCGTCGGTCTCTAGCTGTACTGTAATACCTAGTAACTGGGTTGCGGAGGTCGGGTAGGCAAACACAGCTGGAAAGAGATACGGTAGATAATAAGTATGATGTTTAGTAGCAACAAATGTTACAATTTTAAATAAGGCTAGTTTAAAAATAAATTATTAAAAGCTATTGTTAAAATTGAAACGACATGTTGATCATCAGAGGCGGAAGCTGCGCGCACTTCAGGCATGCAGGCCGCGCTGGTGAGCCGCGAGGGCAACGCGCCGCTGCCAGCCGACGCAGCCTCCTCGTTCCCCGTGCTGTACAGCCTGGCGACTCTCGCCAACCCCAACAAGCGCAAGCCCGACGCCCAGGTGCCCCTCCGCTGATACCCGATATCCGCCATAGCACGCCTAATGCATGCACTTGTAGTTATATCTGTGTAGACGACTAGACTCGCCGACCTACCTGCAGGTGAGTACGTGTGTAGATGGTGAATGGATCTTCTGATGGTTCCTGTATACAGTGGATACTAGTTGGGTACTCATTTTTATATCGCTCAATTTCTTGAGTTCTTAAGACACATAATTTCTCATAAATTACTGAATCTGGTAGGCCACTATTAACAGGAACCATCAAAAGCCTGATTTACATGATCAAATTTACTTGCCTGAGGTATGCCCTAACTTGAAGCAACAAAAGATGCATTGTCTAAAAGGTGTTAAGCGATTCTTGCTTTAATTTTATTATTGTATGCTACAGGCAAGAAACTGGCGTGTAAATAAGGGTTTACGCTTTTTTATGCTTCAGGCAGCTATTATAAATGTGAAATAGTAACTGTTTGTGGATACCTAACATATTTATGTATAAAATAAAATAATAAGAAAAAAAAATGCAGTTTCAAATTATTCACATTCAGGATATTTCCCTAAACCAAAGTACCATTTATACATTTTAAAATCTCTACAAACCTGTAGAGCTGTTAGTTTAGCCTGATTTTGTTAAATAAAATGTTAAACAATGCATCAGATAAATTAAGTATCAGAATTAAAAAAAAAAAGAAATTACATTATGGACTTTGTTGTCTGAAATAAAAGATTTTAATTTTTTATTTTATTTATTCACTGAACCAGCTTATAATTAAAACCAAGCAATCTTGGTCTTCAGAAATTCAAAAGAAATGATTTATTTGTTTTGTTCTGTCATGTTTTTTATTTCGGGTTTTGGTGATGGTTTCGACAGTAAATATTTTATTGGTGTGGATTATTTATACGTTTAACATGTATGTATTTGTTGGAGAATTTGTTTAGTAGTTTTTACACTATTTTACAAGTGTAGATACCTACTACTACATTACATTATTATTATATACTTATATTTTTTTTATTCTTGGACTTAAATCTCCTTTAAAGTTTCTTGCGCGAAACTTTACGTATAAAGTAGAAGTACTAAAAGGGTAATATCATAGAAATGGACTGCAACATTATCCCATCTGTGTTAAATCTGTATTATACCAATCAATGTCTTCGCTAAGCGTAGTGTTAATGTATCTCAGTGCATTCTGTAAAGAATTGGAGAAAACTGAATGAAAATGGGCTGTTTTTGTGGTTAGACCGTTAGTTTTTGAGATTTTTAATCAAATAATAAAAATTATATTTTGTTAACGAAAATCAGTAATACCCATTACCCGTAAATTGAGTAAAGGGTACCCATTAATAGGGTATTGATAGCTTTTATAGTTATTAAAGCCAGATTTGAAATTGGAAATAGTTTTCACAAAAACTAATAATTGACATTATGTCATTACAGGATGACCAACCTGCCAAAGTTATGAAAACCGATGTGGATGTAGATGTTAAAACAGCTTCTGAAAAAGAAGTTACTGCTTCAGCTGAACCATCATCTGAAGAGAAAGCGCCTGAAGTTGAACCGCCGGCGGAAACGAAAGCGCCTGTTGAAGACAAAACGCCTGCTGAAGCCAAAACTACGCCCGAAGAAAAAGAGAGTACTGAAAAGAAAACTGCACCTGAAACGATTGCGGCTGAACCTGAAAAACCTGCTCCAAAAGCATCCGATGAGCCAGAAAAAATGGACGTGGAGGAAGTAATAGTAGCCTGCCCCCCTGTCGGCAAAAAAGATAAAGCTGTTCAAGCTAAGATGGATGAAGCTGAAAAAGTCGAAACAATTGTCGAAGAAGTCACTGACTCAAATGAAATAGCGGATACTCCAGTCTGCGACATTGAACCCATTATTGAGGAGAGTAGTGATAAGACTGAAAAACCAGAGACTGAAAAGATGGAGACTGAGTCTTCAGAAACTGTTCCAGAGCCAAAAGAAAGTGCCGAACTTAAAAATGATGACAATGAGACACCTGTTCCTGCAGAATCTCCTCCTGCTTCTGTAATCACAGAAATCAAGGAGGTGACTAATGGCAAAGAGGAGGGGCTGAACGACGTAGCGGAAATGATCGAAGATCTCGAACCCGTCATTGAGGAACCCTCTTCCAATGAAATGGAAGATCTGCAGAATGTAGGAGAGGTGCTGGAGAAGGAATGTGACGAAATATTGTCCAAAGTACAGGATGTCACAAACCTAGATAACATACCAGTCAAACCTTTACTGAACACTATTTCTGAAGAAAGCATGGAGACTGAAAATTTGGATACAAATGATATTGTTGAAAGGATATTAGATTCGGAAATGGAAATGAAGCAGACTGAGGATATTGAGAAAGCTTTAAAAGCTGCAGACCATTCTTCAGAGAGTAAGGCTGTAGAGGAAGGAGATAAAATCGATGAGCAGGAAGTTGCGGATAACGATGCACCGAAAGTCACGCCAGAAGAGAAACCCACAGAAATAGTCACAGAAGCTATAGCATCAAAGGAAAACGTTGAATGTAGCCCTAAGATTGCAGTTGGCGAAGACATCAAAGAATCGACTAATGAGAAAGAAGCAAAACCGGAAACAGATAAAATTATTAAGGAAATGGAAACTGAAGTTAGCAGCGCATCTGAAACTGATAACAGTAAAACTAAAGAGTCCGAAGTTGCTATGGAGCAAATTGTAGCAGATAACAAAATTGACACAGAAGAAAAGAAAGGCGAAGATAAAAAACCAGAAACGACAGAGACCCCTGCTGGAATAAATAAAGAAAAAATAGAAACTTCTGTCGAATCTAAGGAGAGTCAAAAAGTTCCTGAGGAAGCTAAGCCTGAGAGTGAGCCAAAAGAAAAAGAGACGAAAGAAGCAAAGGTGAACGGCAAAGCTACCAACGGCGATACGGAAATCTCGCCTCAAAACGGAGATGACAGGAAAGAGGAAGAATTAAGTTCCCGACTGTCAATAGGAAACGGGAAAGACGTCCTGAATGGCGCAAACGGTGACTCAGCTAAAAAGGATCAGGTACAAACCGAAAACAAGAGTACTGAAGTTGATGTAGCTGACATGAAAGTGAAGACGGTAGCTGTGGACGAGCCAAGCAACGATGCGATAGAGCAGCCTACGGAAGCATAAGAAAGTATGGTGAGTGTCACGTGACGTTTTTCACTCTCTACAATGCAAGTAAGGTTATCGCTGAACGCCAATCGAGCGAGTACTAGCCAGCCAGTATGTTCAATTGCACATAGCTAAGGGCGAAATCTACAAATTTACAAATGTTGCAATTGTCTCGCTATTGTGATGTTCTGAGTTCTGCAATAAACGCTGAAACATTTTGTTTATTCTTCATTCTCGCTGCTCGTGTCAGTCAATCGCCTGATAACCTAACTTGCTCCTAAAAAGTACGACTGGAAAAGTCCAGTCGTACTTTTTATTATAATAATAATACATAATAGTTCTTGTATTTTTTCTTATTATATAATAAAACATAATAATTCTCTTTATAATTTGTTCACATAATATATGAATTAAAGCTTCTTACTCTAATAGTAATTCCTAGATTGTTGTTAATTGTGTTTTTTTATGTTTTATAATATAATATCTCATTCATAATCTTGAAATTGTCTGTAAGCCAAAATTGTAACAGTAAATACTCCATGTTAACATTGTTTCCAGGAGCGGACGAGTGCAGGGCGTCGTAGAGTTGTTGGTTCACATCAGAAGATTGACAAGACTGAGGTTGCATCTACGCTAATTGACAACACTTCCTAGTTTATACGTGTAATTGAAATTTCACTGTGTACCACGCGGCGACGGTCGGTGCGCACTACTGACGCGAAGCATACGTTACTAACGTACACCGCGACTTGTCAGGAGAAACATATTTAACCCATTACCTTAAATTGTACTTAGGTAACTTAGTATCAGTAGGTTTAACAAATGCCCCAAGGATGAACTACTTAACCACTCTACAATATTGTCCTTGACAAGTCTCTTAATGTGTAGATTTTTATTACTATACCATTACCGTTGCATCTCATTGTATCAGGTCAATAACTTTAAAAATTAAATAAAAATTATAAATATTGGATCTTTTATAAAATTGTATTAGTATGCACTATTCCAAGAAGAGTCTGCTACGATAAGATGCCATGTGTAGTGGCTATGTGTTTACTTAAGTTTAATTTTGCTATAAGTAAAGTTATTGAATGTAAGTCGCATAGATATAAGAGCGAAACTTTTATTATTAGACATTCCTGTAAGCGTACAACATATTGTGTGGTAGTATTTTATCGAACTTTGCATAATTCTTCGTTTTGGTACGTATGGGCCAAATCATGGTGCTTTATACGAGTTGCCAGACTACGCACTATATGCTTATTCCATTATATTTCTGTATTATCTAACCGATTTCGTAGGGACCTAGTAAGGTCATAACTATAGAATTTCGTCGATGTTGCGCTCTTTTGCGTACACTTGAAGTTTGATACAGGTAGAGCGCGGCGGTATTAGATGTAAACACTTAAGTAAGCTGCGCCGCGCCCTTAATTGTAGGAGCATTTGTGTATAATATGTGTCATAAGGGAGTAAAGTTCGCGTCGTTTAATATTCCCGTTGCGATAAGGTGCGCCACCGGCCCAGCAGTGCGCAGCGTTCGTCACCGCTTATCATATTTGACTTAAGTAAGTTCTATTCATAAGTATTAACTGTATTGTGATTCTTAATTATCGTGTAATATGTATTACTCAATTTTTCGTAAACCCACTGCCAAACCTGTGCAGCCTAGTTTGTCGTTGGTCCATGAGCTACTGGTGTAATTGTGATATTGAATAGAAGACATGACATGACTAGAAGACTGTAGATCGAAGGGCTGTGTTAAGTATTTATTGGGTCGGGTGCGTAACGAACGCTTATGTACAGTGGGTTGGTTCTATTATTTATTTAGGCATTGCAACAATTGCTGTATATATAAAGTATGTATATGTATTCATGATCAAATGTCTTCTCTATAATTAAAATTTTCTTTGGTTATGTTTAAAATATCAGGCGCTTATTTTTGCTTGTCGCCTTCTGAAATGGCGGACTAGAACAAAGCATGCATGCTTGCGTTGTGGTCATTTTTGTGGTGTTTGATGGTGCGAATATCTTTAGGTTGTGTTTGTCTTTGCTTTACAGCGATCTTTATCATTTCGAATAAGCTTTAATTGCAAGTTATAAGGGAGAATGCCAAACGAAATTGACTGAGAATTATACAGAACTAGTCTTTATCTTATTTGGAATCTCGGTATAGGTTTGGCTAATTTTACAAATTTGACTGAATTTATTAAACACCGGTAGGTACTATTCTTTATTTATAAGTTATATTTTGTTCCTGTGTTAGTTATGTAAGACCGAAACTGATGATAGTACAGTATTGAAGTAGCTTGTGGACCAACTGCAAACGATTGTTCAGGCATCTTCGTTTAGACTGATTTTTTACTCTTCAAAACTTCGATGTTCAATCATTATCTACAAGTTGAAGCCGTATACGTAAACATAGCTTTTTATATTCTAGATAATGGATGAGCATAGGACTTCGTAACAAATAAGAATAACATACATTTGAGTTCGTAAATTTTTTTGTAAAAAAAAAGTAAAAGTTAAATCTCAATCGCAATTGAAATTGTAATGTATTAATTTTAATTGTCACCACTAATGACATTAAAATATAATGGATGTAGAATTTTTTATTGGTTTTTTATTTTAGTTTATGCTTGTAGCCAAATAGACCTTCACTGAATGGATCTTCGGGGTTGTGTAAATGTCGCATCGTTGTAATGTATATAATTGTATACGAGGTGTCTCATTATCAACTGTACGTTTGCAGTTCTGTGTTGAAATTGTGTACTGTCTGCCACGCCCCTCACGTCAATCACCGTAGTATACGTTTAATTCGAAAATCGACCTTACTGCTACGCAATAAAGGCGCTGTCGAAATCACTTGTTACCACAGAGGTGCTGTTGACTGTACGCAACTAACGCATCGCTGCATACGTACTGAATTTCATTAAGTACATGATATCACACATTTTTCAATAAAGTACATTTTGTCGAAGATATCAGGACTTTTTCTGGCGCTTACAAATACACACATGCAACTTATTCACTACATAATTTGAGGTGATTTTAAAAATCAACCTAGTCTTACCGAGTGCAATCCATATCGTGGAATCGCTTCTCGAAGTTGTAAAGGAGTATGTCTAATTAGGGCAAGTCAACCAGCTCGGTAGACACAGCTTTAAGAGTTGGGTTGGGCAGCATTTGGGAAACTTCGTCAAGTCTTCTCGTCGCTTATCCCGAAATGTCAGAAGACTACATTAATAGGTCTTCAACCATTGGGTCCTGCCCGAAATGAAATTCGGTGCTGAAACGTGGACACTGACAGTTGGGCTGGTCCACAATTTCGAGGATGAAAGAAAGTGGCTGGGGCAAACTGGATGCGGAAGGCGGAGGACAGGGTGTTCTGGTGCAACATGGGAGAGGCCTATGTCCAACAGTGGACTGCGATAGGCTGAGTTGATTAATTAATCATCAACAATCAACGCTCTATTCTGTTACTAGACAAAATGAGCGTGGCTAGCAGAAGTAGATAAACACTGCTACTTTTAATTGTGATCTAAATAAACCAACAAATTATTCAATACTTCTTTTCGGGCAGTGTTATTGGGTTATTATAGCCCGGGGTTTGGATTCGTGCCCGGTTGATGGCAATAGGCTGGCGCGAAATGACCAGGACTATCGGAAGCCAAGCTAAAAAAAAAAAAAAACTGACAGGAGCGAGTCGGACTCGCGCACCGAGGGTTCCGTACCATCGTAAATAAATCTTTTATAGTACCTATATTATTGCATATAGTATTTGCAGTTTATGTTCAGCGCCATCTCTTTACCGATAGTGGAACTAATATAATTTTAGTTGATAATTTCTGTAAAAGTGTGCTGTTTAGAGACTTTGTTTTATTGTTCCTGTAATCTTCACATAACTTCTATCGCATAGAATAATTTCAGATTTTTTTCTGTGCAAACTTTGGAGAAAGATTATTTTTTAATTTTTCGTGAAAAGTCCAAAACTATGCGGCCTAAAAAAGGAAAATGTTTGTGAATGAGCAAATAGCGCTCGTGCACATTCTCGAATATTTTATAAAAATTCAATATTAAGGGGGAGGGCCCCCCCTCCCCATTAATATTGAATTTTTGAAGGGTTTCGCCGCTTTTTTTTACATTTTTCATCTAAAGTCGAAACCTACAAAGCCTAAAAAAAAGAAAAATGTTTGAGAATGCGCAAATAGCGATCTTTCATAATATGATACCCCACATGCCCTAGTAGCTTCACTTCGTATCCGTAGCCCCGAATTCGAAGACGTGTTGTATAAAAACAAAATTTATTTTTATTTTTCTTATTAGCAAAATAGTTTGGCAAAAGACATAAAACTATTCCAAATTTTAAGTTGATAGCAGTAGTACGGTAGTTTTTGAGATATCTAGCTGTGACAGACAGACTGAGTCGCACCATAAGGGTTCCTTTTTACCATTTTGGTACGGAACCCTAAAGACGAAATTAAAAATAGGAAAAAAACTTTAAATTCCTTTCTATTATGCCAATTCGCTTATTTTTACACCAAGCAGTTTGGCACTACATGCCTATTGAAAATAGGTCCTCAATTTCCTCCTGATGTTTTACCGAATTAGGGCCAAAAGGAGTAACGATAATATTTTCCCTAGACCAAGCAGAGAAAATTCTCCACTCCAAGCATAACGGAAGGTCGTAATCAGTGAAGCAAATTCGGCACAAGCGAGTAGAGGAGGCGAGCGGGCGAGGTGATGTGGAGGTTATGAATACAAAAGGTATAGAAACGCGCAGCATTGCGGTCGAGGAACGGAACGCGACGGACTAACCGCCCGCCGCTCGAACAACGGGGTCTTATTCTTATAGCCACCTCAAAAGTTACAAACGTTTCGAATAACATGCCTCTCTCAAGAAAACTGACGTACAGAATCTTCTGTTCTATGTTGTCTAATCTAATTATTCAAGGATTCACTACAAAATGAATTAGTAAGAGGCCGTATACGACATTTTGTCGATTTCGCTGATTTACTTGATTTTACAGACGTGTTTTAACAGTTAAAATACTGCATTTTCATAAGTTTTATATTGATCAATTTCAATTTTGAACAAACGAATGCGCTACTTTTATCATTTGATTAATCGACCTCATAAGGAACTAAAACCAAAAAATTTCGTGTTCTTACGGCCTCTTGTCCCAATAATTCACTTTTTATTCAACAACATGATGAATGTAACTTAGCTATAGCGTCATCTTCGATACAGTGCAAGTGGACTGCGCTGTGGACGTTCAGTTCGAAGCAGTAATATCGATAGCACTAAAAATGCACCCAAAATACATTTTGGCGTTCAAATGCAGAGCGTCTTTATGGTCTGAATATTCCTTAAACTAATGAACGAGACCAGAAGAACGCCTCAAAATACAAATTAGTAAAAAAACTGTAGCCTGGGTTCGAGTCCCACGTTGAGTAGATACTGGGTTTTACTTTTAGGAAATTCTCAGTGGCTAGCTAGGAGTCGGGTTGCTTCTGGCTGTTCGCATTAGGATCGCCCTTTGTTATATGGGGTTTTGACATAAACTGGCAAAACAAAAATAGTATCTGATCTATAGTGCGCCCAGTACTATAGTCTATCCTACGAAAGAAGTTCCGCAGACGCTGCATTAAAGGCATACAACGGAGACATAAATCTAGATTCATCTTAACATTATATTACAGGCACTGGTTAATAAAATGCACAATCAAATAGAGAAAGGTGTGTGAGGTAGAAGGGTTGTTGTAGGAATGTTCATAATTATTATAATAATAATTTCAGCCGAAAAACGTCCACTGTTGAACATAGGCCTCCACTAAGCTCCACCACCTTGCCCGGCTCCGTGCTTCCGGCATCCAGCGGACTCCTGCGCCTTTCACAAGGTCATCAGTCCACCCTATGAGAGAGCTTCTAGCTGTACGTTTTCCAGTACGCGGTCGCTACTCCAGAACCTTTCGGCCCCATCGGCTATTTGTTCTGTGCGGAATGTAACCTACCGACTGCTACTTAATGCCGGTTACCTTCATTCTCCTGCGGATCTTTTCATTTCTGATTCGATCATGCAGAGAAACTCCAAGTATAGCGTAAAAATGTTGCTTATTATAAAATAATAATTATTTCCACTTATTGCTGTGGGATTTCGTGGGACGGAGTCTCAACTATCGGGAAAAAATGGCATGCTGTGGATGCATGTTAGAAAAAACTAGGTCATTTAAAATTTTCATGCAAATACAAACACGTATTGACAAAATAATAGGACTTCTTTGATTGGTGTCGTACACACGGCTACATATCAAGTTATTCATTTCCAGTTTAAGCTGACATCTCATTATACGGAAATTCCATACAATGTGAGATTAGTTTGTGCTGGAAACGCATAGCTTGACATGTAGCCGTGCGTACAACGTTACAAGGTTTACCTATATTTTAAAGCATCAGCACGTTCCATAAAGTCTTGCATCAAGAATCTAAAGTTATTTGAACAACTAGTCTTAAATAGCCCGACAGAGTTACCCAGGTAAATTACACGCATCACAAAGGCAAAAAGTTCAACCCTTTCGAACGTTCTTCAATCTTATAGTAATGTGCGACATTTTTCCGCGCAGTGTTGATAATAGCCGCCGCCGGACGCGCGCTGACGTCAGGGATGCTTGTGCACGCGCAGTCGGTTCTGAATCACGCGCCGATGTGTCACCGCCGACGCCGACCGACCAAACAGCATTATAATATCAATGTACTGTACTTGGAACTAATTTACTCCGAGGACTACGACACTATTCTTATCAAACGTCAAACGAATGCGGGTAGGCTAATAAAGATTTTGACAGTATTGGTTTGTGCGCTGTTATAGGAATCCTACTTACGATGTTTGTGGGTAGGTAGGTAATTAATGTGTGTACTATAACTTCTGTTTATTTATGCAGGTCTTCACAAACACTAGTAATATATAAATTAATGCCTAAATAGTGCACTATTGGATTTTCAACTCAGAACGCTAATCCGAGCGTTGAAATTTCAACAGTACGGCGTACAGGCATTCATTTAGACGTCTCCTAAGTGTTAGTCTAATTAAACGAACATAGGCAAATATGAGGGTAGATGGAGAGACACGTGATAATACAACCTTTTTTAAAAACACCTTGTTTTGATTGTATGCTAAGAGCGCACAAAAAATCTAACTTCAAGGAAACTGACTGGTTTGAAGTGGTTTGACTTGCTTTTGGCACGAGACAGTCTATGAACATGTGTAGCCAATTTCTGACAATCATACAAGCCCAATTAGGCTATTAACAGGGTATCTACAATATACTTTTGGACACGAATTGGATCGTACAGCACAACACAATGGAATTTACTATGAATATAAAGTTCTGTAAATTATAAAGCGTCTTGCATCGTGAATAAAAATGAGTGGACACCAAGTAGTGTGTCAGTGTGGAGCAACCGGTACGTAGCCGTGGTCTGTCGGGGCCGCTCTGTGCCCGTAGACTTGTATTTTTATGTAACTTGTTGTTAGGTAGCAAGCGGTGGTCGTTGCGCCACGCTCCGCTCGCCGCTCGCTTCGAATCCGTGCCGCCAGCCGCCTCGCCGCTGTGGCGAATGAATTTGAGGAAAACTGGGCTGCGATAGAGACCGTTGCCGATCACATTGCCGACACTCGCTGGAAACGGATTTTATTTTAATTTCATTCAATTGCGCGTTATAGTGTGGTTTTAGCGTAAAATTGTAGAAGGAATTTAATAGAAGAGGAATCGAATGATGGTTTTATGCATAATTCAACTCATAACATTTATTTCAACTAAACTATTTACCTGTATACTGTACCGTGTGGTGAAGGACGTAAATAATAGCACCAGCCCAATTATTCCCGTGCGTGCCGTTAAAGGTTACTAAGGGACTTACCAGAGAATGGGCAGTAGCGTTCTCTATGCATTTTACCACCATACTGCGATCGCCAATCCGCCAGTCAAGCGTGGCGATTATGGAAAACCCTTCCCTTTTGGGGGAGGCCTAAGTCCAACAGTGGACGTCTTTCGGCTGTAATGATGATGATGATGATTTACTTAGGTAGGAACCTACTTTTGAATTGCCAAGGAGGCGGGTATTCATAAAGAAGAAGCTAGTTGCTAACAGCTACACACGTCGACGTCAGAAGTATAGGTATTTCTTTCTAGGTAATAGATAATCGAAAGTTTCGGAACAGTAGGTATGTTTCTTCGCCACGGGTCGGGATACTCGCGACTGGCGGGTTCGAATCTTGCCCAAACATCGATTAGTGTTGTTAGTTTCGGATTTGGTTGTCCGATTTATACCTATCTGTAATAGCAGCCATGACACAAGTTACTTAGACAAGGCATCCCTAATGTTTCTGTTTTTTGGTTTAATCTACACTGCTGAACAAAGGCCTCCGTATATCCTTCCAGACATCCATTTCCAGAGCCACCTCGCACCAACGAATGATTATAAAAAGAAATGGCTGGAAAGCTCACCTAGATCTCAAGTTTACGTAACTGATTTAGATTTGTCTAAGTATTTCGTAACCTAATGTCTACGCAATCTCACAACCAAAAGCTTAAAAAATAAAGGAGTTATCAAGATAACTTAGGCTAGGACTAACGTATTTCATTTAACAAATTATCCAGTTGTAAATAAATAAAAGTGTAATGTGTTCGATCGGCTGCCTGGGAAACAAATTCCCTCTCTGAGCTCGATTGCTGTGCGTAAACATGTTTATGAGCCCACAGTCCACTCTTTGACATCCTCTGGAGCGTTTATTGAAATAATCTATTTATATACTCGTGTGTATGCATATTTGTTTACTGCATTTAACGAGCCAAAAGCAATGAGAATGCAGTTAATATTTTGAATGTTTTGTTTTTATATTCAACTCAAATGCTACGAAGATTCTTATATTTAACCGACTTCAAAAAAGGAATAGGTTATCAATTCGACTGTATTTTTTTAAATGTTTGTTACCTCATAACTATTGACTGGGTGAACCGATTTTGATGATTTTTTTTATTTGAAAACTGGTGCTTCTCGAATGGTCCCTTTTAATTTGGTTCCATTCGGACAATTAGTGCGGGGTATCTACCATAACTAAAAAAATAAAAACTTTTTACAAAAAAAATAACAACCGACTTCCTTAAAAAAACACTAGAAAATCAAAAATAACTTTAAAATCGGAAGTCGGTGGCAAAAAAACCTTAAATACAGATCCTAAGCCACCGAATTCCGAAATTAAAGTTATTTTTGACTTTGTAGTGTTTTTTTTTAAGGAATTGGGTTGTTATTTTTTTTGTATAAAGTTTTTTATAACTGTTTAACATAACGACCAATGGCCCATATTTACAGACTTAGAAAATGTAATCATGTTAGCCAAAGCATTGAGAATCCTCAAAGGCTGATATGGCTCTTTACTCAACCCAATGACAGAACCTCAGACCCCACGTTTCACATTCCGACTTGCAGCCAACGCACTAATAAGGACTGAAACTTACGTAGAGTTAATAAGTAGGTACCTATAAAATTATTACCGCATCTACAAGTTCAGGATTCGCAAGTTTTCAATGTCAATGAATGTATGGCCTTGTAAAATATTCAAATATATTTAACAAAGAACCCGTGGCTATATTCTTCAAACGCGCCAGAAACAAACAAGGCAGAGTATCGCACTTGCACTATTATCAACTCCAACATAAATAAAAAAAAAATAGTGTTTCAATATTTTATTCAGGTAAGTATGACATTTTTCTTATAAGTCTGTAGGTATAATTTAAAAAAAGAATCATTTACCTACAGTACAAGATAGACGCTGTAGGTACACGTCATATTCCCACGGCACGTTGAACGTAGCAGTAACCGACGCACTTCACCCACATTTCAGCAAGTTTTCGGTTTGTACATGTCTCATAAAAATCCCGATGTGTTGCGACTTGCGCGATAGTGTTTGTTACATAGACAAATAAACTTCATCACTTTTATCTAAAGTCAGTCAAAATTGTAAAGTGCACCCTCCGACAATTTGCCATTTCATACTGTCAAAGAATGACAGTTGTATAAGAATATGCGGACATAATTTAAAATGTTAGTCAGTAGTAGTCGTTTGTTTAAGAATATTTTGCATATTATGTAGGCTAACAGAATTAATATTATATTAATAATATGGAAGTAAATGTACTTTTTTTAAAGGCGGAAAATTAATCACTGGCCATCAAAAAATTCGACCGCATCGCTGTCAACAGGAAAAGTGCCTAAAAGGATGACAACATCAACAAACTTAAGAATTAATTTCTATCACTTTAAAACTCAAGGTATGAAAATGGACCTACCAAAATCGTGAGATAATTTCTCTACGTCATGAAATGTAACGCCAAGGCTCGTAGTGGGGGTAGCATAATAATAAGCAGTACAAATGCAATGCCTCTTAACGGCTTAGGGCCCGATGCGCCGCGCGTCCCCGGTACCCTTGGCCGCCCGTGGCCCTTTCGCCCTCGACGCCGACCCTACGTCCTCGGGTGCCCCCGCGTCCTTGCACACCCTCTATGCGTTCATCTAGCTATTGTGACGTTACTATCGCTCACAATTACTCTTAACGTTGCAGATCCAACATTTTCTTTTTTCAGCGACGAAAATTTTGTTTTTAGGCAACTGGCAATGTGTCTTATGCAAGTAGATAAGGTAGGTTAGTAACTTAGATTTTTTTTTGGGTTTCACGTATGTAAGTATTTTGTGTTAAGAACTTTACGATGTAATGTCATTGAGAGTTCCGCTTTGAAATTGGAATAACGGTAGTTTATTGGAGACTGGGACCAATTTGATGGAAACTGCTTCTTGATAGAGGTTCTACTTAGAAAGTGATAGCCAGTTTTTTGAAAATACATAAAGTTAAATTCTGTGTGTTAATTCTGTATTCGTTGACTGCCTTTATAGGACGGGTGGACAAAACCACCTACCTACTTACATGTACCGTCTATAACACTTTGACTTTAAACTGCACCCTAATTGCGTAACACTATTAATCCGAATTTGAATCACATAGAAGAATGTTGCTAATCCATTGCTTCATATGTTCGGAAAATTTGTCCGCTCAACAACGTAAATAACGCAATGAATGTTGTTGTTCTGTCCAAATTAAATACATTCGTAATGTTAAGTGTTACGCAATAACCCCTCTGATCTATCGTAGTACGGAGTTTTAATATAATAAGGTACCACTTTATACTGATAATATTACGACTGACGTGCGGCCTTATTGTACACACGGCTACAAATCAAGCTATACTTGTCCAGTTTTAGCTGAGCTCGCATTGTTTACATTTTTCGTACAGTGATAAGGGGCCATCCATAAATTACGTCACACGTTAAGGGGGGGGAGGGGGTCGACGAATTGTGATATTGTGTGACAAGGGGGTGGGAGGGGCCCTAAATTTCGTGACATCACATTTCAAAATTTAATATACATATTTAAAGTATTATTAAAACACGACATATGAACTATGAAAGAATAATTTAAAAAAATATCTAGATGTAAAATTGCAAAATATGTGACGTCACACTAGAGAGGGGGGGTCTCACAAATGTGACCAGCTGTGACAAGGACTGGGGGGGGGGGTAAAAAAACCATGACGTAATTTATGGACGGCCCCTAAGTCAGCTTATAATGGAAATGTATAGATTGATTTGTCGCCGTGCGCACTACTAAATAATTATTTTAGATCAGATGTTGATGACACAAGACTTGGCTAGAAAAGGTGAGTTTATAAAGAATTGCAAATATCTCAGTCAAAGCAGCTTGGTAAAATTGGGTCTAATATCTGGAAAACTATTTTCATTTGACTGTTTTATCAAAATCAACATAGTTATCATCTGCCTAGCGTTTTCCCAATTATGTTGGAGTCCGCAACCGGATGCAGCGAAAAACCAGTATTTTACATGAAGCGACTGCCTATCTGACCTCCACAACCCAATTACTGGGTAATACAATACCCCTTGGTAAGACTGGTTGTCAGATTATCGGGCTTCTGACGACCCGTAACGACTGTCAGAGACCTACAAATGACCAGCCGGGAGCAATGGCTAGGCGCCGAGGGGTCTTCGTATGTTAAGATGGTCACCTATCTACGGACCAACCGCGGGAACAGTAGATTAACCTCATCAACCGACCCGTGCGGCTTAGCCAAAAGACCCCTTCTTTTATGAATGTAGTGTGTAATGTATGTACCTATATCATTTACAGTGCGTCGAGCTCGATACTTTATTGAATGGGTTGGAGCATAAGCAGGGTCAAATTTAATTAGCTAGCCTAACTCCGCAGACGTGGTGGGTATCCATATCTTATTACTAAAAAACAAAAAAACTCCTCCTGATGTTTGAATAACTACAGGTGACTACGAGGGCATGATAAATGCGTGCACTGACAGGACAGGTCCACTCGTCCAGTGTGGTTCTATCCTCCTGCCATTTCAGATACCATTCTACATGGTCTTCTGGACTTTTAAAGAGACTGTGACCTCTGAGTTTGTTTCAGCTTTTCTTTTCAGAGAAGTCAGATAGGAGACGCCGCCTCATCTAGTTTAAAAAAAAAGAATTGACATGTAAAAGTGTTTTTGTACCACTTGCTCAAAAAAGTGACATTCTATGCCACAAAAAGAGAACATAACAATAGTCATTTTTAATCTGTTAAAAACAGGGAAAGAAAATTGTACTGAATTTCATTCATCCTCTAGGGGGAGAATGTGATTTCAATTTGGAATACTTACCGAAATTTATACTGAACTACATCTGTGTTTACACCATTTTTTTTTGTTTTCATAATATTTTATTTATTTACACTATTCAACAATATAACCCAACAAACAAAAATTGCTCTTGTAGTGGCTTATATTGCCAAAAATAATATTCTTATAGGAGCCGTATTATCGCTAATAAGGGTGCGTTTGGGCACAAATTATAAAGACAATAACCTTATACCTCCCTTTTAGTTGCTTTATTGTCCGCTTTTTTTCCTTATACGTGTTTTACTATGGTTCGATACAAGGGAGTTAAATTCATTGCGGCAAATCAAAGGCTCTTAAAAAGCCATAGGCTCTTATAGCCGTCTGTTTATGATTCTGCAATAAGTCTTTTTCTTAGTGATTTACATTTTCGTAAAAGTTTCGCGAATAAAGAGAAACGTCAACCATTTTATTAAAAAGTGAATGGTAAGTTATTATTTTATGTAGTTTATTTACCTGATTTATGTGCTCGTTTATAGTGAAAAGTGTATGGGAATTCAAATGCATGATAAAATGTGGTACGCAGTGTCTTATAGTATCAACCCGCCCTTGAATTTTAGCTGTTTTTGTGCTACAAACGTTATTAATTATTTAGTCATGTTATAAACAGTGCTATTATGAGAGCAATACGATTCGCACATCGTCTACAAAGAGTCTATGAGAGTGAAGACTTTATAATGGCATCATTTCCTGTTTATGCTATCGCCATTTTACATATCGTTAGGGTTCCTTTCTCACGAACAAAATCCTGTACCTAGCTAGTCTTGTTCCCATATGTATAAAATTTATGTTTCACTATGGTTGGGTTGGCTGGAAGAGATCTCTTTATAGGGATAAGCTTGCTTTTGTGCACTAGTTTTAAGTTTGAAATTTAATTATAATTGTAAGTACACAATAAAGAATATAATTATAAATATAATATGTTTGTCCGCAGATATTGCATTGGTTTCAGTAATGCATATTACTACTTAATTTGTTTTGAGCAATGTACGCGCATCCAATGGCATTTTGTTTGGCATTACATGATGTAATATTTTTAATAGGTCACTTAAAGCGATATGGGAAATGTTGAATTTCACTGCCCATTCTCTGATATCACTACGAATATCAATATTCTTCAACTCTTCATTTAATAATATTCAAATCAAATCAAATCAAATCAAATCAAAAGTCATTTATTCAAACTAGGCTGAGAGTCAGCACTTTTTGAACGTCAAAGTCACATAAGACAGTCCCCCCAAAACGCCCGCCCTTCGGCACTTCCTAGTGCTTTGGCTGGGAAGAAGAAGTGGCGGAACAAACTCCCCAGCAGCACTGCTGTCTGTTAAGTTAGAAGAACTTGATTCTATACAATATTGTATAAGTTATTAATATAATAAAACAAAACATACATTATTCGCCATATGTCAGCTAGCACACGCCATTATACCAACAAAACATTGAAAACTAAACTCAAGCTTAAATGAATAATGAAACAAAAATCGTAAACAGAACTTAAAATCTTACTAAAGCCTCCAGGCATAAAGGGCGTGCCCGCTTACATATACAACGATGCAAAGGATACATAGACACAAAAAATGAAATTAAAAGAAAATAAAAATAAATTAACAAAAGCAGTTAAATAAAAAAAATAAAAAAACAATTATATGAACTACCCATATAAACTGTCAGTGTGTGAGTTACAGTAATTACAGAATGTAAAACAGTGTCATAGAAGAAAAAATAAATATTATCTACACAATTAAGTTAGCAACTAGTTTGATAAACTCTAAGTCTGTCCTATGGAGCGAGACCAGCATGTTTCCAAGCGTTCTTATCTTGAATGTAGTCCTCTAATTTATAATAGGCTCGTTTACAAAGTGTACTTTTAATATGACTTTTAAACCTCCTTTCATTTAATTGCAATATATCAGAAGGTATTTTGTTGTAACATTTAACACAGTATCCCATAAAAGATGTATGTACTTTTGCTAATCTGAAAAATGGTTGATCTATCTTGTCTTTATTTCTAGTATTAAAATTATGTCTATCGCTTATTTTATTAAAAAGATGTAGATTTTTTCTTACATACATAATATTTTCGTAAATGAATTGGCAAGGTACCGTCATAATATTAATCCTTTTAAATAGTTCACTGAGGGATTCGCCGCGACATAGATTATAAATGGCTCTGACAGCTCGCTTTTGCAAAATAAAAATGGATTCAATGTCAGCAGCCCTACCCCACAGTAAAATGCCATACGACATAATGCTGTGGAAGTAGCTAAAATAGACCAAACGCGCGGTTTCTACATCTGTTAACTGTCTTATCTTTCTAACAGCATAAGCGGCCGAGCTTAACCGCCCCGCAAGAGATGTTATATGAGGTCCCCATTGTAATTTCTCGTCTAGCGTGATTCCTAGGAAAACCGTTTGATCAATAAATTCCAGTTTTTCCCCATTCAATAAGATGTCACATTCGCTACCTCTGACATTAGGCAATTGAAATCTAATGCACTTGGTTTTTTTTTTATTAAGTACCAAGTTATTTACCGTAAACCAGTCTTGGACCTGAAGAATGCAGTTATTGACGTCGTCAAGATTTTGAGACCGTCTGTCGATTTTAAATATCAATGATGTGTCATCTGCAAATAACACCATCTTCGGTTGGTTTGGAAGTAGATGGGGTAGATCATTAATGTATACTAAAAAGAGGAATGGACCCAATATCGAGCCTTGAGGAACGCCCATTGCCATTTCAGACCCCAATGAGTTTACGCCGTTTACTTGGACTTTGACCGTTCTATCCTTCAGGTATGATCTTATTAAGTCAAGAGCTGTATTTCTAATTCCATAGTGCTCTAGTTTCAGCAAAAGTGTCTCATGGTTTACGCAATCGAACGCCTTGGAAAGGTCACAAAAGATTCCAATGGCATCTTGTGCTTCTTCCCAGGCGTTAAAAATGTTCTTTATTAGGGTAACACCAGCGTCGGTGGTACAACGCCCTTTGGTGAAACCGAACTGGTGTTCATGAAAGATGGAGTTTTTATTGAAGTGACCTAACATTTGATTGAGCATTAACTTTTCAAACACCTTACTGAGAACTGGCAAAACTGACACGGGCCTATAATTGTTTGGTTCTTTACTATCACCGGATTTAAACAAAGGAACTACTTTGCCGTGTTTCATCAGATCCGGAAAGACTCCTTGGTCTACACTGGTGTTAAATATGAAAGCTAAATAGGGTGCAATGGTTTCAATAATAGAACTACAAAATTTGACAGACATTCCCCAAAGATCTTCTGTTGATTTAATTTTAAGATCTTTAAAAGCTTTTATAATAGCCTGGGGGTTAGTATGCTGAAACCTAAACTCTAAAGGGCATGCCCCTACATTCTTTTTGAGTAAGGCAGCGGAAAGCGCGGGTGACGAATTTAAAGCTTCAGTAGTTTTAACGGGAATATTAACGAAAAAATTTTGAAATTCCTGAGCTATTTCTATATCTGAGTTAATGGGGCCATGTGCAGTCTCTAAATTAAATTCAGTATTACGCTTTTTTTTCCTACCTGTTTCATCATTTATTATTTGCCAGGTAGTTTTTATTTTATCATCCGCTGATTTTATTTTATTGCTAATATAAAGCGCTTTAGCCAAGTTGCAAACACTTTTAAATTTTTTTGAATATTTTGCAACATACTGATGAAAGCTTCTATTAGTCATATGTTGCTTTAGGCCATAAAGTTCAAAAAGTTTTTCTCTGCTTTTACGTATACCTGGAGTTGCCCAATCACTAAATAAAAACTTTGTGCAAATACTTTTAGTCTTTAGTGGGAAACTGTCATTAAATTGCGTGTTTAATAATGAGAAGAACTCGGCGTAGAACTCATTTGGGTCACATTCATTATTAAAACTGTGAACACATAATGTACTGGCCAAAGAATGATTAAATTTCTCTAGATTTTTACATGTCATTGGCCTAAACCTTATTTGAATTTTTTGTAGAGGTATGTACGAGCAAAATGTTACTGTTTGACCACTGTGATCAGATGGCAACTTATTTACAATTTGTTTGTGTAAGTAATCACAGTTACAAAAAATATTATCTATACAAGTGGCAGAAGAAGCTGTCACTCGGGTTGGTTCCATAAAAACATTTGACAGATTAAATGACTTAAAAAGACTTAATAATCTGGAAGTATTTGAGTTACTTTCTAATAAATTTATATTGAAATCACCACATATGACCAGTGACTTACTACTAGTACTAAGTTTCTTTAGCACCTCTTCCATTACAGAATCAAACACAGATAGATTCTGGTAACTTGGAGGTCTGTATACACATACTATAACATGCTTATCAAGCTCAACACAGGACAGCTCAACAGTGTGTTCAACAGACATCCCAATGATGTCTTTTCGTTCTTTCGATTTGATAGAATTTTTAACCAATATTAATGATCCGCCATGTATCATGCGTTTTCGGCTGAAAAAGCTAACTACACAGTAATTTTCATAATTTATTGACTTTACTTGATGATCTTTTAACCAATGTTCAGTTAAGCAAATGACATCAAACTTGGTGTTTTCTAAAAACAATTCTATTTCAAGTAATTTGGAAGAGCAACCTTGGATATTTTGATTATACAATTTTAAAGTGTGTTGCACTCCCTTTGGTTTTTTATTTTCATGACTAATAATGCCAGAAGATATCTTTTTATTATTCCCTAACAATAATTGGTTATTTGAAAGGGTACCTTCTGTTGTCTTATTACCTAGTTTAACGAGTTATCTGGAGTGACCTTCACTACTATAACTGAAGAGTCAAGAATGCCTGTCTGAGTTCCAGCAGGACGAGAAAACTCTATCTGACTGCTAGTGGCCTCCGAGGATGTTGGTATTATAGATTTAGTAGTTAAACTAGGCAACATAGACTCATCACTAACACTATTCCTGGTTATATTAGCTATAATCTCATTTACATTATATGCTATCAACATAGCAATCATATGTCGACATTTCCAAGACAGAGATAAAGCTCTCTGAGTTAACTTAAAACCACTAACAAATTTATTAGTGTCAAAATACAATAATTTGTCACTATGACAACATGTCAACTGGTGAATAGTACTATTCAACCTGTAAATATTATAATTATCAATATCTGATAAAGTATCAGAGTAGGGGAAAGCACACAACATTAGCTTCCCTATGTTTAACTTGAGTAAGGTGTCTACTCCATCCACTATGTCCTTTCTGGTAATACCAGTACTATTACCTAATAGCAAAACCATTGTGGAATAAGTATCTAGGTTTGTGCTTGCAATTCTTTTAATCATTTGATTGAAACTTATGTTATGATAAATATGATTTGTAAAACTGTGGCTAAGGTAATTAAGTAACATTTTTCCAAAGCCTGAACCTAATTCATCACAAAAGAATATAGACTTATTATTACTGTGTTTATTAACACATGGCTCTGCTGGAAGCACCAACACCGGCGGAGACAAGTCAAGCTGAGGCTGAGTAGGTGGTGTTTGGTTGGCACAGCTGCATGACAGGTTATTGGTCAGAGACTCAAAACTCTCAGCATTGCACTTCACTAAGTCTAATAGTTCCCCAGCCTCAATCATTCGCTCACCTAGTTGTTGTTGTGACCTCTCATATTTCTCAAAAATATTGTTTAGCAAGTGTTCCTTTTGTAGAATATCTTTATATAGGAGATTAATATCAGTATCATACTTTTCCCTACATTCATCTAACTCAAGGGTACAACTACTTAAACTTTTTGAAAGGATAACACGTTCCTTTCTGAGGGAAAGATTTAATTTTAAGAGATTTTGTTTTTTAATTGCTCTCTGTGACCGTTTAATTATTTTCTTAATTTTAACATATTTCTTTAATTTATTGTGACTCATAACAATAGGACATAATGGTAAGGTGTCGTCACCAGTTAGATCAATTAATACAGCTGGCTCACACACTGATGTTGACTTACTGCCTACCAATTTATAAAATAGGTTATCGGTGATAGCAACCTGTTCACTTACTTTGACAGACTGTGAAAGAGATAGGTCCTTATGGGCTTCACATAATTTCTCTTTTAGTTCTAAAATTTGGTTTAAAGCCAGTTCGTGTGTATCACTGCACTCATGAAATGTTGTCACTTGATGTTGTAATTGACTGTGCCGGTCGGCTAAGTCCATGTGTAGTATGTGTAGCTCAGCCAGCTCACTTTTGAGGAAGGAGTTCTTAGCAATAATGTTTTCCACTTCCACTTCACTGTCCTCCCTTTCCTGGAGCAATTGTTTGCACTCAGTTTGAGACGCTTCTAGCTCCTTTAAGGTAGCGCTCAGCTTCGCTTCCATCTCCTTGAGTGTAGCTCTGCGGGTCATCATTTTGAATGATTGTCAGTCTGGAATGTATAAAGTTAAGCAGCTAAATAACTGTCACAAGAAAAACTGTTTTGTTAAGTGGATAAGTAGGAGGTAGTTGGGAGAAAAATATAAAATAATAAAGTAAGTAATCAATTGAGAGACAGCTGTTACATTTAGATTAAGTTAGTTAGAATTAGATGGGAAGGTTAAACAGAAAAGAAATACTATTGCAAAACATTGCTTTTCTTGTTAATATCTTTCTTAAAACTAGTTAGGTACGTAGCTCGTAGGTAATACAAGGAAAGTTGATTTTATGCGAAAAGTTCGTGACACATTAAGAGGATTAGATATTAGAATAAGAGCCCGTACTGTGCTTATTTTGTATAGTATAATAAGTAATGTTTATTGTCTGGGCGAATGTTTTCGTCATCAATTTTGCTTCCACTAATTGTCAAACAAAAGAAGACATAAACCGTGCCAGTGTGTGATGGACGTAGCTCAGAGACCTGAGCAGTATTTTGTGGAGTTATGTGGTCTGTAAATCATAACTACAATTACTTATATAAAACAAAATACTCCCCGGGATTGATGACTATTTGAAATCCGTCACCGTTGTGGCGTTGAGTTGACAGCCGGTTCAGATCCCTTTTGTACGAAATATTTCGCGACAAAAACACTGTTTCTTCACTGTATACAATAGTTAATACCTAGGTTCTACTATATTACACAAATTTAACACATTTATAACACTTTTATTAATTTACTAAAACAATTAACCTAGGAGACCGTTTTTTTGACGACCAGCTACCAGTGTTGTTGTATTATCATTGTCATTATATTATTATTGTCTATATCAATATCGCTACAATGATATTCTTCTTCACTGGTTTCCTTTTCATTCTTATTTTCTATAAAAAAAATCCTCTGCGGAACTACTGGCTGATTCGTTAGTATCTGCTTGGTCTTTTTGTAGTATCATAGGAGTAGAGGTGGTGGTTATAATGTTCAAAACCATGTTTTCGTAGACTTTTTTTTTACTTTTCTTCTGTAACCACCGCTCCTTTTTAACTTTTTCCAGTCTTTTGAATCCATTTTTTTTAATGTAAATTCCCCTCCGTAATAAATTCACACAATCTGCTGTACTTCAAAATGGCGAATCTAGTTATGTAAAACATTTTAATGTGACCATATAGAGAATAATATCTTTATAATCACTGTATAAGGGAATACGGATTGCTTTCACCCTTGTAAATATCACATAAAATGTTAAAATTTGTTTGTTGGATAGACCTCTTATCAAATGCTCCTATAAGTTAAAAAGCATCATAATTACCTTGTGCATTACTTTTCTAAGAATAATTGACCATATTAAAAGCCTTTACATGACTTTGAATATTATATGGCTAAAAAGCAATGTAACTAGCCTCTATAAGAAGAACACATTTTGAACCCTTATTGTAGCCATATTAATTGTATTTATTAACGTTTACCCAGCCAAATTATAAGAATAAAGGTAATATTAGCCAAATCTTCTAATAATGTGCTACTATAAGGAACATTGACATAATAAATGCTCTTTTATAACAAGTATAAGAGTTTAGACCTTATAGACTTAATTTTATAAGCTTAGTTTGTTTGTTGGGAATACAAACTAACACTTAAATAAATATATTATGTACAATTAAATAAAGGTAAAATAAATAATAGTTTAAAAAAACTAAAAAACACGCTTCCATTGAAAACCAAACTAAAAAGTACAAAATAATGGAAAAAAAGCGTGGGGTGCCTGATATCAATAAAAAAATACCTTAAAAAGCACCCCACGCTTTTTTTCCATTATTTTGTACTTTTTAGTTTGGTTTTCAATGGAAGCGTGTTTTTTAGTTTTTTAAAACTATTATTTATTTTAAACTATTATTTATTTTCTATTTTTTAGGCAGTTTTGAATTTTGAGACGTATGTCAGCGTAGTTTGTGACGTATGTCAGCGTAGTTTGTGACGTATGTCAGCGTACTTTTTGTCGTATATCAGCGTAGTTTGTGAGGTATGTCAGCGTAGTTTTCGAAGACAGTTTTTTTGCTGTCCTGGTAACCCTGGCAAGGATAATGGCACAAATTTATGAAATTATTGCATTGTCATCGGTCTTTGACAGGTGTGCAAAGTTTGAATGAAATCTGGTCGTTTAAAGTGGGTCAAAATCGCGCTATAAGGAGTCGGTTACAAACAAACATACAAATATACAAACATACAAATATACAAACATACAAGTGAAGCTAATATGAAGCGTGTAAAAAAGGAAAGAGCTCACTGGGCATCACAGAATTTGTCCGCATCGCTGTCGGTGCTGGCAGCGTTGCCACGTTGGATGGCAATGCCGATTCTTTGACCTAAAAATAGGCCAGCCCTCTGGTCACGTTAAGATTCGGCAAACCGCTTGGCGATATCACGGAATATTCGATGAGCACTCGGACCACACGGCCCCTAGTGTTTCAACCCCAAACGGCTCAAACATGTAACTCCCAATAAGGTTGTTATATTTGCGCCGTTTGAGGTTTTCTGCACCTGCAGCAGCCGCCCCAGCACAGCCTGCCGTGCTAAGAAGATGGGATGGCGCGAGGGTATCGACACAGGTTGCATCCCACACCAAAGGCCTACCCAACTTCCAAGGCATTATGGTCATTCCGTCTGGCCTCTTCCCATCGTTGTGCCAACCAATGAAAATTTCTAGCGTAAGCTTACGCCGCGTTCCTGTCGTCGGTCCACGGCACTGAAAAGTTAATCACGAAAATCTTAGCTCCTTCTCAGGTTCACTCGGAAGTGCCGTGCTTGACTGATGCCATGAATGCCTGGAAGGTGGCTTGTCCGGATACGGTTCTACCCAAGAACCTGTCTTCCCAGAGACAGTGGGATGAGCCACTCTGCAGGTTGGTACGGAATAATCTCATTAATACGTCCACCAATACTGCAGAGCGTGCTCGCCTGCTGGCTGTGGGAGAATGGGAGTCGGGCTTATGGCTTCAGGCGCTACCGTCACCTAATATAGGCACTATGTTGGGTGACTCTACTTTCCGCCTCGCTACAAGTCTGCGTCTGGGTGCTCCTTGCGTGGCTCCGCATCGGTGTCAGTGCGGTGAAGCAGTTGACCGCCTCGGACGCCATGGCCTTGCTTGCAGCAAGAGCGCTGGTCGGCTGGCACGGCACGCCAGCATTAATGACATCATCCGTCGGGCTCTTGTCACCGCCGGGATGCCAGCAGTCTTAGAACCCAAAGGCTTGGCACGCGACGATGGGAAGAGGCCAGACGGAATGACCATAATGCCTTGGAAGTTTACACCATTGAGTTTGTATATAAAGCATTATACATCTTTTTGAAAAAGGAATACGCATTTATTATGCAGTTAGGATTATTAAATAAAATTACGAAAACCGACGAGGCCGTGTGAGCTTGATGCCTTTGCTTTTCCGACAAAAAAATATTAGTCTAGGAATTTGCCGCGTTTTTGTTTTCTTCAAATACATAAACGTTAAGTTTCTTTTAATTTATTTTTAATTGTCATTATTTTTAATAAATGCTTATCTCATATTATTATTGTGTTATTTTTTTCGCAAATGGTACGAAAAGTAGAGTATTTTCCTCGGTGATAAAGCTGTCTTAGTCTTGGGTGGACTTAAATCCCTCGCTACACTCAGGACTCGTCTTAAATCCCTTGCTTCGCTCGTGATTTAAGTTTTAACACCCTCGCTACGCTCGGGAGTCCTTCGTTGCACTCGCGATTTAAATCGTCACCCGCGACAGAAGACACTGCTTTATGCCCTTGGTTAATAATCTACTATATCATTACAACAGCTGCTGGTCACTAGCTACTTGAAATTATGGGTTTGGAAAATATACCTTTTTCCTTTATCTTCATGGCACGGCTGCTGTGCGGTCCACTTTCTGCTCGCAGGATGACAGGTTCAATTCGATCATCACAAATAGGTACCTATTTATGATGATCGAATAGGTACCTATATATGATTTAGAATAGTGGAAATTCTCTTTTATTTTTTCTAGTTATTCTGAATTGTTATTCACTCAACTGAACTGAACAATACTTGGATTCGTAATTGATGCGTGTGGCATATTTAAGAGGTACTAAAAAAAGTTTAAATAATCATGTAAATTTTTAAATCGTTCGCTATTTTACCTCTTAGGGGATAATTTTGCAAAAACGCTGAAACAAATAGTTTAATAAAATAATTTCTTACCAAAAGCGTACTTTTTTCATATACCTAACTTACGAAATGCTTAATTTCCCATACAAACTTTCATCCGATACATCCTAGGCTACCTTTTGTCCCGGTAGCATGTTCCGTGGGCATAATTTTCGACATCCACGCGGGTGAAGCCGGGGGCAGAAGCTAGTTGATTATAATAATTAAAATCATCAATACTACCCCCAAGTTCATTTTACCCCATTTAATGACTTTTTTATGAAATATATAATTCATTGGGATTAAATGAACTTAGAGGGTAGTTTTTTATGCTATTAACGGTTACAATTCTGTAAAGCCATATTTGTTTTGTTCCCGAATCATATTTTAACCAACAAACCCGACCTACAAATTACAAATATCGTAAGAACCTTTCAATTTCGCGGGCTATCTTATCGGGTCACTCAATATGACTAGACATAACAATACAATTATAATTATGAAAGAAACGTTATCATTAAATTCATCGATGTAAACATGTCTATCAGTTTTCACACTCGCTTCGGAAAATGCTAATCACTATGAGTAGTTTGTTGTTAAATTTTGATAGCGGTCGGTGTTGGACGCGATAATTAAATCGTGGTGCGTAACATAATGTTTACGAATTAATTTTATTCGCACTACACAGAAGATACACGCTTGTTTTGTTTACCAACAGTCCTTAGCTCAGATATACGTAAATTTTATTTAGGCAAACACTAACCGTTGCCCGCCACTCCGTCTGCCTTCACTTTAAATACTTATTATTATTTATTTGGATCTCAATTTGGGGGGTTTTCCATTAACGCCACGGCTGGAACCCTTTTCTTTTTGTTGTGGGTGGGAAATCATCAAATGACATCTCCCGCTCTCCGTGTCAGACTTTTATTAACTAAAATCACCCGTGTTCCTTCAGTTGCCTGTATGCCAGGGTCACGGTAGGTAACTCTTTCGGACAAATCTCGCGACCCTGGCAGACACTTGGCAGGCGGGTTGGCGATCGCAGTATGGTGGTAAAATACATAGAGAACACTGCTGCCCATTCTCTAATAATTCCCTAAGTCGCCTCTTAGAAAGAAATGGGACACACATTTTGCCACTTTGGAAGTGTCTCTCGCGCAAACTATTCAGTTTAGAAAAAAATGACATTAGAAACCTCAATATCATTTTTGAAGACCTATCCATAGATAACCCACACGTATGACTTTGATGAAAAAAAAAAAATTGAGTTTCAGTTCTATGTATGGGGAACCCCAAATATTAGTGTTTTTTAGGGTTCCGCACCTCAAAAGGAAAAAGCGGAACCCTTATAGGATCACTTTGTTGTCCGTCCGTCCGTCCGTCTGTCCGTCCGTCTGTCAAGACCCTTTTCCTCAGGAACGCGTAGAGGTATCAAGCTGTTTTAATTTATATTTTTTTTAATTTATACCAAATACTCATGTCTACTCTCCCTTGGAGCTGTGAAAAAATCAAACTTCTAAGCTAACGCAATCAAAAGATATAGCCGTTTATGCCGCAAATTTCCGCAAATTTTCGAAACTCGCAAGGGAATCAAAACCTAAAGGGTACTTCCAGTCGATCTAGAATTATGAAATTTGGTACGAAGCAACGTCTTATAGCACAGATAAAGGAAAAATTGCGAAAACCATAAATTTTTAGTTATATCATATAATAAAAATATTTTTAATAATTTTAAAGGTACTACAACGTTTTTACGGAACCCTCGGTGCGCGAGTCCGACTCGCACTTGGCCGGTTTTTTTTTTTCTATTTTTGTGTAAAAATCTTAATGCGGTTCACAGAATACATCTATTTACCAAGTTTCAACAGTATAGCTCTTATAGTTTCGGAAAAAAGTGGCTGTGACATACACGGACAGACAGACAGACAGACATGACGAATCTATAAGGGTTCCGTTTTTTGCCATTTGGCAACGGAACCCTAAAAAGTATACGATGTGTGCAAAATTTCATCTAAATCCGTTCGGCCGTTTTTGCGTGATTGAGTAACAAATATCTAAACATACAAACTTTCACATTTATAACATTACTAGCTTTTGCCCGCGGGTTCGCCCACGTGGATGTCGGAAAGTTTGTTACATTTGTTTCCAACCATATGCCTGAATAATAAATTTAATGATGTTTACTTTGAAAATGATGGACTTTCCACATAACTTCATCCCCTTTTTTAGCTCTTCGGGAGTAGAATTTTCAAAACACTGAGATATCTACGTATAAATTAATTTTTAATCGTCAGTCTAAACATACAATTTGAAGAACCTATCATCAAACCTGACGGACTTTCATACAAAATTCCTCCCCCTATTTCACCCCTATACGGGGGAGTTTCCTAAAATCCTTTCTTAGCTGACATCTCCTACTCATAATCTACCTCTGTGCCAAATTTCATCTTCGTGGTTCCAGTAGTTTTTAAGATTTTGTTATAAATCAGTGAGTGAACGAATGAATGAATGAGTGTTCGCGATTATCAGTGAGTGAATGTGTGAATGAGTGACCTTTCGCTTTTATTTAAATAGATAGTAGAATACATTAGTAGCATATTACAGAAGTATGGATTATTTGGTCAATTGTTTTAATATTTACTTTATCCTACGCCTCGAATTTCTCCTTGCTCTTTACATGCATTATTACAAAGAAAAAACTAACCTCTACAGTATATACAGTTGTCCCAGTGGTATACCGATGTCCACTATAACTGGCTACCTCTTCACAGATCACAAGTTTGACGTTCATCATGAGAGTCGGATCCATTTTCGTCATTGCAACGAAATTAAGTTGGTTCGTGTGCTCGTTCCCTTATATTGGATTGCCCAAATTCGAAATAAGTTTAAAATCGGGCACCCCTTTTAAATTCTGTGAACAGGTAATGGGATTTTTGATTCAGAATGAATGCTGTTTCTTTTTTCATATATACTTAGTTTGAACTGTATTTGATCACAACATCATCTCATAATCATCTTAAACTAAGGTGCAACAACGTCTACCTTTTGATATTGGCGTTTGACATTTTAGGTTTTTTTAGAATAGAATATAACATTTTTATTTCAGACCGGAGTCCATAGGTTTAGTAACAATTTTTAGGTTACAGACACAGATACAAATATATAAAATTACAATTAATACTCAGCATGGAGCCGCATCCATCTCCGCAGCATCGGCATCGGGGAATCCCACCGATTTGCGAACAGGCACCCAAGAAAATAAAGCAGGTGGTTTATCATTTTCCGGGAATCACATGTTTTTGGCGTTTGTTTTTTTTTTTTGTTATCGGGATTTTCCTTCTGTGATTTTTCAGTAGCAGCCCAGTCTGGGTTTGTGCCCGGTTGATGGCAATAGACTCGTCACCCCGAAACAGTTAGGCCCGGTTTCAGGCACGTGCGACATGGATGGCTTCGTGAAGGTGGAGAGGAAGAAGAGGAGAAAGCCTCCTAGTCGGAACCAGTGCGGGACCGCGCTAGCAGGACCCAATATGCTGCTGCGTCCAGCTACACCGACGACGCTGCTCTATGTGTCCCGTCTACATTACACCACGAAGGTTGAGGAGATCGTGGAGTATGTACGAGTGAAAACCAACTGGACCTTGAGGGTCGAGAAGTTGGAACCGCGCCATAGCACGAACTTCAAGTCTCTTGTGGTGCGAGTTCCAAGTCTTCAAATCGAGACCTTCCTCAAGGAAGAGTTTTGGCCCAAGGGTGTCGTGTATCGGCGATTCCGCGGAAGGCTACGTGACACCACGCAGCGCAACACGACGCCGTCACTTCGTGTACAATAGTTTTATGTTTACATTATTTTTACTTTGTATGTATGTTAGTCTATAAGGTATTTATGATATGGGTCTTTGTAGCCCGAAATAAATTGATTTGATTTGATAACTGGCAAATCTGGGTGTACTATAGGTACACCTCTGCTCAACCCTTCGGGGGAAACGAGGCGTGATGTTCTGTTATGGACGTGTGATTATCAACTTTTACAATAAGTTTTTTTAGGCTTGCGGTCTGCGAATTATTTTCGGAATAAATCAGAAAAATGGTAAATAAATATTTTAGAAATAAAAAATATTATTTAAAAATATACTGTTCTTGGAAAATTCTACCGAGCTCCGAGATTTTATTCAAAACAAATTATCACACAATGATACTCATTGAAAAACAATAATGTTACTGTTGTACAAGGTTTTCAGTGTCGCATTTTTGTATTGAGAATTAATTTTTATTTTGAATCCACAAACTATGTCAATATTACAATTTTAGGAACCGTACAAATACTAAGTTAACTCATATTAAATTATTTAGATCAAGGGGGTGACTTACGAAGGAGGAGGCGGGGCGCGTGAGGGAGTGGCAGTCTCTGCACCCTCACGTCCCTAGCCGCCGCAGGAGGAGACGCCCCGGGCGTCGGGAGTCGATAGCGGACTCCCGGCCACCGTAGGCGCGAGCTTGCGGGTGGCGAGCAATGGGTAGCTCGCCGCCCGGTAAGGATCAGGCTCGGGTCGACGGCGCGTAGTGTTCCACGCGCGCCTCAAAGAGATGTCAGCAGCAATGTAGGGGTCTGCTAGGACCGATGCCTGCCACGGTCACGAGATTGTTCGAAAGAGATACCGTGACTCTGGCACATGGGCAACTGAAGGAACACGGGTGGGTTTTAGTCAGTAAAAGTCTGACACGCCCTCCCACTCCGCCCAGAGCGGGAGAAGTCATTTGATGATTTCCCATCCAAAAAAAAAAAAAAAAAAAGGGGGTGACTTATATTTAATTACTGTACACGCATTTCGGGGTTAGACACGGAATTCAGGGTTATGAATTGACTCGGCCTGAGGAATTATGTTGAACTAACTTCCGCTCGCGGCTTCTCCCGCATACCAAATCAAAGTATCCCCATACCAAATTTCGTCAAAATCGGTTTAGCAATTTCGGAGATTAGCCGGAACAAACAGAAATATGACAGACAAAAATGAAAAAAAAAGAAGTTTTTTTTTTGTTATAGGTACCATAAATATAATACTTTCATAGGCATTTAGTAAAAATCCGTTATTTTAACATTAGATATAGACACTTCAATTGTATTTATTTGTATAGTGTTTATGTAGATCATAAATACGTAAATTACAGTTGGTTTAATTCAAACTTAACTTCATGTCTATTTTTCTTCAAAAGCTTATATAGAGGTGACAATGCTGGTGATGGCGTTGGTGGCGGTAATGATAAAATAAATAATAATAATTAATAAAATAAATACTAAACAATAATTTACATTTTTAGATGATTTTGTTTTGGTTTTTCTAATATTTAAAAATATAATTATATATAGTGTTTAAATCGAAATAAAGGAAATAAATAATATTATGTAATAATAGTTGCAAGTTCCATTAAATCTATTGGACGATAAAAGTAACATCGAATCTGAACCGCAGAATACACCATGCAAAACCTTGCAAAACCTAGTTCATATAAGAACTAAATCCCCTTTTCGTGCATGCTCGATTCCCCCAACCTAATCGAGGCAAGCCTAAAATAAAGGGTAGGTGGCAGGCAACTAAGAAATAAAAGAAAATTCTAGATTTAAAAGAAAAAATGCGGGTTGGTTTCTTGTAGACTTTCCGCAGTGCGCAAAATATTGGTGTCTATTTAAATTATTTACACGAAGTTTTGGGTTGTGAACATTTTAAGAGTTTGAGGGTAAATTTTCAACAAACGGATTAGTTGTCAAAAACGAAAATTTTGCAGTAATCGTGTAGTTTACGTCTCAGGATCGAAGAAATAAATCCTTTGCCCGTCCTAACTTTTGCACAAAGCACTATTAGAAAAAAAAATAGAGTTTTTTTTAGAGAAACTCTTCAATTTGAATGATTGTTATTTTTGGCTTCAGGTATCCCAGGACAGCTGTAAATAATAATCCCTTTGTTTCAGAATAAAATTCCATAATTGTACAAATTTGTTAGCATATGACTACTTAAAAACTATCATCATCATCATCATTTCAGCGGTAAGACGTCCACTGCTGGACTTAGGCCTCCCCCAATCTGGGGGGCTTTGCCATAATCGCCACGCTTGGCAGGGAGGTTGGCGATCGCAGTATGGTGGTAAAATGCATAGAGAACGCTGCTGCCCATTCTCTAGTAAGTCCCTTAGTCGCCTTTTAGGACACCCACGGAAAGAAATGGGGTGGTGTTATTCTTTACGTCCGGCACCACACGGTATAAAACTACTTACTACATAACTACGGTACTTAAACACTATGTGAGCATACAATACGAAGAAATAAAATATCACCTAATTTAAAAATTTCCGTCCCTCCAATTTAATACAGACATTTGAAACATGTATGCAACAAATTCTTCTAAACAATAATTAGTTTAGAATTAATAAATAGTATTTCAATACAAATGTATATCTCGTAGCTTATCTACATAAACTTTAAAGGAATTTCAGTTACGTCTGAAGTAAGTGACGTTGGCTTTCCAACTTCGCAGTCCTAGGGTTCATTTTTTCTCTCTTCACAAAGCTGACTTATAGTTAGTGTGTACAAAAATAAAGTCTCAGCTGTATTCCACCTTTGTGAGAGACTGGTGCCTGATATAGGTTTTTAGATGAAAACCTGTGTTACAGGTCACCAGGCTCTTCCACGGCTAGAATCAGCTAGTAGGTACAGGGATACCGTGCAAGAGTCGCAGGCAAACAATATGCATAACAAAAATCAAAACTAAGTAAGAAAAAAAAATACTTATGTGAGTAGGGTAGCTCAGTTGCCTGCCAGGGTCGCCAGATTTGGTAGAAAAAGTTACCGTGGTCCTGGCATATAGGCAACTGTAGAAACACGGGTGGGTTTTAGTCAGTAAAACTCTGACGCATCCTCTCGCTCCGCCCAGAGCGGGAGACGTCATTTGATGACTCCCACCAACAAAAACAAAAAAAGGGTAGAGCAATTGCACGTATCACCAGTGATCGTTAGTTCGATTCCCGCTCGTGCTTGTTGTTTTAAAATATCTTAACGACAATTTGTAACCAGAAAGACATACGAACGAAGCAAGTTTACAAAAACATTGCAAACAAAATATTTACAAATAACGATGCAGTAATGTGAACACTGACAGGCGGGCCGGTCCACGAACTCAAGGTCGATCAGTGCGCTATGGAGCGGGCGAAGCTCGGAGTTTTCTTTGAAGGATAAAATCAGAAATGCACTTAGCCGGAAAAGTGCCGGAGTTATCGACATAGTTTGCAGAGTAAGATGGAGCGGACTGGATGCGGAAGGTAGAAGACAGGGTGTTGTGGCGACGCCTGGGAGAAGCCTATGTCCAGCTGTGGGCTGCGATAGGCTGAGTTGATTGATTGATTTACTAACACTATATAAACTAGCATCATCTTTCTGACTCACTGCCACTTGACACTTCAAAAGTGCCTGTAATTGATTTATTTGAAATGAATGGTTTGAGATTTGAAATAAGCTTAACAATTTCATCATCATCCTCACCATTTTGGCCGAAAGACGTCCATTGCTGGACATAGACCTCCCCCAATATGGGGGATTTGCCATAATCACCACAGTTGGTAGGCGAGTTGGCGATCGCAGTATGATGGTGAAATGCATAGAGAACGCTGCTACCCATTTTCTAGAAAGTCCCTTAGTCGCCTCTTACGACACCCACGAGAAGAAATGGGATGGTGCTATTATTTTCGTCCGGTACCACACAAAATTAGCTTAACTCGGCGGGGCACCAATCACTCTCAGGAATAATAACAACAAAACTTCGATGCTGTTTCTACAAAAAAAAAAAAAACAAAGCTGGGGGAAAACATGCGTCACATCCACGCAAAACGGCCATCGCTCAACATGATGCTGCGAACCTATGCGAGACTGAGCCTCAGCGCTGGCTCTCAGTGACAGCGAAAAAGCAACTGCATTATTGGGGGTCCAAAGGTCAAACTACTGCAGATATCTAATAACCGTTAAACTATAACCTATGTATGACATCACTAATGGAAAAAATCTCCGAATGATTGGCCAGCCATTAAAACTGTAAAAGCTATGGAACTTGTGCTTGTTTTCATTTTAAATAGTAGATGACATCTAAATGAATGTCTACATGAAGAATAGAATTTTTTTATTTCAGACCGAAGTCCAAACGGTCACATTTCTTCCCATGGGTGTCGTAAGAGGCAACTAACGGACAAGTAGAGAGTACGTGGGCGGCAGCGTTCATTATGCATTTTACCACCATTCTGCGATCGCCAACCCGCTGCCAAGCGTCGCAATTACGGCAAAGTCCCCAAAATTGGGGGAGGCCTATGTCCTTCAGTGCACGTATTTGGGCTGAAATGATGATGATGATAAACAACAGAAAACTTTTGTTTCAGACCGGAGTGCATAGTGTTAGTAACAATTTTAATTAATTTCTAGTGTTAGGTGGTTATAGACACAGTTAAAATTCAGCGTGGAGCTGCGTCCAATTCTGAAATATCGGGCAATGTTACCGATCTCCGAATACTGATGGTGCTGCCGTGAACACGCATCATCAGGGATACACATCTTTTCCTAATAATGGCGGCAAAACCATTCATATTATCATCTGTACATATCCACGACGCACTAAAACGCAACAGCAGTCACAGCAGTACTCAGAGAAGTGTTTAGAGAGGCGCGACGGCGTCCTCATCTTCCGCCTTACGCAGGTCCTCACCGAGCATGGGTGCTTCGGGAAGTTCCGGTTCAGGATTAGGCAGAAGGAAACGCCCGGGTGCTACCATTGCGTGGATCGCCTGGAGGACACGGTGGAGCATACGGTGGAGGTGTGCTCTACCTGGGCGGAGCACCGCCGTGTCCTCGTGGACGCGATCGGCGGCGGCGACCTCTCGCATCCAGCCCTGGTGCAGGCCATGGTACGGAGCGAGAGGGCATGGGAAGCCGTCACCTCCTTCTGCGAAGCAGTAATGCTCGCGAAGGAGGAGGCGGAGCGTGTGAGGCAGAGGCAGTCTCTGCGCCCTCACGCCCCTAGCCGCCGCAGGAGGAGACGTGAGACGACGGTTGGTAGATGTCACATGTCTTCGAATTTTTTGTTTTAGGACATGACGGTATTCTCACAATATTTTTCTTCAAAAAATTCAAAACTGCAATAATATTAAGGCATTCATTAAGCGTTTACTAGTGGTTGGGTTATATTCAGAATTATGGAACTGTTACAAAGAGGACCCTAAGACTACAGGCTTACTTACAGGCTATTTACTATACTTTTATTTTGGAATTCGTATTTTTTCTGGGATTCGCTACCCTTCTAGACCGATGGTTCCATCCCTTTAATTAGAATAGCAGCTCGAGGTATTCATCCAAAAATCACACCTGAAACGTGTCCTACTTACTCAAACCTGAATGACTGTCAAGAAGTATTGTCTAATGACTTTAGAAGCAGTGGTGACAGTTCACTTACTTGTCTAAGCAAAGAGCTTGATATCATATTATGAAATGCCCTTTTCCTTATACCGTTGTGTAATTTATATCGTGTCGTGACGTATGCTCTAATTTTGATATTCGGTTTGCTTCCTGTCAACTAGAGTCCAACAGAATACCAACACCAGGTACTGTATTCTCGGTCAGAATAATATGGTGAGTTGGATCCTCGTCTTTAAGCAACTTTAAGGCACAAAAGACCGTGCCAAGGTTTCGAGATTCGTTCGAAAGAGTCACTGTGGCCCTGGCATATGGACAACTGAAGGAACACGGGTGGGTTTTAGTCAGTAAAAGTCTGCAATGCCCTTCAGCTCCACTCTAGAGCGGGAGACGCCATTTGATGATTTCACAAACAAAAAAAATTAATAAAAAAGAAATAACAAAAAGGCACAAAAAGACGAACAAAAATTTTCACTCTAATAGAGAACTTATCACATCAGTTTCATCATCATCATCGTCATCATCATCTGCCTAGCCTTTTCCCGTTGGGATCAGCTTCCAGTCTAACCGGATGCAGCTGTATACCAGTATTTTACATGGAGCGACTGCCTATCCGACACCCACAACCCAGTTACTGGGTAATACGATACGCCTTGGTAAGGACTGGTTGTCAGAGTTTCGGGCTTCTGACAACTCGTAATGACTGTCAAAGATCCACAATTGACAGCCGGGACCAACGGCTTAGCGTGCTATCCGAGGCACGGAGGGGTCTTGGTATGTAAAGATGGTCACCCATCGACGAACCGACCCCGGAAGCGTAGCTTAACCTGATAGATCGATACGTGCGGTTTTTATTAGCCACAAGCTCCTCGTAATTATACCAGTTTATTTATTCAAAACTATTCTCCTATCCTATCCTTCTCAGTATATTTAGGAAAATCTGCTGTATGCACATAAAAAATATTAATCTCTTTAAAAGATACAGTGATATCCATAACGTAAATACTAGAAACAAACAAAAATTTGTTGTTCCTACAACCAGAGGGGTAATTGTGGAACTTTTTATCGGTAGGAATTGGTTTAATATTCATAGTTAAACAACATTCATTGCGTTATTTACGTTGTTGAGCCGAAAATTTAATCGAACAAATGACGCAATGGTTTACAAATAATCTTCAATCCCATTCAGATTCTGATAAATGGTGCGTTTCGCAATTAGGGTGCAGGCTCAAGAAAATAGGTGGCTCGTTCAGATGCCAATGTATTCGTTTTTATAATAAGCTTCCTAGCGTCATTCAAGAACTAAGCCTAAATAAATTCAAATCTTTTATAAAGCGTAAATTATGTCAGAAAGCCAAAAATATACTGTGAAAGACTATATTGAAGATAAAACGGCCTGGGATTGAGCTGCTCCAATAACTCTGCACTGTCTGGACTTTAAAAGAGACTGTGACCTCTGAGTTTGTTTCGGCCTTTCTTCTCAGAGTAGTCAGTTAGGAAACGCCGACCTCATATAGCTAAAAAAAAAAAAATTAGACATTTAAAAGTTTGTACAAACCTACTTACAGACATAAAATCATTTATCAATTATCCACTCTAATATTGACCGTGTTATAAATATCTTTTGAGGGTTCCGTTGCCATTTGGTAAAAAACGGAACCCTTATAGATTCGTCATGTCTGTCCGTCTGTCTGTTTGTCCGTGTATGTCACAGCCATTTTTTTCCGAAACTTTAAGAGCTATGCTGTTGAAACTTGGTAAGTAGATGTATTGTGTAAACCGCATTAAGATTTTCACACAAAAATAGAAAAAAAACAATAAATTTTGGGGTTCCCCATACATAGAACTGAAACAAAAATATTTTTTTCATCAAACCCATACGTGTGGCATATCTATGGATAGGTCTTTAAAAATGATATTGAGGTTTCTGATATCATTTTTTTCTAAACTGAATGGTTTGCGCGAGAGACACTTCCAAAGTGGTAAAATGTGTCCCCCCCCCCGTCCCCCCCTGTAACTTCTAAAATAAGAGAATGATAAATCTAAAAAAATATATGAAGTACATTACCATATAAACTTCCATCGAAAATTGGTTTGAACGAGATGTAGTAAGTAGTTTTTTTTTAATACGTCATAAATCGTAAACCACAATTTACCTTTCATTCAGTCAACTCAAATGTAAAATTAAAAAAAAATAATAATAATTTCATAAACATAAACCTTATGCATATACCGTGAATACCTACAGGTTTGTACGGAACCCTCGGTGCGCAAGTCCGACTCGCACTTGGCCGGTTTTTTTAAATACTCGGTGATTGTCGAGATTAAAAAAACCTAATGATAATCGTAGATTTTCCTCTTTATTACTCCTGCATAAACCATACACCTAGTTCTACGTCAACACGCTATCATAAATGTAATCAAAGCTCCGCGTTGTATTTTATAAAAATGCAAATGAGCCACCTAAGTATCAATGCCAAAAATAAATAAAGAGCTGGGGAAATGCTTAAAGGTTGCTACAAGTTGGTCTACGAAATATATAGCGCCCAGATCTTAGAACTTAATGTTAGGACTTAAGGAAGAAATTCTAGGTACTGCATGATGCCAAGAAGGAACATCGTTATGATTAGCATCGAACATGTGCATGGATGCTTCCATTGCGTGCTCTGCTGCACCTCAAATAGTCCTGGCTAACTACCTTAGCTCGTGGTGCCATACCGAAGTGAACAAACGCGTTTTAAATTCGCAGCGTTATATAAATTTTTGACACCGAATTTGTGGCGCTCTCCACGATCGCGCATATCGGCCACCCTCTACCACGAGAGGTCTATTACCGTTTTAATTTCCATACAACTGTTCACCAACTCGGTCGTATCGCTGGTTGGAAGAGTCTCGTGGTACTGAGGTAGCTGTTTTTCTGATGCGATCACAAACCGGTTGACCGTCGGCGTAATGACGAGCGTCCGTGGTCGAGCGACTAACAGAATCGGTGTAGGTAAATATCGAATGACTACCTACTTTGCATTATTAGAAATACTTATTATTGAGGCAAAAGAAATGTTTACAGGTTTTTAACATCCTGGATAAAACCCTGACATACCGAAGTTTATGTTTTATTTAGTTAGTAACTATGCTTTAAATATCTAATGGGGTTCTTAATCAAGTTAGAGCGCTTGAAATAACACAATATAGTTTCGAAGCATCGTGTATTTTACGCAATGATCCCCTAGCTTATATATATATGTATTTTTATGTTCCCAAAACCCATTTAACTGCATATTTAGTTAGGTTTCTGATAATGTTCTGATAGGATCTGGCATTAGACGTTGAGAGAACCTGTTCTACCTAGTTTTTAGATATTCTGAATCGATATCTACATTATATTCACCAATATCAATTTGGTATCCATTCATATATTTAACAGGAACGGTTCTTCAACATCAGATGAAGACCCTTCATTCTTTATTTTCGAACTATGTAAGTACTATGCCTTGATAGCTTCTACATCTATATACAACGTGTCCCAAAATTCAACTATAAGCGGGCGCCAAAAGGTTGACCTGCTCATGAGCACTTAAGGAAAAATAATAAAAAAAATATACCAAAATTTTTTTTTTCAACGTATGACTCATTTTGTGCATAAAGTAAAAGTGATTTCTAGGAGCAAGAACATTTAAGAAATTTGGTTCTTGTTTACAAATGGTACGCATATTTTTTTTTTGTGACTATTTATCTTAGGGTATTATACTATTTTGGAATCTTGATTAGTTGCGTCAACTTTGAAAATAACTTGCCATAGCGGTGTTCATACTTTTTTTTTGCAAGACCATGAGTCAAAGTGGACTGAAAGTAACAATCTTTAAAAATTTGAGGGAAAAAAAATATTTTGATATTTTTTTGTGTAAAAATTGCTAGCATTGTGGTATTTTTAAGAGTTGTGGTGAATAGTAGTACTACTTAGGTATCCGATACAAAAAAAAATCTTAAGCATATTTAAGAAATTGTGGCCGTGGTAGTTCAAAATATAATACAAGGTGTAAATTTTCAAAGAATTTTTAAATTTATTTTGTAACTAAAAAAAAATTTAGATATATTTTTTTTTATTATTTTTCCTTAAGTGCTCATGAGCAGGTCAACCTTTTGGCGCCCGCTTATCGTTGAATTTTGGGACACGTTGTATATAAAATTCAAAGTCCTGAGTGACTGACTGACTGACTGACTGATATATCAACGCACAGCCTAAACCGCTGGTCCTAGAGACATGAAATTTGGAGGGTAAGTTCATTGTGAGGAGTAGGTATCCACTAAGAAAGGGTTTTTTGAAATTCCATTCCTAAGAGGGTGAAATGGGGAGTTGAAATTGTGAATATTTCGACATCCACGCGGGCGAAGCCGCTGGCAGAAGCTAGTCTTGCATATAATGGTTGGTCCCACATCAAGTCCTATGACGTGATAGAAAGACGTATTATTCTATCTAATATATCGGACACAATTTTAACTCTTGAGTAAAACTGAGTTTTGGTTTGATATAGATTGGAACTTGGAATACCTGACCCAACAGACGTTGTAATGTACAAACAATTTATACAATAACCCCATAAAAAAATCGACGGCCATTTTTACAATTTTTGTTGGAATTAAAAATATTTACATCGCTCTTGGCTTTCTCAAGTAATGCGCTGTTTTTATTTTTATTATAGGTATTATAGGAGATAGATTATTATCTGTTGGGGATGCAAGACTGTCTTTTAGAAGCAAAAATCCATGTAAAAACGAGTACGATGAACTGGGGTTTGATGCCGTCCATGGCTGAGTTCACCGTTGACTGTACAGAAGGAAGTTGGTGAGCTTCAACCCTTCCTGTGCTACATCTCCCAATGTTGCGTCTTTTGACTTATCATAAAATATAATTATAAACGCTTATTACTAATCCTATATAAGACACATCGCCACAATTTGGATCTAACTCCCTGAAGCTTCATCTCGTTTCTTCACTTCATCATCATCATCATCATTTCAGCTAAAATACGTCCACTGATGGACATGGGCCTCACCCAATTTGAGGGGTTTTCTCGTATCTTAAATGAATGAAATTGTTATTTCCCTAAATAGCTACTCATTAACATTATACAGGGTGTGGCGTAAGTAATGGTCCACCGTTCAGGATTCGATGAACCAGATAATTAACCATTTTTACCCAATTTTTTTTTTACAAAAATTGCTCTTGAACTTGATGGTGTGTTAAAAATTGGGGTTAAAATTAGAGAAGAACCAACTTTTTCTTCAAAAGAGCTGAATTTACATAAAAAAACATAATTTATCATGATAGCTCTAATATTCAGCAGTAATTAACAGAAATCAAAATGAAAAAATAATGGTTTTTGTTGAAACTACAAACAAATATGTAATAAAAGGTAGAAATTTCGTAAATAAAAAACAAAAATGAAATAGTTTCGGAACCCTTGGGTAAAAATGTTTAAAATTTTTAATTGTTTTAGTTAATTATCTGGTTCATCGAATCCTGAACGGTGGACCACTACTTACGCCACACCCTGTATATAAAAGCGAAAGGTCACTCATTCATACATTCACTCACTGATTAATCACGAAATCTAAAAAACTACTGGATCTACGAAGGTGAAATTTGGCACAGAGGTAGGTAATGAGTAGCAAACGTCAGCTAAGAAAGAATTTTAGGAAACTGTCCCCGTGAAGTGGTGAAATAGGTCAGGAAGTTTGTATGAAAGTCCGTCAGTTGTGAAGGTAGCTAGAAGCTTCTTCAAATTTTGTGTTTAGGCCGAAGATTAAAAATTTATTTATACGTATCTCAGCGTTTTTATGATTCTACTCCCGAAGAGCTTAAAAAAGGGATGAAGTTGTGTTGAAAGTCCTTCATTTTCAAAGTAAACACTATAATATTTATTATTGGTTGGAAACTATAGCAACAAAATTTCAGACATTCACGCGGACAAAGCCACGGACAAAAGCTAGTATATGATATATGTGTGACCCAAGATAGTGCTTTCGTCGCAGACTCAGTACCAGACTTTCTAGGTTTGATCAAAATGATTTCACGGCTAAGATGCGGGTATATTTTGGGATACTTAAGTAAAATAAATCGCAGCTTTATCTGTATTATTCCATGCAGTCTCATTATCATAGGCCTTGGTGTTCAGAATTGTAGCTAGTCAGGCAACATGTTAAAAATAATATCACCTCTTTCGTGGCCATGGCCGAAATGTCATAGATAATTACTGCTGTGTGTTGCTGCCGTCTTCTCAGTGTAAGGCTGGACTCTGAAGTTAGGCCAACACTATCTCCAACAGAGTATGAGAACGTTTGCGTTTGGCCGAAAGGAAAACACATACTTACGAAGTTACGAAAGGTCGCGATGACGTATTCTCATAAAGGACTTTCGGCCTAACGCGAATACTGTGTCATAGTGTTGGAGAGGTGACGGAGTCGACATTCACACGGAATTAATAAAATCACGCAGGATTTTTGCGAAAATCGCGGTTTGCGGGATCTTCAACGCATTGCTTAGGGCCGAGAGGTGAAAATCGCACATTTTGGGTTTTCGACGCGCTGAGACGCATTCGCGCTGCACTCTCATTACTCCGATCAACCAAACAAAACTTCAGTGCGCGTGAAAAATTCCGCTGTCATTTTATTACGTCCCTCGGAAGATGGGCTTATTGATGACGATCTGCCAGTCGCAATTAAGGGTCATTAAGTTCTGACTTTCGTTGTAGTGTGTACTTTCGATAGTTGCTCCACACTTCATGTTCTGATGTCAAACTTGGATATCCATACGTGGTTCAGTACCTATTCTTTTCAGCATTTTCCATATGAGTAGACATAAGAATGGTCCATCTAGAAACCTAAAACATGTGGTGTGCCACAGTTACTGTCTTCTTATGACTATTTGATCAACTATAAGCTCAAGTCTTCTAGCAGGGGTATCACAACTGAAATCCAAGCCAAATCCAATCCATTCTGCCTTTGTTTACAAGTCCGTCAGTTCCGGAATTATTTAATTAAGGCTGGTACCTAAAGAGATTGTTAAGAAGGTAACTAAGTTTAATTAATCAATTAAAAGACGATGAAAAAGTAAAAGTTTTTACGGTTTAACAAAAAGAGAATCTAAATCATCGAACCTGTGAATGAATCTTCTTAAAGAATCATTAAGATTTCTATTTATCAAGCTAAATCAGCGAAATACTAGATGTTGCTTTACTTTTAATTAAAATTATAATGTCGGCTGCTACGTCAACATAATAAACGTCAGTGAAAAGAGCGGGAAAGTTCCCCAGCGGCGGCCATATTGGATGTGAATTGCGTTCCATTGTGCGCAGCGCTTGGCCGACGGCTCGCCACGTGCAGAGCACATCTGCCGCGCGGGTGACACCGCCACCCTCCTGCCTACATCTCTAAACACAGCTCGCTGCTCGCTCCACCAACTCATTCACTTTTTAATTTATAGAAAATTATTAATCAGGAATATTAATTTAACTCTTTTTAGGTACTCACTACTGGGTAGTTTTTTCTCAGCCAACCATTGGTACCTTCCTTTGTTCTTTACTTTACCGTTAGACTCCAAAAGATCTGTTAGAAAAATAATGGTCTCTGGAAAGGTATCTAATATTTTGTGTTTTGTAGAATAATTAAAAATCTTTGGTGTTATTAATATACTGATATTAAGTTTACAATTAATTTCGCAAAATAAAATTAACACGAGAAGAACAACAAAACCGTTGTAATAAAACCGATATTAGTGCGGTAGGTGTGTGCGCGCATGCGCGGGCCGAGGGTCGCCCTCCAGGCCTCCCCTTCCTATTACGCACTCTATTTAGGGGCTGCTACAAAGAACAACTCCGGCCTATCTATTTTGGTCTCACTCCGGAATATTGTCATAGACAAAGTTATTGGATTTTGAACGTTCCAGGCCACAGACAAAATATGGCAATATTAAAGGCGGGAAATAAAATTGGCGGGATAATTTAGTAAATAGATGGGTTTTTGAAGTTTTCGGGGACGTTAGTAGGAGTTAGGTTGCTCATCAGAGTGCCATCAACCCAAACTATTACTGAAATCACTTTTTATGCCTGTATGACGCCTAATGCATTAGCTGCTCATACTTTCTTTTAGCTAGGCAAGCAAGGTAAACAAATCTAAATCTAGAAATCATACTATTAAGGCCACAATTTTACAAAAATACAAAAAGTCGTCGTCGAAGGTAATCACATGTCAAAATTAGGTAGTCACTCAACCAATTAGGTACTGAAAACTATTTAAAAAGAGTAACAAATTGAGGCGAAATGTCGAAGGTGAGTGAGATAGTTAATTTATTTTGTATCAATAATGATTTGGAGGCTGAGCGAAGTCGGGCGGAAGCGGGTAGGCCGGCGGCCGGCTGTACGGGCCCGGCACAGGAAGCCGGCGCCTCCGGTCCAGGGGGCGCCGCGCCGTCGAAAGGTCACAGGCCACTCGCATTGCTGATGGACCAAATCTTAAATTAAATACGCCGAGTGCTTAACGCATAACTGATTTCTGGGTATTGGCTGGGCGAATGAAAATTGTTTTGCAGATGACATGTATAAACTTGAGGTCAAATTGATAATAATACTTGATTAGTGTATAGCATAGTCAGCCTATAACGTTCCCATTGCTGGGACATAGACCTCCTTGTCCTCAAAGATTGTGACCTCCTTGTCCTAATAGACCTCCCTGTTCCTCATGATTAAGGTTTGATGCTGTTAAGTTACAATACCAATAATCTCATGAGTTATCAGACTCAGAATCATAGATTATAGAGCGACTACGTAGATAGTTAGGTGCTGTAATAGAATCCGGGGATCGAACCCGCGACAGTGATAGCTGAAAGTAGTTTCACTGTAGATGCGCTGTTTTCGCTACCAGTAGCACTGTTAGTCTCCTTTAGTCATCCATTTCTGTTATAAGTACTTATGAGATCCTGAAATAGACGAGTTCTTCTTTTGTTCCAGAGTTTTCCCGGTTTTTCCTCCGTACTCTATCGAGCAAGAATTTTCTTTTAGATAGACAATCAATTCCTTTAAAATAACACCCTATTTAGCAGGCAGCAGAGTTCGCAATAGGAAATCTAATGAAGACACTTGCGATGTTCTTAAATTACCAGAGGAAGTACGGCTGGTTGCTGGTTGGATTTAGACCGCTGTATCGAACGATTCTGAGGGTACATTCGCCATAATTTGGCAGGTGGCGAACTCGGATATCTTCCTGTGTTATAATTAAATCTTCACAATCATATACGCCGGAAGACGTACATTTCTGGTCAAGATACTTTTAGGAGAAGTCCTGGCATAGACTTAAAAATACGGGGCGATTTCTTGAATTCGTTTCTTTTATAAACCTTAAAAGGATAATTCAGCCGGTTAGACTGGAAGCCGACCCCAACATAGTTAGGAAAACTCTAGGCAGATGATGAAAAGGATAATTCTTTAGATCAGTGGTGGTCTGCCGGTATCGGCCCGACTTACGAATCGAGGTCGTGAGTTCGAACCCAGGCTGGCTTGACTTTACTTTGTGTTTTTAATTTCATCACCACTGCTCTCAAAGCAATAAAGGAAAACATTGTAAGGGGTCATCCATAAATTACGGTACACGTTAAGGGGGAGGGAGGGGGTTGACGAAGTGTGACATTGTGTGATAAGGGGCTGGGAGGGGTCCTAAATTTCGTGACGTCTCATTTCAAAATCTATTTTAATCTAAGTGTTAAGTAAAACACGAACTAGGAACTATTAACGAAAAACTCAAAACCATTTGCAACTCTATCAAAAGAAAGAAAGAAAGAATACCATTTATTTGCCACAGTTCGTAAAACACAAAATAACGTAACATGAAAAAAATAAGTTTAAAAAACACATCAAGTGTGTGCCTCACGGCTGCGCCAAAAAGGTTCATTTCAGAATTAATGCCAGAATAGAGATAGATCAGTAGAGATATAAGGTTCAAATTTCTTGCAATGTTTGATTTGATGTTAATTTTATTAAAAAATCATTTAAATTGAAATAAAACTAATTTCAGAACTGCTGTTTTAATTCAATAATTATTTTTAGATGTAAAATATGTGACGTCACACTAGGGAGGGGGGGCCTCATAAATGTGAACAGCTGTGATAAGGACGGCGGAGGTGGTCAAAAATCATAAAATTAGTGTGACGTTATTTATGGATGGCCCCTAAGCAAACCGGCGGCGGCGTGTCTTAGAACCAAAAATTCGAAGACATGTGACATCTACCAACCCACACTGGGCCAGCGTGGTAAATTATGGGCCACTCGCTCTCATAAAGAAGAGGCCTGTGTCCCAGCAGTGGGACTATTAAAGGCTGATTTTATTTGATTGTTTAACATAACATTATATCCTATAGCATCGCATCGCCCGTCCGCGATATTAGGAACTTCTTGTTCTCTTACCGTTATTTGTCACGTTTTTTCTTTTTACTTGGCTCCTTAGGGTTCCAACGTGACCCTAAATAACTTTCCTTTACTTTTCCTTGAGAATAGGGCTATGAAATGCAATAAAGATTTTTTTTTTATCCGACTGCTAGTACCAGAGACTACCCCCCACATAAAAACTTACCTACAAACAATAAATAAATTTTATATTTTACTTTTTTTTAATATAATAAACTAGCTGACTTGTGTCCACTACGCTGGGCGCCAAACAAATTACTTATGATGAAATTAACATTCACCTTAAAAAAAAACAATTTTTAATTTAATTTAATTTTAGCCTTTATTAACAATCTTACAATCTAGTTACATAAATAATATTTAAAAGAGAAAAAAAAAAAATCTTCAGACATCAGTTCTATGTTCTATGTTCTATGTTATGGGGGTTTGGTTTCCGCACTTAGTCCTTTGAGTGGACCATTGTGCGTGTCAGACATCAGTTTCCGAAGATTGTTTTGCCTTAGCATAGGCCTCCCCCATATTTTGCCATAGTTCCCGGTCATGGGTTGCTCTCTTCCACAATGGCCCAGCTATCAGCTTCACATCGTCGTCCCACCTACGTATCGGGCGTCCTCGTTTCCTTTTGCCTTCTCCTGGGTACCATTCGGCTATTAATTTTGCCTATTTCTCTTTTTTGTCTCTGATATGGTGGCCTGCCCATTTCCATTTCAGCTTTTTTATCGTATATGATACGTCTGCTATTTTTGTTTTTGCCCTTATATGTTTAAGGCTGAATTTGTCCTTTCTCTTAACATAAAGCATACTTCTTTCCATGTTGTGTTGGCAAGTTTGTAACTTCTTAGAGTTTTGCTTCGTTAAAGCCCATGTTTGGCATCCGTAAGTCATGACAGGAAGTATACACGAGTTAAATACTTTGCTGTTCAACATTAGCGGTATAGACTGATTTTTTGTAACTTCTTTTAGAGACCAGTATCGCTTCCACGCTACATTTACCCTGTTATTCACTTCTTTAGATGTATCGTTTGCAGGAGATATGATCTGTCCAAGATACGTGTATTCATCTATAAACTCAATTAGGTCGTTATTGACTAGTATGGGTGGTTTCGAACGATTCGTCATCAATTTCGTTTTTGTGAGATTCATCTGCAGACCTACATTTTGGCTTTCCTCCACAAGTTGTCTGAGCATAGTTTGCAGTTGATCCGGGTTATCAGCTATTATTATAAGGTCGTCGGCGAATCGGAGGTGATTCATTTACCCTTATTCCGTAATTTGACCATTCTAGATTTCGAAACACAAGTTCCAACGTTGCTGCGAATAATTTAGGTGATAAAGGATCACCTTGCCTAACGCCTTTTTTGATGGGAAATAGTTCACCTAGTCTGTCCGTTTTAATTTTTGCCGTCATGTTTTTGTAGATGTTCCTTATAAGTCGAATATATTTTTTAGGTACTCCTTGGCTAGCCAGCGCTTCCCAAATTTTGTTATGTTTTATAGAGTCAAATGCTTTATGATAGTCTACAAAAGCTAAATAGTAAGGTAATCCATATTCTTTGTACTTCTCGGTGATTTGCTTAATTGTAAAAATGTAATCTATAGTCGAGAAACCGCTGCGGAATCCAGCTTGTTCTTTTGACTGATTTTCATCTAAAGTATTTGTAATCCGACCGAGTATAATTTTTGAAAATATTTTGTAAAGGTTGGTCGTGAGACTTATTGGTCTATAGTTGTTAATATCATCTATTCTTCCCTTTTTATGGAGCAAAGTTATTGTTGACGTAGTCCATTGTTTTGGTGTTTCTTCTCTTCTAAGGATATCATTGAATATGCCGTGCAAAACATAAAGTAAAACATCAGAGGACCCTTTTAAAAGTTCATTTGAGATTTTATCTTCACCTGGAGTTTTCCCACTTTTTTGTGATTGGATAGCTTTCAATATTTCACTTTCCATTATTTCTGGGATCTCGTCTTTCTCTTCCACGTGGTTAAGATACATTGGTGGTGATGTGGTTCCTTCCTCGTCGTTGTAAAGGTTTCGATAAAAATCTGTTGCTGCTTCTAATATTTCGGATCTTTTCGTTTTATTCTTTTGGTCTTTCTGCTTATTCATTTCTGGTATCCAATTTGTGTATTCTTCCAGCTCCTTCCAAGCTTTCTTGACTCCTCCAGTAGATTTTACGTGAAAGATTATTCGGTCTTGTCTTGTTTGCTTCCTATGATTCCTTATGCATTCGTTGATCTTCTTACTTATTTAAGTTATTTCTCTCCTATCAGTTGGTTTTTGCCGTCTCAAAATTTGTCTCGTTTCCATTAAATCCCTCGCTTCTTTTCCGATTTTATCTTTAGGAGCTTTAGTTGATTGCGTATTGTTTTCAATTTCTTTTAATTCATTTTCTAGGATATTGTATTTTTCATGCATCGTATAAGCTTCGTGGAGTTTGTCTTGTAAAGCATGTTTTAGGGGGTCTAAAATAGTGTCCGGTAAGGGTAGTTTAAAAGGTTGCTTATTATTTCGTAAGTGTTTGCGTGCATGTTTTATATGTGATACAGTCATTGTTCCGCGTACCATGCGATGGTCGGTGTTGAAGTTGAGTTGGCTTATGACATGTACATCCATGAACAAAAAAAACAATTAATGACAATCAAATATAGCCTATGTGACTCAGGAATAATGTAGCATTCTACTGGTAAAATAATTTTTAAAATCAGTTCAGTAGTTTCAGAGATTACGTTCTACAAAAAAACCCACAAACTTTACCTCTTTATAGATAGTGTAGCATAAGCATAGATTGATTTAGATTCCCTTATATGCTATGCTATGTATATTGGGTGGAACATTTGTAATTAGCCGCGAAGACAATTAGCGAGCTTAGATGGATTATTGATTCGTCTCTGGCTGTGATTGTCATATCACAGTAGGTACCTAACTTAGACCGTTAATTAGACTGCCTAAAAGTGTTATACATCGTCTTTACTTTTAACACTTACATACATACATAAACTCACGCATTTTTCCCATGGAGGTAGGCAGAAATATAAAACGATTGCTACGATCCTTACATACTCTTTTTGCCTCATTTAAGTTCATACATCTGGTCATACACGCACGCCGGTTACCAGTACTACGCACCTGACCCTTCTGAAGAACATCACCAATAAGGTCACTATATGTTCTCCTAGGGCGTCTTCCGACGTGTCCACTCACATCCACCTTGTAAATAGCTATTGTTTGCCGCCCTTCATTCATCCTCTCAACATGACCAAACCATCTCAGCATACTCTTTTCAACTATTGTCACTACATCTTCTTTTAAGTCTGTATCAATAAATGTCAAATTATGCTCAGCTGTGGACTATCTAAGATAAAGTATTGCATGATTACTACTCTGTACACAAATGTCTTTAAATCAGTAAGAACCAAAAACATATCTATTATTATTATTTGCGTAGTATTTATTGTCATGTATTTTTATGGCCTCGCGTTAACAATGACTAATGAACCTGATTGAAGATTAGCCAATTCCCTGACAATGAATGTCGAGATGCTACAAAAATCTAATTTCATCACCTCTGCTTCGAAAGGGTGAAGGTAAACATCGTGAGGAAACCAGGCTGTCCTCGAACCAAAAATTCTGATACATGTGACACCACCATTATCAACCCGCACTGGATCCACGTAGTGAATTACAGCCCACTCCCTGATTGCGGAGAAGCCAGCAGCCAGATTGCGTAACAATCATCATCAGCGTACAGCAGTTCACTGCTGGACATTCTCCAATTACACGTCAGTCAGCTCGATTCTCGCCAACTCTCCTCCAGCTGTTACCAGACTCCCAGCGAAGATCGTTGCTCTACCTAGCCTGAAGGGCGTCTTACCTTACGTTTCCCGATTCGCGATCTCCAACCCCAACCCAACGGTTATCGCTTCTACGGCTAATGTGGCCGGCCCATTGTCAAATGACAATGACAATTTCAGTGAGCTTTGTGGACAACTTTGGTTCTAAGCAGGACCACCTCATTTCAGGTTCTGTTCTTCCTGCGTAACAATGATAATATTTAATCAATGGAAATTATTTTGAAGGAGCTAATTTGCAACGGTAAGGACCAGGCTCGGGTCGACGGCGCGTTGTGTTCCACACGTGCCTCAAAGAGATGTCAGCTGCACTGAAGGGGTCTGCTAGGACCGTTGTCTGCCAGGTTCGCGAGATTTGTTCGAAAGAGATACCGTGGCCCTGGCATATAGGCAACTGAAGGAACACGAGTGGGTTTTAGTCAGTAAAAGTCTGAGACGCCCTCTCGCTCCGCCCAGAGCGGGACACGGCATTTGATGATTTCCCACCCACAAAAAAAAGGATATTGCTAATGCATTGATTCCCATGTTCGAAAATTTGGTCTGCTCTACAATGTAAAACCGCAATGAATATTATCGAACTGTCAAAATGAAAGCTGATAATGCTCAAGCTCAGGATGCTTTGCACCCGCTTATGTAATTTCCTTTCTCAACAAATATTCTTCTGAATCATTCATCACAACAATAATACCAAAATGTTTATATCAACGTATAATGACTTGTACGTATATCGTAATCAAACCAATTTTTGATATCAGTAAATGATACGACTATTTTATCTGTATTACTCATTCTTGTTATGATTCAGGCGCCTATCTTTGAGCCCAACTAGTAACCTATGCTGAAACTTCACTTACGTATTTGTCCAAATATTCGCGTTATTTAATTAGCAGAAAATTAACTTTATCTGAATATCCTAAGGGTATATTTTAAATTGATCAAGTTACGCGAATATTGGGCAAATACGCCAAGTGAAGTGCCAGCAATACAAATCGAGAAATATTTCGGGAATAGCATACGCATAATCAGCCTGTAACGTTCCCACTGCTGGGACACAGGCCTCCTCTCTATGAGAGTGAGTGGGCCGTAATCCACCACGCGGACCCAGTGTGGGTTGGTTGGATGCCACATGTAGCTAGAACAGGCTGGTGTCCGCAACTCTACGTCTGAGCGCATTATTTTACGAACGGGCTGTTATATGTAGTCCAAATGTTGGGACTGAGACATGCCGATTTGCATAAAATTAAAAAAAAATTGCTCAAAGTAAAGTGCCTGCCTGGGTTCGAACCCACGACCACTCTTTGGAGCCGCTACTACTGAACCACCACTGCACATAATTATTCCAAAAACCAAAAAATCGAGTTTGATCAGAAACGTGATGCTCAGCTAGGGATAAAGTCCTTTTTTTTAGGGTTCCGTTGCCAAATGGCAAAAAACGGAACCCTTATAGATTCGCCATGTCTGTCTGTCTGTCTGTCTGTCTGTCTGTCTGTCTGTCTGTCTGTCCGAGTATGTCGCAGCCACTTTTCTCCGAAACTATAAGAGCTGTGCTATTGAAACTTGGTAAGTAGATGTATTCAGTGAACCGCATTAAGATTTTCACACAAAAATAGAAAAAAAACAATAATATTTGGGGTTCCCCATACATAGAACTGAAACTCAAAATTTTTTTTTCCATCAAACCCTTACGTGTGGGGTATCTATGGATAGGTCTTCAAAAATGATATTGAGGTTTCTAATATCATTTTTTTTTTAAACAATAATATTTGGGGTTCCCCATACATAGAACTGAAACACAAAAAAAAAATTTCATCAAACCCTTACGTGTGGGGTATCTATGGATAGGTCTTCAAAAATGAAATTGAGGTTTCTAATATCATTTTTTTCTAAACTGAATAGTTTGCGCGAGAGACACTTCCAAAGTGGTAAAATGTGTGTCCCCCCCCCCCCGTAACTTCTAAAATAAGGGAATGATAAAACTAAAAAAAATATATGATGTACATTACCATGAAAACTACCAACGAAAATTGGTTTGAACGAGATCTAGTTAGTAGTTTTTTTTTAATACGTCATAAATCGTAAACCACAATTTACCTTTCATTCAGTCAACACAAATATAAAAATTAAAAAAAAAAACATTTCATTTCATAAACGATGATGACGAATGATGATGATGATGACCTGCAGGTTTGTACGGAACCCTCGGTGCGCGAGTCCGACTCGCACTTGGCCGGTTTTCAGCCATGGAATGAACAAGATTTCCTATAAAAGGAACGTTGGAACAAACAGAATACTCCAACAGCCAGAAATGTTAATCTTAGTTTTTAAGCTTTTTTTTATATTTCTAAATATTCTTTAGTTAATGATCTGAAATGTATTTTCACATAAAATAGACTTACCTCTCTTTTAATTGTAGATGGGACATAAATATGGGTTGTATTGATTATAAGCAGCGTACCCGATGGTAGAACTGGAGTTACCGACATAGCTCGCAGAGTAAGCAAGCTGAAGTGGCAGTGGGCTGGCCATGTCTATCGAAGGACCGATGGCCGGTGGAGCAGACGAGTCCCGGAGTGGAGACCGCGTATCGGCAAGCGTAGTGTGGGACGCCCCCCAGCTAGATGGACCGACGACCTTAGGAAAGCGGCTGGGGCAGACTGGATGCGGAAGGCGGAGGACAGGGTGTTGTGGCGCAACATGGGAGAGGCCTATGTCCAGCAGTGGACTGCGATAGGCTGAGTTGATTGATTGATTGACCCGATGGTAATCCCATAGGCTGAAATAACGAACTTTCCTACAAACTTTCAACCCCAATTCGACCCCTTTATGCATGAGGATGAATGTTCAAACCCGTGCATGTGGTGCCGTAAGGAATATAGCATCATTCCATTTCTTCCCGTGGGTGTCCTAAAACTAGGACTTTTTAGAGAATTGGCAGCAGCGTTCTCTATGCATTCTATCACCATACTGTGATCGCTAACTCGCCTGCCAAGCGTGGCGATTATCGAAAGAGATACCGTGACCCTGGCACATGGGCAACTGAAGGAACACGGGTGGGTTTTAGTCAGTAAAAGTCTGACACGCCCTCCCGCTCCGCCCAGAGCGGGAGAAGTCATTTGGTGATTTCCCATCCAAAAAAAAAAAAAGCGTGGCGATTAAGGCAAAGCCCCTCAAATTGCGGGAGACCTATGTCTAGCAGGGGACTGGTGGATGGCTTACCTTTTTGGCTTAATTGCTATATCGTTCCCTTGAAGAAAGTGGTTCTGTTTGATGGTCTGTACTACACCCTTTATTTTGATTACACCTTACTGATACAAGCTGTATGAATAATACGCAACTAACCAATATATTTGCGCAGTAATTGATTAAAAACAACTCTCGCAATATCAACAGGTTACCCTATAAGAGGTAGAAATAGAAGCGCTTTCTCTCTTTTATGTTACTTCGGTACTACTACCATGATGAAAAGCTATTTCCTAGAATTCGAGGCGTCGCAGCACTCGCAGCGTGCAGCGGTGCGTGTCTGCACCATGATTTTTCTCAGAGTAAAAATGTTTATACAAGGTGTAACAGAATTAGTCCTGAAAGTAGTTTGTTGATAATTGAGTACTGAATGGAATTTCAGTAACTTTCTTTTTTCTTTTCAAAAATAACGTTTTTATTTTGCCATACCTACCGCCGCCAATGAGCCAAAAAAAAATCAACAAATTTTCTTACGTTTTTTGCAATTTGTAGATAAGTGTCAGGCTGTATCTATACTAATATTATAAAGCTGAAGAGTTTGTTTGTTTGATTGAACGCGCTTATCTCAGGAACTACTGATCCGAAATGAAAATTGCTTTTTTTGTTGGGTAGCCTATTTATTGAGGAAGGCTATAGGCTATATAACATCACGCTACAACTAAGACGAGCGGAGCAGTAGTGACAAATGTTGCAAAAACGGGGAAAATTGCATAGGTAGGCGATTCGACGCGACGGGAAGGGTCGGAAGAACAAGAAATTTAACGCGGACGAAGTCGCGGGCAGAAGCTAGTCTTGAATAAAATATGATTCCCCAATCGTAAAACATATGAATTTACAGAATCGTATAGTCATTATAACCATTGAATTACTATTTCATGAAAAAGTCATGCTTTAAAACACAGAATTTCAGAAATGCACTCTAGACGTTTGGTGTCGACTTTTGTACAAGTCCATTCGATTTGGAACCCGTGAACAAACCCTTAGTTTCGAAATATTTTTTTCAAATTACGCAGTATGACGATTTTATTTCCAAAAAAAATCTAGGAAATTATGATTGGTTCTAAAATATCCATTTTCCAATAGCTAAACAAAAGGGAAAGTAGATATAATCTCAACTGCTCTAAGGTATGGTTTTTGGCTTAGGGTTTGTCATCTCTGTCTAATGTTGCATATATGTAAAAGATGGCGATGTTCTTGCTGCCAGTTAGTATATTTAAACAATCAAATGGGAAACGTAACTATTACTACGAGAGAGATTTTTTTTTAGAATTTTGTTCTCACTTTCTTGTTAGAATAATGGAAGACATTAATTAAAAACTAAAAAGTACAAAGTAATGGAAAAAAAGCGTGGGGTGCCTGATATCAATAAAAAAATACCTTAAAAGCACCCCACGCTTTTTTTCCATTATTTTGTACTTTTTAGTTTGGTTTTCAATCGAAGCGTGTTTTTAGTTTTTTTAAACTATTATTTATTTTCTATTTTTTAGGCTGTTTCGAATTTTGAGACGTATGTCAGCATAGTTTGTGACGTATGTCAGCGTAGTTTTCGAAGACAGTTTATTTTTGCTGTCCTGGTAACCCTGGCAAGGATAATGGCACAAATTTATGAAATTATTGCATTGTCATCGATCCTTGACAGGTGTGCAAAGTTTGAATGAAATCTGGTCGTTTAAAGTGGGTCAAAATCACGCTATAAGGAGTCGGTTACAAACAAACATACAAGTGAAGCTAATATAAAGCGTGTAAAAAGAGGACATCAAAAAGACCAATCTAGGCCCACTTTAAAAAAACTCTCGAACTGAGTGTACCGGTGTGTTACTGCGATGTGCGGTGCCGATGCACGATGACACGGTTTGGAGTTCTGCTCATTGTGCAAGCCAATAAGAGCATGAAGTTTATAGTTTCAATCATTACACCGAGATGAGTGACGTCAACAGAGCGATCACGAGGTATTGTACTTATCCTGCTAATGATATAGGCTTGGTGATACTTGTTTATAACATCATTCTTGTATTTTCAGAGGGTTTGGCAGAGGTGTATACGATTTTGTTTTTTTTTTGGATGGGAAATCATCAAATGACTTCTCCCGCTCTGGGCGGAGTGGGAGGGCGTGTCAGACTTTTACTGACTAAAACCCACCCGTGTTCCTTCAGTTGCCCATGTGCCAGAGTCACGGTATCTCTTTCGAACAATCTCGTGACCCTGGCAGGCATCGGTCCTAGCACACCCCTACATTGCTGCTAACATCTCTTTGAGGCGCGCGTGGAACACTACGCGCCGTCGACCCGAGCCTGATCCTTACCGGGCGGCGAGCTACCCATTGCTCGCCACCCGCAAGCTCGCGCCTACGGTGGCCGGGAGTCCGCTATCGACTCCCGACGCCCGGGGCGTCTCCTCCTGCGGCGGCTAGGGACGTGAGGGTGCAGACACTGCCACTCCCTCACGCGCCCCGCCTCCTCCTTCGCGAGCATTACTGCTTCGCAGAAGGAGGTGACGGCTTCCCATGCCCTCTCGCTCCGTACCATGGCTCGCACCAGGGCCGGACGCGAGAGGTCGCCGCCGCCGATAGAGGTGTATACGATAACCACACTAAGGTAAGCAGTTTTGGTGAAGTCTCGTGTAATATTGGACGACCCTATAGGCATTAACCCAGAATGCTGTTATTGAGACATTTCTATGGGTTGGAAAACCACGAAAACTCTTTGGTCGACCAGTGAATTGAACCTTGGACCTCATCCTCCGGTCCCACTTGAGACCCAAAAACTAACCAGGCAGTCATTGCTTGTTGAATGTTAATTAATCTATTTAAATAGGGTCAGTCCAGTTCATTTACTCTTGTGCCTGAGTGGGCTTTTTCCCACTTCATCAGAGATATAAAGAATTTGTTTTCCTGATTTCGATAAATCTGCATAGACTTTTCCGAACTATGTCGGTCTACTCCATCCTAACCGGATGCAGATGAGTACTAGTATTTTACATGGAGTGACAGCCTATCCGACCTCCGCAATCCAGTTACTGGGTAGTACGATAAGTAATCCTTGGTAAGACTGGTTATCAGATTTGCAGGCTTCTGACGTCTCGTAAAGACTGACAAAGTTTCACGAAATGACAGCCAGGAAGAGTCTCGTTATGTTAAGATCAAGACTATCTACAGGCGAACCCCGGCAAGTAATAATATACTTAATAATAATAATATGTCAGGACAACCAACACACCGTTATCTGATCCCAAACTAGGCAGAGACTGTACTATGGCAACCAGACAACTGATAAATATACTTATATATTTCTAAATACATACATATTATGGATAAATTACACCCAGACACAGAACAAATGATTGTGCTCATCACACAACATTTGTCCTGGGTGGGAATCGAACCCACGACCTCAGTCTTAGCAGTCAGGTCCACTAACCACTAGAGTAACCGGCCATAGTGTAGCGTATAGCGTAGTAGAGAGAGTAATAGAGTAGAGTAGTAAGTGTAGCGTAACCCGATGGATCCTTTGTTTCCCTGATTTAAAAGTAACTAGTGGATTTATTGGTGGGTCTTTCAGGTCATGGTCAGCGTCGTCCTCTCTGCAAGCCGTGTGCATTAATCCATCAACCATGTTTAAAGTATAAATAAATCGCCATTGCTGACATTGACAGAAGTGGTGACTACAAAACCAAATTGGGCCCACGTGGTGGATTATAGTCCACTCCCTTTCGAAGTGAGGTGCCTGTGTCCCAGCAGTGATCATATTGCAAAGGCTACACCGGTAAAAGCTATTCTTGCCTTGATAGCCCAATGGTTTGGGCCTCACCTCTCATCATGAGGTTGTGGGGCCTATTTCAGGTAATTATAGATGTGACTTTTCAATACATAATATATTACTTTCTAAGTTTATCCCTGGACATCACTGACATCAGTCAAGGAAAACATCGTGAGGAAACTCGGACTTATATATGTACATTTTTCTCAGTTAGTTTTAATCATGATCTGGCAGTTTGCCTGAATGTTCTCTACCATTTCAGACTCCAGTCTACATGGTCTTCACATGATCTGACCAAGATTATGTCTGGACTTTTAAAGATACTGTGACCCCTGACTTTGTTTCGGCCTTTCTTCTCAGAGTAATCAGATAGGAAACGCCGACTTCATCTAGTTTAAAGAATATGAAACAAACCTAGTTACAGAAATAAAATCATTTATCGTCATAAGTCTGAAATCGCCAACCCACCTTGAGCTACGGTCATGATCAGTGCTCGTGCTTGGATCTCGATCGTTATGATCAGTGCTCGTGTCTTCTCTGTATAAGAAGATGACTTTGCAGAGCAGTGGGACAATAATAAGCTGGTATTACTGGATGAACAATGCTCGTGCCTTATCTATATAGTCATATAAGCATCTCATTTGACAGTTACCGTGATGTTACTGGTTATTTAGCGAAACGAAATGAAATTGAGGTGTTTGGAGCACCGCCTTGTTTTCTGAGTCAGTTATCTTCGACCATTGAAATTAAAAGGTTGTCTTGTTTTCAAGAAGTCTATATTGAAATTAGGTTGAGCATTTAATTAAATACTTTGTTAAATATTGCTACATACTAGGTTTGTATATCATCATATACCTAGCCTGTACCTACTACTATTTTGGGGTCGGCTTCCAATCTACCCGGATGCCATTGGACCGGATGAATTCCAGTATTTAACATGGAGCGACTGCCTATCTGACCTCCACAACCCAGTTACTGGGCACTACGATACCCCCTGGTAAGATTGGAGGTTAGACATGTGTGTAAGAATTTAAATACAGTAATATGTAAACTTGAAAAGGCATACAGTCTATTTCAGTATACAAGAAAATAAAATATTTACTTCCTTATTGTTTACAAGCGGACTGAAAGGTGATCATGTCAACATTCCCTAAGGTATTATTTTATTTGGTGGCTATTCAAGATTAAACGTAAACATGATGACGCATAGCGTCTGATGACATTGACACCTTTATTACTTGCAATCTTATCTTTCAAAGAACAATCATTTCATTGGCAGCGCGGTCATTGCCCTATGCCTAGATTCTATACCACTAAAGAGTCTTTCGGGTTTTCCGATGATAGTTGGTTACTAACTATAGTCTATTCGCGTTAAGAAAATAGTGACTCATCTTTGTCACTCGGCTTAGCCACGCCTCTTGACCAATTAGACTATAGTAAATTGACAAAAGACGCGACTGTCTGAAGGGCTTATTACAACTCGTCAATGTGAACACGACATTCTAATTTACTATTATCTAATTGGTCAAGGGGCGTGGCTAAGCTGAGTGACAACAATGAGTCACTATTTTCTTAATCCGAATATACTCTTTTATTGTTGTAATTAAGTGGTCGAAGGTCAAATCGTCTCTGAAAAAGTGATTAGAATAACAGAAAATGTTTGCTTATATGAATAAAATAGTATTATACAGTCCCTACCCTACTTTACCCTACTTTCATCTCTGAGGTACGTCTATGTAATCCCCTGTGTCAAAATAATTGTATTTTTCAGTACGTTCCTATAGTGCCCATGTTTTCTAGGTTTAATTATGAATTTGGCAGCTCTCTGCCAAATTTTAAAGAAATCGTTTCAGCTGTTTTGCCTACATGTCATAACAAACAGACAGGCAGACAGATAAGCAAACACACTTTAACAAAAATGTTCCTGAAATCCACTTAATTATGAAATAATTTCAAGTATTTATTTACTCTCGTTTGCCATATCCGTATAGTTTACTGCGAGCCCCTGTCGCGGCTACAAGTCTGCCGGTGACTCATTGTGGAGTAAGGAAAATGCTCAGTAGGTAGCACAAACACTTAGTCATATCCACACAACTTTATCTAGATTCACGCGAATCGAATCTCTATAAGCCAGTAAATAAGAGTCATTTGACAATATTACAAAATGATGTGGACCTTGGTCATTGATTGGGCTACAGCATTTTTTAAAGCAGACTGCAATTATTTCTAATACAACAGCTGTTCTATGTAGAAATGTTTTTTTAATCATAGTTCGAAAGTTGAGGTGGTTTCTAATTCTTTCGGCTTCGGTCCATAAATAAGGCCGAATTAATATCAGATATCCGGTCCGTGTGGTACCGGATGTAAAGAGCAGCACCATCTCATTTCTTCCCGTAGGTGTCATAAGAAGCGACTAAGGGAGATACCAGAGAATGAGCAACAGCGTTCTCTATGCATTTGACTACCATACTGCGATCGCTTTAACAGAGCAGTGGTGGCCCAGTGGTAACGGCCGCGACTTACCATGAGTAGGTCGTGAGTTCAAACCCAAGCGGGCGCATTACTTTGTGTAAATTATTTCATCACCACTGCTCTCAAAACGGTGAAGGAAAACATCGTGAGGAAACCGGCATGTCTTAGAACCAAAAAATTCGAAGACATGTGACATCTACCAACCCGCACTGGGGCCGCGTGGTGGATTATGGCCCACTTCCTCTCAGCGAGAGGAGGCCTGTGTCCCAGCAGTGGGAACATTATAGGCTGATGATGATGACTGCGATCGTCAACTAGCCTGCCAAGTGTGGCGATTATGAAAAACCCTCCTAAATGGGGGAGGCATATGTTCACCATTCGACGTCTTTCGGCTGAAATGATGATGATGAATATCAGACGGTTATCCTAGTACTTTTATTCTCAGATCATTGAGTTTTGACACAATATTTTTATTAACTTGTTTGTATGTTAGACCTTTTTTTTTGGATGGGAAATCATCAAATGACGTCTCTGGGTGGAGAAGAAGGGCGTGTCAGACTTTCACTGACTAAAACCCACCCATCTTCCTTCAGTTGCCCATATGCCAGGGCCACGGTATCTCTTTCGAACGAATCTCGCGACCCTAGCAGTGTATGTTATACCTTGTTGTTCCAAGTCGTTATATCCCTGGACCATTCAAATTAAATTAAAGTTGGGACGTCCGCAAGCTACCAGGACACTTTGGAGTTCCCACTTTCCCAGACACCCTTTTTTGTTTTATCAAACAGAAGCTGTATGAGTCACCGTGGTATGACTCTACACGGATTGTGTCCGGCGTATTATCCCATTCTGCTGTGATATCAAGATGAAATGGAAAGATGACGCACATTCGGAACTGGAAATCACAAGACGGTTCAATATTGGAAGCTCCCATGCTGGTTACGTAGATTGGTGATCACTAAACCGGAGGTACGCACGGCAACAGGTCACACTAAACATTTCTAGTATAACCTGACTTCTCACTGTACGAAAAGCAATGCAAGGTCAGCTAAAACTGGGAATGTATAGCTTGATGTGTAGCCTTGTGTGCGATGGTACTAGTGCAGATTTCTTTTCTTTTTACCCATCAATTCATCGCCCGAACCTTAACGATCGGTGGCATGCACCGCGTGCAAGTAGCGTTGACGGCTGACCTCAACTAATTAATTGCGTAACTTGTTATCAGTAAGAATTGGTTTCATTTTGATAATTAAACAACATTCATTGCGTTATTTACATTGCTGAGCCGACAATTTGTTCGAACAAATGACGCAATGGTTTATAAATAATCTTCAATCCGATACAGATTCTGATAAATAGTGCGTTTCGCAATTAGGGTGCTGGTCAGCTAAGCTAGAAAATGTTTTGTGTTTCCTCTTTTTCTTTTTCGTAGCGTGTCTATAGCAATCTAAATACAGTCAGCCCAGAATTTGGTTACCCGATTAGCACTGTCAGCAGCATCTGTCAACGCCTGTAGCGTGCAAACAGCAGGACACACAAGATATTAAATGCCCCATTGTTTGTGGGACCTGATTTACACTCCAGCGCGGTGTTATCCATGTATTTCCACCTGAGCTGGTTTTCTTTACTTCGGCCTACCCCAGTCCGGGAGTCTATTTAAAGACCTTCAGGAAAACCAAGGTAGCTCTTGGTCAGATGCGAAATTTTCAGCAGGTGGAACGACTGGGTTTGGTAGGGTAGCCTAGAAGCCTAAGGTAGAATCTCTTCATAGTTACCATTCCTCTCATTTTTACGCATAGCATAACCAGCTAATAAGGGTTTAACGTACCCACTGCTGGGTCATAACCCTCTTGTCTTATTTTCGCATAAAATACCGCTTCGCTGCTGAGCAGAGTGCAAAGTAGTCGCAACTATATCCTGGGAGCTGTGGCGGAGAGCTACACTACAAATATTTGCTATTTTGTGCGGAAGCAGTTCAGGCAGCAAACATGATTTCTTGTCTGGTCGTCCTCTGCATGTAGTGTGAATTATTTTGACTTCTAACCTGTAATATAAGTTGTTTTGTAATACTAACAGAACTCGTGTTATTGTTATCCGAAATAAATCAATTTCAGTTTTATTTGTGAGAGGGTGGGACATAATCCACTTCGAAGGTTGCTGGATGTCACAAGCCTTCGATGTTTTGGTTCCAAGTGAATGCAAGTTTACCAACGGTGGTGCCCTTCACTGTTTTGAAAACCAACGTTTTGATATTTTCAGAAACTTTTTCATTTACACGCACATTATTATCACAAACTAGGTATATGATAGGCTATTGTTTTAAGGCTTATAAGACATAGAGTCGTAGCGACTGTTAGGCTTGTAGATCTTAGTCCTTTAACTTATCATATATTTTTATGTACTGTCACACCCCTCAAAGTATTGCGGCCTTACGTGACGTTTGTTAGGGGTAGATGTACACATATAATTAGTTGTGCTACATAATTATACTTTCTCAGATACGTAGTGTCATAAGCGAGAGTATTCTTCGTTCTTCAGATAAATCACCTGAGAGCAGTTGCTAATCTGATAAAAATAAAGATGGTGGAAGAACTGCTTATTTAGGGAAATTCATAGTTTAACACAGACTATGCTTATTTGCCGTATTATAGCTATTTCATAAAACTGTCTAAAAATTACATTGTGATTTCAATATACTGACGATTTAAGTTGATAATACATTTCATGAACAATATTTCCCTTGCTTTAATTAGTCGTCTGATAAGTAATGTTGTCTAGAATTGAAGTACCAATTATCCTTGATTAGTACTTCTTAGAACCAGGTAGAATAATAGGTACTATACAAGACAGAGATCCAATGCCTAGAAATTGTTTACGTAGAAATGGTAATTAGCAGAAGGATGCATTTACCTCTAGGTATATGTGAAGGTTCCATATACTTCGAAATACCTATTGGAACAATATTGATCTAGGCTAGGATGCATACGAGCTGTATCAATAAAAAAAAACTAAAAAACACGCTTCCATTGAAAACCAAACTTAAAAGTACAAAATAATAGAACAAAAGCGTGGGGTGCTTTTTAAGGTATATTTTTATTGATATCAGTCACCCCACGCTTTTTTTCCATTATTTTGTACTTTTAAGTTTGGTTTTCAATGGAAGCGTGTTTTTTAGTTATTTGAACTATTATTTATTTTCTATTTTTTAGGGTGTTTCGAATTTTGAGATGTATGTCAGCGTAGTTTGTGACGTATGTCAGCGTAGTTTTCGAAGACAGTTTTTTGCTTTCCTGGTAACCCTGGCAAGGATAATGGCACAAATTAGTTTGTGACGTATGTCAGTGTAGTTTTCGAAGACAGTTTTTTTGCTGTCCTGGTAACCCTGGCAAAGATATTGGCACAAATTTATGAACTTGACAGGTGTGCAAAGTTCGAATGAAATCTGGTCGTTTAAAGTGGGTCAAAATCGCGTATCAAAATAAGGAGTCGGTTACAAAGAAACATACAAGTGAAGCTAATATAAAGCGTGTAAAAAAGAAGACATTTTTTGTAAAGAACTTTATCTATTATTTTATTTAAATAAATTCAGCAAGACATTTACAAACATGTAAATGGTAATTACAAATATTGTTCGGAATCTGCTCATATTTTGATATTTACTTGTGTATACATATTGCCTTTTTTTTGTATTTGTATATATTTCCTTTTAGAAACTTTTTGTATCTAAAACATCATCATTTTAAAACTGACCTTTGTCAATATGATCTTGTAATTGTTTGCAGTGTTGTCAGTTCGTCACAACATGCAGATGGCTGATGCGGCAAACATGACAGAATGCTACATAATTTTGACTTTTTGAGGACTTACAAATTTACTAATGTTAATTAATGAGGTAAAAATGAGTGGGTTTGTATATAGGGGTTAATCTTCGGAATTACTGAAAATTTTTCGCGGACGAAATCGCCGGCAAAACGTAGTCAGACAACGAATAAAATAAATACCAACCTTTTCAGGTCCAATCCAGCTATTCTTTCGTTCCTGAAAGCTGAAACTGATAAAATAATGAATTCTCGGAAAATTGCAAAATATTCGTGGAACAGTATTAAAATCAGTTGTGTAAAAGCTGCAATACCATAACAGAATTCGTCGTAATCATCATTATATTTCAGTGAAAATCCTGGCATTATTTTAAGTTCATAGAGTCGTAAATTCCTTGGCAATTTTCAGGAAGGGATTGCTAGATGTGATATAATATTATCAATTCACTGGAATAGTGTGCCGTTGGACATTTTTAATTGGTCCGTTCAGCTCTGCTTCCAGGAATAGATTTCTATACAGACTCGCCCACTTGCTCCTTATAAAATCTAGGATAGCGAGAGAAAATTCTGCTGGTATTTTTAATCTATTTTTAGTAAAATTAATTATTTACTGAAATAGTAAAATGTTTACATAGAATAATGAAGTTATTCAATACAGAATTATGGAAAACTGATTTTGTATGAAAAATGACGAAAAAATGAACGAAAAAATATAAGAGACGAACCTTAGGTGTGAAATAAATATGTCTATTTTGTTTTCACCGTTTTGGGATCTAAATTTTGTTCCTCATGATGTTATTTTTAGGTCTGACGACTTTCAGGATGTCAGTAAAGATGAGAATACCGAGAATCGGCTGAACATCTAACCTGTGAGGTAATTGGGTAACACATATAAAATAATAATTGAAAGCGATTTCTTTAATTTTGAGAGTTTGACAAAATTTCATTACGTTAAAAACGTTCATTGCGTGAAATACGTTGTTGAGTAAATTTATGAAATTATGAATAAGATTTTTTCTGCAAATCTCTTGGACTGTGATTGAAAGCGTGTCTGATCCGTTACTCCAGAATCTGTGATCAGTCTACCCGAAATCTTTGTAAATTTCAGCAGAAATAGACGGGATCGTCTATTCTCATCCCATACCACATCAGACACAGTAAACACAATAACAAGTACAACCACGACGACGTCGTCAGTAAACCAACAAAAATTAAGCATAATGCGTAGATATACGAAACGCCAAACAAATCCGTAAACAATATTTTCGAATGTGTTTGAAATCACATTGGCTTGTGACGAGCACAAAATTATCAACAGTTTTCAATAGCGCAGTGTTTTCCTCGGCGAGAGCTCACGTGCTAGGAAATTGTATTAATCCGCCAATAAACTAGGACACGCAAAATGGCGCTCGATTCTATCTCAAAATAGACGAGAGCTTTTTCAGTTCGTCTTATTTATTTTATATTAAGTAGTGGTTTGGACGGCTTTCTACGAAAAGCTAAAATTTTAACGGAGTTATGCAGTGTTGTAAAAAGTAATGTTGCTATTCATTTTGATAGAATGCTTTCGTTCAAACCGTTAACAATAAGTTTTATATTTTGTGATTGTTCTAATTTGTCTGAGTGTTCCAGACATTTCTAGGTGGGAACAGATTTCCGGGATGGCGAAGAATTTTTCATAACAGTTCATTAGCTTGGAGATTGCTCGGAAGTCATTCCTTTAGATATTTGTGTTGATCAATGTTGGAATTATGATATATTTTAAACAAGTCGAGGGAAATTTTCAGGTATTTTCATGGATTACATCATGTAATTACTACGAGTGGTGGCGCAGCCTCGGGCATGAAAGCAAGCAGCTTTTACATGAACATTATAGATTTTGAATGTCGGTTACATTTGGTTCGATGAGAGTAGAAAGCTTTTTACCTTAACACGAAAATAAAGTAAATAGGTCTGACATTTTGTAGGTATTTTTACTGTGTAACGGCAAACTAATAAGCTTGGAAAAAATAAATGGACAGAGAAAAAGGAAAGTGGTTCCAGCAGGCGAGGTTTTATCTTGGAGAGTGGCACCGGCGACGACGACGGCGCCATCGATCCGAGGGAGCTGGCACCTACCTAATACCTACTTACTGTACCTACCGCCATCGCACTAATATCAACCTTTATGTGTCAGTAACAAACACAAGGCACATTTTACATGATTTTCTGTAAATCAACTAATGGAATGACATTTTATTACTGAAAATGTTGGCTCGTCGTTATTATCATTGATCGTTCAATATTTGGTAATATTTATAAGTATGTTCACGGGTACTCTCTGTGGTATTATGGTAACTTTTTGATATTTTGCTGTGTAATTGTTACGCTTTGGTAACCATTACCTACGTATAACAAACAGCTAAGCCCAGCGCTGATATAGAGAAGGCTTGAGGTTTGATCTGGCAGATTGGTGATTTCAGACTGAAGTCCAGTAGAAAAGTCCTCGTCCTCAAAACCTTTCTAATTCAAGTCGCAATCTTATCTCAGTGACAAAAGCATAATACATTATCAGTGTATGATGTTCCCACTGCTGGGACACATGCCTTCTCTCTGTGGGATGAGAAGGAGTGGGCCGTAATCTACAACACGGGTCCAGTGCGTGTTGAAATCTCAGTTAGAATCAATGTCAAATACTTGGCAAAAATATAGGAAAACTAGCTTTTGCCCGCGACTTCGTCCGCGTCAAATTTTTGACCTCCTGCTCCTTCCCGTCGCATCGAATTGCCTGCCAGTTTTTGTCAATTTTTCGTTGCTGCACCACTCCTTTTGATTGTAGCGTGATTTTATATAGTCTATAGCCTTCCTCAATAAATAGGCTACTCTACACAAAAATAAATTTTAAATTCGGATCAGTAGTTCCTAAGATTACCGCGTTCAACCAAACAAACAAACTCTTCAGCTTTATAATATTAGTATAAATTACACGTGTTTTTCAAAAATTGAGAATGAGATTAATATGCGTTCACAGAAATACGAGAATTGCCCGTCTTTTCCTTCACCGATGAACTTATAGATAACAAGATAGACTTAGAAAGTACTTAAGAAATTAAAAAGCAAATTACTGCAACTGTCTTTGTTATTTTTATACTACCTTTTGCCAGCGGCTTCACCCGCGTGGAGGTGGGGAATAATCCCACGGGAACTTACTACCTGAGTAAATAGTTACTTATGTGTTACTCCAGGTTATAAACCTTGTGTGCCATATGATGTCCAAATCCGTTCAGCCTTTTTTGCATGACTGAGTAACAAACATCCAAACTCCACGTTTTGCGTAGATGTGACGCATGTTTTCCCCAACTTTTGCTTTTATTTTTGTTGTTAGGTCTTTCTTTGCGTCATGTTAACGCAACTAAACGTATTTTCTTTCTGCTTTTTCTTTCTTCTTTTTCTTTCTTTCTTTTAAACATCCAAAAATCTAAAAATTCAAGCATACAAACTTTAACATTTATCCTACTAATATATAAAGATAAAAAATAGTAACGTAAATAGAACACTAGACTCAGTAGAACCGCATTATTTAAAATGCTTCGCTAAACGTGGTTCCTATCACGAGTGAGGGCCGGGTGGGCGGCGGTCGGTGGTTCAGCTGTGGTCTGACGTCATGTCCCTCACGCACTAGCGCTGGAGGTGGGCTTGTGCGTGCGTCATTTTGGGAGCTGATGGCTTGTGTAATGGGAACAATGTGGGAAGAGTTCTATAATCAAGCTAGCATGGAAAAATTTAGGTTTTTGCGTAAACAGTTGATTAAACTGCACAAGAACTTCTTATATCGTGCATTTGCAAACGGAAATCTCACATTTACAGAAGCTACCTGAAACCAATTCTCGTAATTAAAAATGTTCAAAATCTAGTTGTAGTCTCATTTCGGCAACAATCAAATGACAAAAATGTATGGAAACTCGACATATTTTCGACAGATTGAGAATGATATTAGACTGAACGATTTTAAAATTACGTGAATTGCCTGTTCGATATACTGTATCTGTCGTATAAATATTTGTTATGTATGGAAATCAAAATAAATTAAATAAAAAGGAAGTTCAAAAACTAAAACCTCTACTGGAAATTCACGCTCTAAAAATTAGAAAAGAAGAAAATAATTTTTTTTGAAAGCCGTGGTACGGGACAGATTTGTGGGTAATCCTCTAATATAGAAACGTCATGTATTTACAGAAGTTTAAATAACGTTAGTCAACATTTAAGTTAATAAGAAGCATTCTGTAAATAAGTAATTTAATAATGTTTCATAATGTTGTCAGGTACAGCTTGAACTTGAAGACCAAAAAAGTAACAAGTGAGCTCAATATAGATCGCTCTACGCGGCAAGAGAGCTGTAGCTACAGTCAAACTTCGGATGGGTGACCATTAAGTCTCCATATCGGGACCACGAGACCGTCTGGCGCGGCTGTCATAAAAAATATTTACCTATATCAGTCTGTAGACCGTATGTCTGACAACGGTCTAACAGTCTGATATCTGTAATGCTCAGTAATTGGGTTGCAAAGGTGAAGGGTCAGATAGCCAGCCGGTTCGTTTAAATATTTATTTTCAGCCGCAGACTGGACGCTGACCGCAACATTGGTTTAATTATGACAGATTCTCATATACGTACTACCAATGCAGCGGGGTGAACACGGTCTACTGTGATAGGCTTTTTTTTGTGGGTGGAAATCCCCCCCACAAAAAAAAAACACCCGTCGTCTCCCGCTCTGGGTGGAGCGGAAGGGCGTGTAAGACGTTTACTGACTAAAACCCACCCGTGTTCCTTCAGTTGCCCATATGTCAGGGCCACAGTACGTCTTTCGAACAAAAACTCGCGACCCTGGCAGGACTGTGATAGGCTGATGTTAAGTCACTCATTTTTATCACAGTTTGGGAACAAAAATCGCGATAAAATCTATGACTCAAGTTTATCACAGAGGACGTGCTCGCCCCGCTGGATATGTCTAACTAACCTCTGCCCGCGACTTCGTCAGCGTTATATTTATTGCTCCCCCAACCCATCCCGTCGCATCGAATAACCTGTCCGTGCGTGGTCCTAGTTTTTGCAACATTTTTCATTGCTGCTCCGCTCCTTTTGATCTTAGCGTGATGTTTTATCGCACCCCTAGATCTAAAGGGAACTAACTCAAAATTACAAATGTTTGGAGTCGAATATTGGAAATAGTTTTTATTGGTCGATAGGTATTGAAATGACAGACTCGAAGGTGTGCATAACTCAAAAATTAAGAATTTTGAGTTAGTTCCCTTTAGATCTAGGGGTGCGAATAATAGCCTATAGCCTTCCTTAATAAATCGGCTACCCAACACAAAAAGGATTTTTCAATTTGGACCAGTAGTTCCTGAGATTACCGCGTTCAATCAAACAAACAAACAAACTCTTCAGCTTTATAATATTAAGTATAGATAATAATATAGTATAAATTATAGATTAATAGTTCTTGTAATTACTTGAAGTGCCACGTTGGTCTAGTGGTCGCAAGCGCTACTGCTGAGCATAAGGTCCCGGGTTTGATTCCCAGGTCGGGCAGTGTTATTAGGTTTTCTATCTGGAATTTCTCAGTAGCAGCTCGGAGTCTGGAGTTGTGTTCGTGTGTGATACAAAACAAAACAACATAAAATAACTTCACGCTGCTTCAGGTGCTTCTTTCTTTTCTTTCTTTCTTTTTGGTAGCAGCCTAGAGGCAAATACAGCCTCTAGGCTGATGGCAGTTGATGGCTCGCCCCCTATTACATGGGACTTCAACATAATTAGCGTAATGTGAGTGCCATATGGGTATAGCCAGTACACCTCTGCCCATCCTTTAGGCGTGTTGTTATGTTATAATTAATTTTTAGTTGTCGCACAGGAAAATAAAGCTGAGTGAAAATTCTTTGTCCGAATGATGTTTGCAAAAACACAATCAACGCTACTAAGGTATGACTCTGGAAACTGCCAAAACACTATGTACAGTCTACACTGCTTGTTCATCACGACAAAATCCCCATCGTATGTTACAGCAAACGATACTACAGAAATCCACACCTACCGACTTCAGTGCGTTGTACACAGCTGTATATCGGACTGATAACAAGATAACCTCTGTTTTTCAAATACAAATACAAATGTTTTTATTTGTTGAACATAGGTAGGTTAGGTACAGATGTTGTAATTATTAAGGAACGCTATGTCTAGCCGTTATCGGCGTACAAATATTAAGATGCTTCTAACATGATGATTATAATAAATTAACAAACAATTATCACTCATTATTAAACAATTATTATCAATACAATAAAACATTCCAATAAAATATAATAATAATAAATTCTAGTATAAAATGTCAAATCAATAAACAATAACAATAAAGTAGTTATAATATATCATAGTTCTAGTGTAAAATGTCAAAAAAATTATAAAAAAAATGTAATTATAATGTGTCAATTAGGTATTGGTTCACCGTATAATAAGTTTTTTCATACAATAATTTCAGTAAAGCTTTTTTAAAATCGTGTATGTTATTTATTTCTTTAATACGTCTAGGGATTTTATCATAGACCTTAGGTGCCATTCCTAAAAAACTTTTTGAATAAAGAGCAGTGTTGTGTGGCTTAGCGCATATCTCTCTATTGCGTCGTTTAGATCTCAATGATTCGAATAACTGGAAGTTTGATTTGACGAATACTGCTGTCTCAAAAATGTACATACAAGGCAAAGTTAATAGTTTAAATTGTTTAAAATATGGAATACAGCTTTCAGTTGGTTTAAGTTTAAACACAGCACGCACACATTTTTTTTGGGCCCTAAAGGCAATTTCTTTGTCAGTGGAATTTCCCCAATATATTATTCCAAATCGTAATGTAGATGTGACATAGGCCTTGTAAGAAATTAAAACTACGGACTTATTTACTATTTTTGCTAAATTGTATAGCGCATATGAGTACTGGTTTAGTTTTTTGCAAACAGTTTCCACGTGACACTTCCAGTTTAAATGATTATCTAAGTGAAGTCCCAGGAATTTAGCAGAGCACTACTTGTTTCAGCTATTGTTTGATTTGCATAAGCTATCTTTAAGTCAATTTTTTTTGTTCTTTGATAAAATGTAATAAGCTTGGTTTTATCTATGTTTATTTTTAATTTATTTAAAAGTAACCAATTTATGATGCAAAGGACGGATTTGTTTATGTCATCTTCATAAGTTTTTATATTTTTACATGGGACAATAAGGGTACTGTCATCGGCAAACAAAACAGTTTGATGCTCAGTGCATTTTGGCAAATCGTTAATATATATCAGAAACAATAAGGGCCCAACTACAGTTCCTTGGGGTACACCACACGTTGTATCTCTAATTGGTGACATATAGGTAACTTCTGTCTTGGATTTAGAACAAATTTTATTCAGAACAGTGGCTTGCTTACGTCCAGTGAGATATGTTTTGATCAAATTTAATATGTTTCCCCTGACGCCGTATCGTTCTAACTTACCCAGTAATATTTCGTGATTTACGTGATCGAATGCTTTAGACATGTCCATAAGTACTGTTGCGATTGGATTTTTTTTGTCAACATTACTAACAATTTCTTTAAATAATTCATAGACAGCTTTATTAATGTTTCTGTTTTTCCGAAATCCATATTGTTCTTTAGCCAGTAAATTGTTTTCTTCAAAGAATGAGTTTATTGATTTAAAAATTACCTTCTCAAAAATCTTTGACAATACTGGTATCAGAGCTATTGGACGGTAATTTGAAATAGCAGCTCTATCACCTTTCTTATGCACCGGTTTAATGATGGTCATTTTTAACAAATTAGGAAAGTGGCCATTTTCTATGCATAGATTAATAATATAACTCAAAACAGGTGCAATTATATGCGAAACAGATTTTAAAACCGTAGTAGATATTCCATCATAACCCACGCTATTTGTGTTCTTTAACGAATTTATAATATTGAATATTTCTAACGAGTCTGTCGGTGTCATAAATAGAGATTTGGCGAAATAATTTACGCAGGATATAGCATTACTAGTATTATAATTAATTTCAGGTTTAATTGAGTCTATAAAGTAATCATTGAATGCCGCAGCCATTTCTTTAGGGTCATTTATTACTTTATCACCATTGAGTATATTTTTAACGGATTCAGTGGGGAGGTTTGTTTTACATCTATTAATTATTTTCCACGTAGCTTTAGTTTTATTTTCAGCATTATTAATTACATGACTGTTTTGAGATATTTGTGTCAAGTGGATCACTTTTTTTAATCGTTTTGAATATTGCTTAAGTAACTGTTTATTTTCAATATTACGTGATCGTCTATACTGCCATAGCATTTCTCTTTTTCGTTTACAACATCTTCTCATACCTTTAGAAATCCATCTCGGGGATTTACGGGTAGAGATTTTTTTTTTCACAGTCGGGAAACACAAATCGTATAAAAGTTTAAATAGGTCATAAAATGAATTAAAAGCAAGTTCAGGGTCTGTGCTATTGTAAACTTCAATAAAACTAATATTAGCAATGGCTTCAATAAACTTAGACTTGTTCTCAGAGCTATAATCTCGATTTAGTACGTACCAGTGATCACTCGAACACGACTTTTTTACAGGGCACCTAAAGAGTTGTGCTGTGTGGTCAGACAAGGCTAATTCTAAAACTTCACCAATACCACCCCTTACATTATGGATAATGTTGTCAATACATGTTCCAGACGATATACGTGTAGGCTGTTTTATACTTGGTTTCAGATTGTAATTTAGTAGAAGATGTAGAAATTCAATAGACACTCTGGTATTTTTCAAGATATCAATGTTGAAATCACCACACAGCAATAATTTTCTTCCTAAGTTTCGTCCACAACGGTTTAATAAAAGTTCAACTTTTTCGAAGAAAATTGATATAGCACCTCTATTCGATTTTGGGGGTCTATAAATGCAAATGATAATCAATTTGTGAGTTTTCCATTATATTCTTGTATTTCGGCGAAAATGATAATAATGATTAACATTAATAATATTCTGCAGTGTTTTATTAAGTTTCGGGAATGTACCATAGTTTTCTCGGAACTGGACAGTACCGTGAACTGACGAGTAAATCCTCGTTATCTACCGTCCGTAAAGCCGGCAACCATCGGATTTCGGAACGCTTTAATTGTTTCTAGGAACCAGTTTTATGTTCCTGGGATACGAAATATTCGTAATATTCGTGAGAGTTTCGGATTTACGGATGTTTTTGTGTCAGGAGAGCTGTGGTGGCCCAGTGGTATGGGCCACGACTTACCGAGTTGTAGGTCGTGGGTTCGTACCCAGCTTACTATTTGTAAATAACACTAGTTTACAAAATTTAACTTTTTTTTTATACCCCAAAAAATGTATGTTAATCTACCTTCCTTAAACCTAAGAGTGTAAACAGAAATATTTAATCACGTCACAATGTCTTTCTGCAGACAAATGTTTTTTTTTTGAACTACCTAACGCAGTAACCACAGTTTATTGTTTATTCGTTCGCCTCAAACGGCAATTTTCAACAGATGGGAGTAAATATGTCATTAGAGATTCATTTTCTGCACTCCCATCTGAGTTTTATCCCTGAAAACTTAGGAAGTATGATTGGCGAACAAGGGGAACGTTTTAACCAAGATTTAAAGGTTTTTGAAGAACGACATCAAGGATTTTGGGATGAAAACATGTTAGAGGATAACTGTTGGTCCATTATAAGAGTAACTGCTACAAATAACTATAAAAAGAAGGCAAAAATTTGTCTTTTTTTTGTAATATTACCAAAATGATGTCTTTCAGGTAAATAAATATTTCTTAAACTAGACGTGACAGTTTTTTTTATTTTTTTTTCTGGATTGCTCTAGGTACCTAAATGAACAATAAAATAACAACTTTCAGCTGGAGTATGAAAACCGTGTAAACTAGTGTAATTTCATCGCGAGTGCTCTCAAAACGGCGAAGGAAAACAGAGGGGTAATTGCGGAACTTTTTATCGGTAGGAATTGGTTTAATATTCATAGTTAAACAACATTCATTGCGTTATTTACGTAGCTGAGCCGACAATTTATTCGAACAAATGACGCAATGGTTTAGAAATAATCATCAATCCCATTCAGATTCTGATAAATTGTGCGTTTCGCAATTAGGGTGCAGGTTCTATTTATTATTTATTTAGCTATTTATGTACACACATATATAAACAGACAAGAAGAAAAGAACAGGAAAATTTGCACAAAGGTGATGCTTATTTCTAAAGAAATCTCTTCCAGCACACCTGCGATAGGAGAGAAGATACAGAGATGTAGACAGCGTGTGTTCTCTATTGTGCTCCTTACTTTTTTTTATCCTTAATCTAAAGTGCCATATTTTTTTTGTCTTAATCATCATATTTCCGAATGATAACTTGCTCGAACTTAATGTTACATAATATCACATGCCATAAAATTGAAATCTCCAATTACAATATGCTCTAAATCCGTTTTTCATAAGCCCTATATTCAAATTATTTAATGTTTATTTATCCTAACATTGATTGTGAAACAATCAAATGTTTTCTCTATATAATATTAGATTACTTTCAGACTTACATAATTACAGGGTAACCAGCAGGCAGAAGGTGACGATGAAGAATTGAATGGATTGATCCATTCATATTTTAACTCTAAGCCTCTAAGCAGTCCCACTGATTGACATTGGCGTTTCCATCACCACCAGCATCTAGATCTTCGTCTTCTGCATCCTATCAATTCTTCATTAATTATTACTTAAATAGAAAATGTATCTCAATGGCAGCCCTTAAGGCGCGGTGTTACCTCAATATTCACAAAACACTGGTGTCTTTGACAATCGAGTATGACGTAACGCAATGAAAATATACGACACAAAAAATACAGTGGACAGAGAAGGGTTTAAAGAAAAATTCTAACCGAATAGAATAGTGAAAAATTGTTTGATATTCCCAATAAAAATTGTTTCACAAAAAAAACTTTGACGTCGAACATCTCTGTATTTTCAGCGATAACAACATTTTTTTTTTAAAGAGTTCAATAGAATAAACATTACTTTAAAACTTTAACCAGACAATTATTTAATTTAATGTGTGTAGTCCGAATAATCTAAATAAAACCGTAAAATAAATGCCAATTCGCAGCTTAGTCACATCGTCAATCCAAATATTTATTCAATTTTCAACCTTATTTGTTGGAGCTGTAGCATGTAGTTGTAGCATTTAAAATCGTAGTCAGTCCGCGCCTTAATGCTGATTCTTTCTGCAAATTCTTTCTAATTTCAGACGGTATTTTTTTTTTCTTTTCGAGAAAAATTTCATCTCTGAACTAGAGTGAGTTTTTAGAATAAAGTTCAGGAACTATGCCATTGCGAAAGTGGTCAAAGGAGGACCGAGCTCGGTTTCGGAGAATATTAATCTAGCATTTTAATTATTCTGCGAACATAGCTGAGCTATATGGGGAGGTGGTTTTTTGGTCGACCTAGATCTGCTTTTCAGAAAAAATATGTGCTGCTTCTAAATGCAACATGATAAATCAAATCAAATCAAAAATATTTTAATTTCACATAAACCAACATGGGCACTTATGAAACGTCAGAAGCTAGGTGCACGGTTCCAAATAGTTGATTCCTATGGTGAAAAGCCGGCAAGAAACTCCACGGTTACTCTTTTAAAAATAATTGGCTTTTACAATAGTTTTAAATTACAGTATTAATAGGTACGGGAGAACAATGTAGGACTGTCAAAAAAGTACCAGGTACTTAATAAATGCAAAATTGCCAACAGTCTACAAGGCCTGCAACGTTCTCACATTCACAAAGTATAAAATAATCTACAAAAAGAATAGTATTTCCTAAATAAGACAATACACTATTTAAACTAAATGTCACTATTGCCATGACAACCAATATTAAAGAGTATAAATTAGAATTGTAGGTATATAAGGTATATATATAAAAATGAATCCCTATTTCCCTTGGTCACGCCATCACGCGTGAACGGCTGGACCGATTTCACTTTTTTTTTGTTTGTTGTGTTTGTAATTGTCAGGAAAAGGTTTTAATGAAAGAAAAAAATTAAAAAATTGCGCGAAAAATTAGAAAATTTAAGAACACTGATTTAAGAATACTTAACAACCATATAATAGGACAATCGTATTTTTGTATATAATATCATTGAGGACAATGTAAACTTTTTTAACCGACGAAAAAAAACGGAGGAGGTTATCAATTCGAGGCGTATATTTTTTTTTTTATGTTTGTTTTTTTTTATGTATGACCACGCATAACTTTTTACATACTCGTCCGATTGTGATAATTCTTTTTTAATTGGAAAGAATATACTCCGAGGGTGGTCCCATATAAATTTGGAAAACAATATCAAACCCTAAGGGTCAGAAAACAGGGGATGATTGATTGTTCACTCACTGATTGTAATGTTTAACCACGCATAACTTTATACAGAGTAGTCCGATTTTGATCATTCTTTATTCATTGGATAGGGTATACCTTGCCAAGTATTATAAGTATATTAAAGCCACAAAAAAATATAAAATAAAAACTTTTTACCAAAAAATTTAACCGCCGAAAAAACTGAAAAGCAAAAAATAATAAACCTTAAAATTATGAGTCGGCGCTGAAAAATCAATGAACAAAGATCACTCAAAGCGCCGACTCATAATTTTAAGGTTTATTATTTTTTGCTTTTCAGTTTTTTCGGCGGTTAAATTTTTTGGTAAAAAGTTTTTTTAATGTAACATTATGACATTTGACATAGAATTGACATAATGCGTGCTCAAATATCATCAAAGAGACAGGACAACGTCTGTCGGGTCAGCTAGTATTTCATAAATAAGACAATACACGATTTAAACTAAATGTCACTATTGCCATGACAACCAATATTAAAGAGTATAAATTAGAATTGTAGGTATATAAGGTATAAAGAAAGTTGTAGTAATTTTTAGGGGTGTGGTACAGATCATTACACTGACCATCTTTCTTCAAGCGACCAACGTCGTAGTCGCTAAAATGATCAACTGTTCCATCATTTTCATCATCATTTCAGCCGAAAGAGGTCCACAGCTGGACATACGTCTTCCCAAAGCGTCGCGTCCGCATCGTCGACCAGAGGGGTAATTGCGGAACTTTTTATCCGTAGGAATTGGTTTAATATTCATAGTTAAACAACATTCATTGCGTTATTTAAGTTGCTGAGCCGACAATTTATTCGAACAGATGACGCAATGGTTTAGAAATAATCTTCAATCCCATTCAGATTCTGATAAATTGTGCGTTTCGCAATTAGGGTGCAGTTCTGTGTTTTAAACTGAGCCATATAAAACTTTCGTTCCGTTTGTTGCCGGACGTAACGAATGGCACCATCTCATTTCTTCACATGGGTGTCGTAAGAGGCGATTAAGGGATTTACTAGAGAATGGGCAGCAGCGTTCTCTATGAATTTTATCACCATATTGCTATCGCCAAACCACCTGTCAAGTGTGGCGATTATGGCAAATCCTCCAAAATTGATGGAGGCTTGTGTCCAGCAGTGGTTTTCTTTCGGCTGTTATGATGATGATGATGATGATAAAAAACTTACTGAAGTTTTCTATGGGTACCTACTCGACCCAAATGTATGGGAAAGCTGCTGATTGCGCGATTACGATGTTGGAGAAAGATGTTAAGTTTGAAGGTCTTTACCACACCCTTAAATATGACCAGACCTTCCAGATACAATGACATGCTGTATATTGCATCGATAAAGCGATCACTCAGCGCGTCACCTACTACTAAATTTTATTTCTGTCCTGATACCATGTGACGTGTGCAATCAAATATTAAACGAATAGCCTGTACCAAAGTAACCGACATAGCCCGAAGAATTGCCAAACTTAAGTCGAAAGGGAACATTGCTCACAGAACAGATGTGTGATGGGGCCGAAAGGTTATGGAGTGGCGATCGCGTATTGGAAGATGTAGAGTTGGCAGGTTCTTGTGAAGGCCGCAGAAATCCGCTGGATGAGGGAAGTACAGAACCGGTTGAGTTGGCGGTGGTTAGGGGAGGCCTATGTCCAGCAGTGGACATCTTTGGACTGAAATTATGATGTTGATAGCGTATAGCAGGGTTTCTCAAACTTCTGGCTCCACGTACCCCCATTCAAGTTTCCATATGACAGCGAACCCCCAACAAACAAGAAAAGAATAACATTGTATGTACTATATACAATGTTATTCTTTTCTTGTTGGGGGTTCGCTGTCATCTTTTATTTTCTTCTTTAATTGAATAAAAGGTCACGCGCACCGTGTCACGCTACGAGCGAGCGACAGTCGCGCGCGCGCCTTCATGCTTTCCGCATGCGCCTGCCAGTCACCCAGCAGCCATTACGTAAATTTTGTCGCGAACCCCCTACCGTCGCATGGCGTACCCCTAGGGGCTCGCGAACCCCACTTTGAGTAACCGTGGTGTATAGCAATCATCATTCCTGTGCCCTTATCCCAATTTATTTGGGTTTGACGCAACATGTCTTTTTCTTCCCCACTTCTCTATTAGTCGTCATCTCAGTAGTCACCCCCTTTCTATCTATATCGTGTAGAAATATTTGACCTTTTTTAGTTGTTAACAACATGACATAACTTCACTGTCCTGTATTCGTCGCAGGGCTATGCAGAGGTGTGCGTGGGTGAGGCGTATTTCTTAGTACAGGGTTACTCAAAGTGGGGTTCGCCATGCGACGGTAAGGGGTTCGCGACAAAATTTACGTAATAGCGGTTGGGTGACTGGCAGGCGCGTACGGAAAGCATGAAGGCGCGCGATTGTCGCTCACTCGTGGCGTGACACGGTGCGCGTGACCTTTTATTCAATTAATAAACTTTATTTAATTCATATACAATGTTATTATTTTCTTGTTGGGGGTAGGGGGGGAGGGGTTCGCTCTTATCTGGAAACTTGAATGGGGAGGGGGGTACGCGGAGCCAGAAGTTTGAGAAACCCTGTCTTAGTAGAAGCCCGGAGGCTGGATTTGGGCCCGGTTGATAGAAACGGCAATTATTATACTAAGGACTTAAACATAACTGGCGAAAAGTGTGGGTGTACTAAGGACAACATTGTACCTGAATTTAATTATGTCTTTTAATTAACATCTAGGGTAAATAGTTGTATATAGGAAACAATCAATCTATCTAGTCTTTTCCCAACTATGTTGAGGTCGGCAGACTTTCAGGCATCTGACCACTCGTAATGACTGTTAAAGATCCATGAAAGACAGTTGTGTGTGAAACGTGCTTTCCGAGGCACGTAGGGGTCTTTGTAGATAGAGATAGTCACCCAGCTACGGAACAACTGCGACAAGCGTAGCTTAACCTGACCGATTGACCCGTGCAGGTTTTTTTGCTTAGCCACAAGTTACGGCTCAGTCTATGTATATGTCGAAATTCTACTGACTCTGGGGTCAGTCTACTAGTAGGAGTCTAATGCTGTTACTGAGGAGAAATCAAGGATGTCAGGTGAAATGCACTGTTCTACAAGAGATAATTTAATTACATACTTAAATACTTTTTTTTTAAAGTAAGTTATAGAAATGCTACAACGAATTATAGTTAATTAACCATATTGATCATCATCATCATTTCAGCCGAAAGACGTCCACTGCTGGACAAAGGCCTCCCATAAGCATTACCACTTCAACCGACTCTGTGCTTCTCGCATCCAGCGGATTACTGCGACCCTTACCAGGTTATCCTTCCACCTTGTGGGACACCCTCCAACGCTACGTCTTCCTGTACGGGGTCGCCACTCCAGATCCTTTCAGCCCCATTGTTCATCTGTTCTGCGAGCAATGTGTCCTGCCCATTGCCAATTAAGGTCACAATAATGTATGTTGATTCTAATACTCGGAATGACGACTATGTCAGTCTCCCAATCCTCTCTAAGTTCTTCAATTGCAGTACCATCCTAGTAACCCTTGCCGGAAAGAACTTCACATTGCAAACAAATATTACGAAATAAATGCATGCCAGACTAGTGACGTCACACCATATGCAGTGACGTACATAGGTAAACAAGTTTGACACCAGGAGTCAAACTTATTAAAACTGTATTTCTTCCACACATACTGTATATGAACACTTTGTTTTGTTATTTTCCTTTGTATCGATAGAATTGTAAACGGACTCTATCGAGGCAATGACATCATTGTGCCTTGTGCTTGCGTATAAATACTAAAAACTAGTCTTTTGTTGATGCGAAGATTTTTGGTCTGAATAAAATTAAAGTTACTGTCAGCACACATGATCCCACTGCTGGGCAAAGGCCTCTGCCCATGACTTCCAGCTTTTTCCATCGAGAGCTAAAGTGGATCAGTGGCCGTGTGTTTTCTCCAGCTCATCCCACCATCTTCTAGTGGGTCTACTGGGACGCCTTCTAGCTGTCTCAGGGCTTCACGTAGTGTTTAATTTGGCCCATAGCCTATGGGACACGCGGCAACCGTGGCCAACCCAGTCCCACTTCAGCTAGCAGGCTTAGCGCAACGTCAGTAATCTGTGTTTTGGACCCCTATCTGGTGTTGCGAATATGTTCTGACAATTTGACGCCTAGAATGCTGCGTTCCATTTGTACGTTGGCAAACCATGATTTTACACTTTTGAATGTAATTGTTTCCGTATGGTGCCCAGTGGCGTGCATTGCATATAAGCAGTACCTCGGAAAATCACCATAAGTCGAGCAATTACATTTTTATGTGTGTCCCGAAATTATTAAGAAACTAACTAAATTATCATAGGTACCTAAAAGAACATGGAGCTGAGATTATTTTTTGTTGATCTGCATGCTCCTACGGCATTTACCGACGACAGTTGGTAAGGGACAGTCAGTATGAGTCAACCCTGCTACTATGCGGGTAGAGGGTTTGATTCCCGCATGGAATATTATTTTCCCTTCTGTGTGTTTTAGTAATCATGTGATGTCAATAATAGAATCTACGATACAAAATTCTAGTCGATTCGCACGAATTTACTAGCCCAATCGGGCGAAATAGTTACAACTTCTTATTTTATTTCTAATTTAAATAATACATTATTTTCTATAGATAATTTATTTGTGGGCGAAGACAACTCCAGAAATTCGTATTATTCGGCAATTGGCACGTTTTAAAGTTTAAAATTATCATGTAAAATTATTTATGAATTTTAGAAATTAACTTCATGCGAGTCGCCTATACAAACTCATTTATTATTTAAAAATGTCGATTCGTGCGAGAAAATTCATGCTATGCACCATGTTGTCACTGGCTGCTAACTCATTCATTTCCCGCACATGTCGTCACTCGTCAGAGGTGACTAAGCGATAGAAACGCATTGTTGGCAGCGATATTCACTTCGCCACTTGTGACGTTATGTGACGTCATCAACACTGAAGTCACCTGCTATCACCGGTAACGCGTGTCAAGTGTGATGATCAGATGATCACGATGAGGTCATGACATTTATCGACGTTCATCGCTTTGGCAGTTTATTGTACGATACTGTGTCGCGTAGTAGAGGATGACGATTTTGTTGGCCAGTAACAGTAAAAGTTCGAAAGAGACTTGACCCTGGCACATAGGTAACTGAAGGAACACGGGTGGGTTTTAGTCAGTAAAAGTCTGTCTCCCGCTCCGCCCAAAAGCGGGAGACGTCATTTGATAATTTCCCATCCAAAAAAAAGTCTGTTGCTTTAAATTTGTCCCTAAATACCACACAGTACCAGCCCGTCCCTTACCGCCCTCTACCAGCGATGCCCTAAGCCGAGGTCCATGCCCCATCTACGGCGTGCCTTTAGCCTGTAGTCGCTCTAGTTTTAAGTTTTTAAGCCAGGGCTGGAGGTTTTAATTTATTAAGGTGGCCACTGGCAAGTCCGGTTAAGCAGCTTACAACCACATAGGTTAAACTGCGAGAGGTCATTCCAAAAAAAAAACCAAAACATGTGCTTCAAAGTGTACAAAATTTGAATAACATAAAACGCTTTGGGTAAGATAATTTGAAAAACCTAGGAGTTTTAGATCAGACACGGGTCCCGATAGTTCAACACTTCCATGTACCTATGTTAACCGACTTCATCATCTGCCTAGCCTTTTCCAATTAATTGGGGTCGGCTTCCAGTCTAACTGGATGCAGCTGAGTACCAGTATTTTTCATGGAGTGACTGTCTATCTAATCTCCACAACCCAGTTACTGGGTAACACGATAACCCTTGGTAAGGCTGGTTATCAGACTTTCGGGCTTGTGACGACCCGTAAAGACTGTCAAAAATCCATCTTTTAAAGATGGTCACCCAAACGTATGGACAACCTGGGTGCTTACTCTCGAATATAATTCCGATAGATCGACATTGGAATTGTCAGTCAAACGTCAGTGATTGCCTAGACTCACTGAGTCTAGCCAATCCCTGACGTTTAACTCAACCAACTGACGTTTGACCAATGTCGATCGTAAGAGATCATATTCCAGAGTAAGCACCCTGATCGTTCTACCCGTGTGGCTCATTATTTAGCCACATGCCCCTATGTTGACCGACTTGTGCTGGGCATATGTCTGTGAAACATTTTCCTTATTTAATTCAGCGAACTTCTTGCCACATTGAATTCTGACACATTATGTCGAAACCACATGCCCTTGTGTGGACTTGACAGTGTTTTGGACAATAATTTCAGCCGTTAGTTCTTTGTTTTTGCAGCTTAACTTTTCGGCATGATACTTAAATGCTTTTCTTCCATCTACAGCAGCCTTTCCCAAAGTGGGCGATAACGAAAAAACACGGTTCTCTTACCACCCCCCTTTAGGCCTGCAGCGCCCACAATGGGGCGTTATCGCCCACTTTGGGAAAGGCTGATCTACAGGGTCAAATTAAATTAGCTGGCAACACTATAACCACGTGTTGGATATCCAATAATCCATATACAAACTTATAAAAAAAAAATACATACGAACTTTGTTCAAAACTTTAAATGAGACTGACTTATATGCAATGCAACAACATGGCAACCAAATCACTGTTATGTTTTGGCTTTTGAAAATTCGTAAAAAATATTAATGTTCCTCGAAATATTACAAAAACACCTGATGGATTACGGGGATCGACTTTCGCCCAGTTAATAAATAAAAAAATTGTCTCATAATTTTTCGACATTGATCCGTAATTTCGTTTAAATCGTCGTAAAGTATTGCCAGCTAATTTAATTTGACCCTGTAAACACTAATAATAGTCCTAAAACCCTCCGTTTGTCCCTCACACGCATCAATGTAGACTCTGAATTCCAGGAATAATAGCAATTAGGTAATAGGATTATCAATTAAGATTTCGTAGTAGAGTCTGGGCTCGTGTTCGGGAATCAATAGTGTGCTACGCACTGACGCCTCCGGGCCTTCGGGATTTGTGTTACGTACGTCGATTAAACGTCACGTGTACTTCATGTTAGAGGATAGGCTAATACGTAACTTCGACGTAATCGTGTGGCTCTAAATTAGTCGAATTTATGACTTTTATACTGCGACTTGCGTCAACTATGACGTCAACAGCAATATTATTTTCAACTAAACAATGACAATAATTGACATAAGTGGCAGCGGGCAAGGCAAATTGCTCACAGAACAGATGGTCGAGTGTTCTGGAGTGGTGGAGGTTCTGGAGTGGCGACCGCGTACCGGAAGACGTAGAGTTGGAAGGCCTCCCACAATTAAGGTAGACCGAAGACCTTGTGAAGGCTGCTGGAATCTGCTGGATTCGGGAAGCACAAAACCGGTCCAAGTGGCGGATCTTGGGGTCTATGTCCAGCAGTGGACGTCTTTCAGCTGAAATGATGATGATGATGATAATGCGATTTTGCTGACTCACTTTCAGCAGCGTAAATTACGCTGGATCACAGTCATCAGGTCACTTAGTTAATGTTACATTGGGAGGGTCTCACTATTCCTGTCGAGCTTTCCCAATGACGGTAATCCCAACCGCCCCATCCCCCCTCTGCCTTTTCCCAACTATGTTGGGGTCGGCTTCTAGTCTTACCGGATGCAGCTGAGTACCAGTATTTTACATGGAGCGACTGCCTATCTGACCTCTACAACCCAGTTACTGGGTAATACGATACCTCTTGGTAATCCTGATACTACTTGGATCATTATTCCCGTTGCGTTTTTACTCCCGCGACTGTCTATACATACATACATAGAAATAAGTAAAATCGAAGTGTCTGTTTGTAATTTCAAATTAACAGCAAAAGTTAATCATTACTACGTTGGATGCAGGATAGCGACAGCAATCTTCTGAGCATTGTTGCTAGCAAAACTGAGGGCCATAATTATGATGGGGCACCTGTGCGCAGTACATGTATTGTTGCCGGGTGTGTCTAGAAGATGGCGTAATAGATAAGGTGTTCCTTAAGTTGCATTGAAAACAGTGTAACTTGAGGAATACTATACCTATTTACTATATCTATTTTGAGTGTAATTTATTGCTCCTGATTTGTTTGTACCTTTTTATTAATTAATTATACCAACATAGTTTAAGTAATACTAACAAAATTATGGGTTATGTGCCTTATACAAAGATAAATAAATAAATAAATAAATAAAAGTACGCAGCACCCAGCACCCAGCACTATACAGTACGTATATCAAAAACACATTTTTTTCATTTTTGTCTGTCAGTTTGTTCTGACTAATCTTTGAAATGTCTGTACGGATTTTGACGGGACTTGCACTCGCAGATAGCTAATGTTATAAAGAGTAACATAGGCTCCTTATTGTCTGAGTAGCACGTCCCTGTGTGATAATACCCGAACACCACGCGGGCGAAGCCGCGGGCACAGCTAGTATAATTTCAATAATTCTCGATACGCCCTATACAATACAATACATGATACACCAAATACAATATTACCGATATCGTCGATTTTGATTTTTCACCAGGCATTTTGAAATCTCTCTAAATGGGAATACGGAGACAATTTGCAGGACATGAGTTCCACTATTTACATTCTCCGTTTCTCAAGTCAATGGGTATATCATCATCATAATTTCAGCTGAAACACATCCAGTGCTGCACATAAGCCTCCCTCAATTTGGAGGGGTTTGTCATAATCGCCACACTTGGCAGGCGGGTTGGCGATCGCAGTATGGTGGCAAAATGCATAGAGAACGCTGCTGCCCATTCTTTAGTAAGTCCCTTAGTCGCTACGTACAACACCCACGAGAAGAAATGTGATGGTGCTATTCTTTCCGACCGTCACCACACGTCAGGTCAATGGGTATAGTACTAGTAGTAGACTGGCCTGTTAGTCTAGTGGTTAGTGACCCTGACTGCGAATATGGAGGACATGGGTTCGATTCCCACCCAGGACAAATCTTTGAGTGATGAGCACCATTATTTGTTCTGTGTCTGGGTGTAATTTATCTATAACTAGTTTCTGCCCGCGACTTCGTCCGCGTTAAATTTCTTGTTCCCCCGACCCTTCCCGTCGCGTCGAATCGCCTACCCGTGCGATTTTCCCCGGTTTAGCAACATTTTTCATTACTGCTTCGCTCCTCTTGATTGTAGCGTGATGTTATAATCTATAGCCTTCCTCGATAAATACGCTACCCAACACAAAAAGATTTTTTGAATTCGGACCAGTGGTTCCTGAGATTAGCGCGTTCAATCAAACAAACAAAGAAACAAACAAACAAACTCTTCGGCTTTATAATATCATAGTATAGATATGTATGTATTTAGAAATATATAAATATGTTTGTCAGTTGTCTGGTTGTCATAGTACAGGCTCTGCCTAGTTTGGGATCAGATAACGGTGTGTTGGTTGAATAAGATATTATATTATTATTTTAGTGAGACTGATTTGAAAAAATCACGCAGTTTCAGTATATTGGAATAGGTAATGGGAATAGTGAGCCCTACCCTTTACATTGCTAATCACTCATTTTCCACAGCCTGTGGCTCCAGGACCCATTCTGACGTGAATTGGGGCTGTAGCACTAACTGCTAATGTCTCTGATTCCGGCTCGATTTGTATGTACGTAATGGTTGTATGGAATTGCTGATGCTGGTGTTTCTCACGTCCATTGATGGGACACACGATGGGGTACGCTTAAGGGTGACATATCGTGTGTTATACAGTCTAAGTTATTTTGATTTCTCGGTGATATAAGGGTATCTGAAGATTTATGGGTTGTACTGTTTAAAGCAATAAATACCAAGTGGTAATCACAATTTATTTACTGGCATTTGCATTTTTTTTTGTTCTTGCTAGCCTGCACTGTCCCACTCCTGGGCAAAGGCGTCCTTCCACTTCTTCCAACTATCGCGAAGCGACGCGTCCTCCTGCCAGTTTTGAAGGAACCTATCCAGCTCGTCCCGCCATCTCCTACGTGGTCTGCCGCGAACCCGCTTCACTGTCTCAGGACACCAGTCCTGTGCTACTTGGGCCCACAGTTTGGCTGGCATGTGGCAAACATGTCCTGCCCAGTCCCATTTAAGTTGCATATGCATTATCCTTTTTTTTCTGGATCGAAATCATCAAATGACTTTTCCCGCTCTGGGTGGAGCGGGAGGACGTGTCAGACTTTAACTGACTAAAACCGACCCGTGTTCCTTCAGTTGCCTGTGCCAGGGTCACGGTATCTCTTTCGAACAATCTCGCGACCCTAGCAGGTTTTGCATCATCCTGGGTCTCCATTCAGACCTTTGGATCTAATTGCGAAATCTCAAACACAAAATTAAAATTCCTCTTACGCCAAATCCACGTTCGGTCCGGACGTAAAAATATCGCTACGGGTTTATGCGTGCACTGGATCTACAACGCACTGCCTAAAGCCGAGAGTTGAAAATCGAATGGTGTGATTTTTCAATCCGCTGGGATGTACTTTGTTGGATTTTCAATGTTCGGTTCAACACCGAAAGTTGAAAATCCCACCGCAATATTTGTACATCCGTGCGAACGTGGTGAACGCAAAAAATAGTTTGTTCAGCGACTAGCTCTTTTATAAAGAACTAGCTTCTGCCCGCAACTTCATTCGCGTTAAATTTCGTGCTCCCCTGATCCATCCCGTCGCATCGAATCGCTTGCCTGTGCGAGGTCTTCATATTCTTGACTTTTTTTCTTTTTGCTCGGCTTCTAACGATTGTAGCTTGATGTTATAAAGCCTGATACATAATATATTGCTCTCATTCAATTAAATGTTGACGACATCTACACATTGTGGAGGAGGTATTACTAACACCATTAGAAAAAAAAAACAGAACAACCACAAAAAGAACTAATTAAGAAATCCATTGGAGATTCTCTTCAGTGAAACCTCTTACACCATTCACATGTCGGTCAAATTCGTCGCAAGAACGGTGAAGGAAAGACCGAACGAATGGTTTTGTAAGCGAAAGTGAAGGGCCAGGTGACCGAGTATAAAAAACCAAAGGAAATGTGGGTTTTCCATAAGGATGGAGTAAGATGGATCTTAGAAGAAATTATGGAGAGAAGAGGTACTTAAACCACATTAGGAAGTCTGGTCTGAATGAAAATCTGGATCGTTTCGTAAGAGAAAGCTTATCCATTGCTTCTTTTGTCCGAACCATTTGTCTGCTCAACAAAGTAAATAACGCAATGGATGTTTTCATACTGTCAAAATGAAAGCTATTGTTACTGCTAGTGTTACCCTGCTGGGTTATTTTTAAATAACAGATCGATATTGGTGCAGCGGCTAAGTGAATTCATCTGCGCTACTGCATGCGGCGTAGTGACTTCTATTCTTGTACGGAAAAATAATGTTTAAATCCTATGTTATTTTCAATTAAACAAAAACTGGTGAAAAAGTCTTCTTGTATAGACGCCAGCACATCGAGCTACTACAATCTGTCAAATTTCTTTAATAAATTTTCAACTTTATTGCTGAGGTTGCATTAGGTTCAGGGTTGATTGGGAGAATTTGACAGTTTCGGGTACCTTGATGTGCTGGCGTCTGTACATGATCTATTTTGTGTATTGATAAACTACCTAAGAACCAAGTAGTTCCTATATTTAGCAATATTTTTTAAATATTATTTATAATACTTTATTTCATTCACAAAATAAAGTAAATGGTGCTCTACGTGCGATTGTGACCAACTAGTTGATGGCCGAAAAGGCCCGACTGGCTGTTCATAATGGTGTGCTGGTGCCTATGCTTACCTATGAAATTTAATGTTGGGTGTGAGAAAAGAAGAAAGTCGATTAAATACTGTGGCAGTGTGTGGTGTGGCTGAGGAATGATGTGATAAGAGAACGGTGTGGTTTAAAAGAAGATGTAGTGACAAAAAATTAATAGAGTATGCTTAGATAGTTTGGTTATGTTGCGAGGATGAATGAAGGCTAACAAAAGGTCAAGGCAGCTGTGACTACACACGCCGGAAGAGGACGCCCTAGGAGAACATAAAGTGACCTTATTAGTGATGTTCTTCAGAAAGGTCAGGTGCGTGGTACTGGTAACCGGCATGCGTGTATGACCAGATGTATGAACCTAAAAGAAGCAAAAAGCGCATGTAAGGATCGCAGTAGGTCGCGTTCTGTTGTTTCTGCCTACCCCCATGGGGTAAAGGCGAGAGTTAAGGTTTGTATGTATGTTCATCCTTTTTTTTTTTTTTTGGATGGGAAATCATCAAATGACTTCTCCCGCTCTAGGCGTAGCGGGAGGGCGTGTCAGACTTTTACTGACTAAAACCCACCCGTGTTCCTTCAGTTGCCCATGTGCCAGGGTCACGGTCTCTCTTTTGAACAATCACGCTACCCCGGCAGGCATCGGTCCTAGCAGACCCCTTCAGTGCTGCTAACATCTCTTTGAGGCGCGCGTGGAGCACTACGCGCCTTCGACCCGAGCTTGGTCCTTACCGGGCGGCGAGCTAACCATTGCTCGCCGCCCGCAAGCTCGTGCCTACGGTGGCCGGGGGTCCGCAATCGACTCCCGACGCCCGGGGCGTCTCCTCCTGCGGCGGCTAGGGACGTGAGGGCGCAGAGACTGCCACTCCCTCACGCGCCCCGCCTCCTCCTTCGCGAGCATTACTGCTTCGCAGAAGGAGGTGACGGCTTCCCATGCCCTCTCGCTCCGTACCATGGCTCGCACCAGGGCCGGACGCGAGAGGTCGCCGCCGCCGATCGATGTATGTTCATCCTTAAATTATATTTTTTAAATATTAGGACGTAAAAGTGTAAGAACATTAAAAAAAATATTATATAGAAAACAGAGGTAGACTTTTTCGTTCAGATTAACTAAAAACTTACAGTGGACAAAGTTATTAGCATTAAAAAGGTAAAACGGAGCATTAGAATCGTATCTCCCAGTAATGCTGACTAGCGCCCCCTACTGGAGCGGCATCTAATGTTGCGCCGGGTAGTTATAGGTACACATTATGTCTGCCTACCCTTTTACGGATTACTGGTATGGCGATGTGTATGTTAAAATATATTGTAAATAGACCCTTCGCACAGATAGCAATGAAAACATACTTAGTTAATCTCTCGTGGTAGGGTGGGCAGAGGTAGAGGTTCATTTTGCCCCATGATAACTGTGTGAAACGACAGAGAATAATATTTCCCTAAATGTGCAGTATATTATTGTAAAAGAAATTGTATTTTACGGAAAAGAAACAATGAAACATAACAACATGTTCCTCATAATTGTGTGTATTTATATATATATATTTACGTTTATTTTTTAGCTTTATGTATTTATTTAAGTATATGTTAATTTCTTGCATTATATATGTATAAGTATATTTTAGTTTAAGACTTCACATATTCATATCTTCTCTTCTTGTTTTCACACACTATTGTCTACATTTCTTTTTCATTTCTCCTTTCGCAGGTCTGCTGGAAGAAATTTCTTAAGAAATAAGCAGTACCTTTGTACTCAATTGTTTTAATATGCCTTATCACTCTGTTTTTTTACTGTGTGTACATAAATAATAAAATAAATAAATAAACATGTTTTGTTTACCAGAACGGTAGAGCAGAGTAGTATCTATAGTATACCCACATTTTCGCCAGTTATGTTTAAGTTAAGGGGGCGAGCTTATTGCCATCAAGTATAAGTACATGTAAACTACCCTGCAGTGGGGCAATATAGACTGATTATATATTATATATACACAGTGGCAGCGGCATAGATGCACAGACCGAATATACCGTGAATTTGGTTCAAGATGCTGGACTCACCTGCGGGGCGGATAGTTTGGGAACATAACCGTGATAAAATGCGTGCCTCATGCCTATCACAGAGGCTATGCTCGCCCAGCTGCGTCTATATTTTACGTAGGTGATTTTTTTAAATCTGGTTTTACAAAAGTGCAATACATAAGCGTTCAAAATGTAAGGAACAGCCACTTTATCAACCGACGAAAACTTTAAACATTAGAGTGTCCAGAATCATGTACTTGGGTCTAGGACATGCCTGTTTCCTCACGATGCAGCGATGATTTCCTTCACCAAGTTTTGAGCAGCAGTGATAAAATTATTTAGATACGCATAGTAAAGCGCCACCCTGGCTTTGAACCGACGACCTACATATCGGGCCCATGTATTGCTCGCCTCCCATCATTTTTTTTTTTCATTTCAGCCGTAAGATGTCCACTGCTGGACTTAGACCTCCCCCAATTTTGGGGGCTTTGCTATAATCGTCACGCTTGACAGGCGGGTTGGCGATCGCAGTATGGTGGTAAAATGCATAGAGAACGCTGCTGCCCATTCTCTAGTAAGTCCCTTAGTCGCCTTTTACGACACCCACGGGAAGAAATGGGGTGGTGTTATTCTTTACGTCTGGCACCACACGGTACACACGCCTCCCATGCTTACCAAAAATGATATTTCTCTCAAATCAAAACCACATCCTCTAGCAGACTCTACACCACTGCACCGTGGCGTCAACCGTGTGGCTATTGCTGACGTAGTAAGGTTAGAGAGATTTCCCATGAATAGCATATCAATGTAACTGCGACACGTCAGTGGACACAGTCACCATTGAGACAAAGGGGAGGCTTTGACTGGTTCCCGGAATCCTTTGAGCTTCACTAGGTACAGCCAATCTGCTACTGTAACGTTATACATCCTGTATCTGTTGTATACAACACTAACTTCTGCCCGTGACTTCGTCCGCGTGAAATTTTTGCTCCCCTGACCCTTCCTGACGCATCGAATTGATTGCCAGTTTTTTTCCATTTTTCGTTGCTGCTCCGCTGCTTTTGATCATAGCGTGTTGTTATATAGCCTATAGCCTTCCACAATAAATAGGCAATAAAACTCAAAAAGATTTTTCAATTTGGATCAGCAGTTCCTGAGATTACCGCGTTCAACCAAACAAACAGTCTTCAGCTTTATAATATTAGTATAGTTGTAATATAATTAACGCAAGACCTTTTACACCCCCAATAAGAATTTTATTTAAAACATTGTATTATGCTTTAAACTCAATACGACCAAAACTTACTTTTTAACCCGACTGAAAATCTTATTGACCATTACTTTATGCATCCAAAATTTTTACCACCATACTGCGATCGCCAACCCGCCTGCCAAGCGTGGCGATTATGGCATATCCCTCAGGAGGCCTTTGTCCAGCAGTAGACGTCTTTGGACTGAAATGATGAGGACACATTGGTTGAAGACCTTAGTCTTCAAACATTTCGGAATACGTATCCAAAAAATGTCTGACTCAAATGGAGACTCATATTCATGAGCTAATCACGCGTTGAGGTTCACAGTTCATCCTGGTTCGATGACTTCGAACTCCGAAATTAGTCAGGATGTGAGTAATAAGTTAGAAATTCGCTATATAAAGGTCCATATGTGAAGGAAAACAGGATAATAACACATAGACTGCATAGTTAGAATGAGTACTTCATGCACTTTGGTTTCAAATACATTGGATATTGGACTTGAAGTCATGAGGTAACGTGGAAGTCAACACGAACTGTATAATAAGTGATCTTGGGTTATGGGCTTTTAATGAGTAAACCAAGGGTGTCGTTGCGCCATCTGCGGAATAAAGTTTCTGCCTAACCCCGTGGAAAGAACGCGTGATGTATAAATACCTGTGTGTGTAATAAAACTGAAGAGTTTGTTCGCACACGCTGATCTCTGAAACTACCAGGATATCAGAAACTCTTTTTTGCTTTTGATAACCCCTGCAAATTGCGGGAGGCTATGTCCAGCAGTGGACATCTTTCAGCTGAAACAATTTGGTAGCCCAATTGTAGTAAAGATAAGAGGTTATCTTTACTAGAATTGGGCTACCAAATTGTTTCAGCTGAAAGATGTCCACTGCTGGACATAGCCTCCCGCAATTATACCCTCGTATTTCATATAACTACTAACATTCGTTACGACCCTTGGAAGTCGAGCAAAATGAAACAAAGTAACAAAAAATCCGAATTTTATTAAATTAAACTGCGGAGCACACCTAGTTCATTTATCATCATAATCTGCCTAGCCTTTTCCCAATTATTTTAGGGTCGGCTTCCAGTCTTACCGGATGCAGCTGAATATCAGTACTTTACGTAGAGCGACCGCCTAACTGACCTCCACAACCCAGTTATTGGGTTGTGGACTATGGAGTTAGCTTATGCATGTATACAGTGTGAAATTAAAGTAACTTGTGACTATGAGTGTGCTTAAGGGGAATGCTCCAACCAGCCCGCAAAATTCAAAATTTTCTTGCGTTTTTTGCAATTTGCAGGCTATTGCTAAGTTGTATGTTGATTAAAATTTTATTCGCGACTGTAAGACGTATGTAGTTACAGAATTATAATCATCAAAATCACCAATACAACCCTCCAAGTTCATAAAGGCGTAGGAACAAAAAAAAAAAAAACAGAAAAAGTCATTTCTACAGCTTTATGAACTTAGAGCTTTGTATTGATGATTATAATTCTGTAACTACATTTATGTCTTACAGTTGCGAATAATATTTTAACAACATACAACCTAGCACAGGCCTACAAATTGCAAAAACGTAAAAAAAAAAATGAATTTCGCGGGCTGGTTGGAGCATTCACCTTAACCAATAAATTAACTAATTGGTCGCAGATCAGATGACCGATGGGACCGGAAGGTTTCGGAGCGTACTGAAGGACGTAGCGTTGGAAGGCCTCCCACAAGATGGACCGATGACCTGGTGAAGGCCGCAGGAATACGTTGGATGCGAGAAGCACAGAACCAGTCGAAGTGGCGGTGCTTGGGGAAGGCCAATGTCCAGCAGTGGACGTCTTTCGGCTGAAATGATGATGATGAATAAATTAACCTGTAGGTGGGTATCACCAATACATATTAGAAAACAAAATCAGTTTTCTTGTCTATCTGTGTGACCGCTCTTTTCTTTTAAACTCCTCAATGGATTCTTATGCGGATTTCACCATCATTTAGAGAATATATTCCAAATCAAATCAAAATAAATGTATTTGCTTAATACAGGTATAAACAGATTTTACAAATAAATATAAAGTACTCTGTATCATTAATAAATTACTTAATAAGTTGTGCAAATATTAATATTTGAAAAGTACACTCATGTTTATCATAGATATAACACCAAAAACTCGATGATTTCACATGTCACCCCATCAGTACATCTGACCCGTGCAATTGCGTTACACACTAACAGTAGGAATGACTTTCATTTTGACAGTTCAACGGTATTCATTGCGTTATTTACGCAGTTGAGAAGACATTTTTTCGAACACGTAAAGCAATAGATTAGAAAAATCCTTTAAAATGATTCCGATTCTAATTGATAGTGTGTTACGCAATTAAGGTGCAGGGGTAAGTCGCTAGTCTGAACTAAAACAGCCACACTTCAAGTGCTCTGTGAAATATCCCTAGCTTCGTCCTCCAGGTTTCAGGGACATTTTCTTATCTCCTTGTATAACACACTTGAGACATTTGCACGTACTCCTTCGGCTTGCAGTTTCTTATCGCCGCCATTGTCGCTGCCCGTGACCGAACTGAACACAATCAGGTACCTGCTGACTTGCTTCCTCTGGCAGGTACAAACGTTAGCACATCAGGCTACGCGAAACTGTAAAAAAATTCCAGTCTATCTTGAACCTAATACTTATGCGATAAAGTTGAAAATCTAGTACAGAAATTTCACAGGTTGTAGTTGATTTGTGTGTTAGCGTCTGTACTTCCAACCTGTCAGTGCGTGGGTCATTTTTTTTTTCAGATTTTTGTTCTACCGGTACTTGAATTCTTGCTACTTATTTGAGGGTGACTTTTTCTTAAACTTTTCATCACGTATTTTTGAATTCCAATAGAAAAGAAATTAGTAGTAACGTGCTATTTCAGTTACATCTTTAGTATTTATTTTTTCAAAGGTATTGTTTATGCAATCAATAATCTAATATTATGTCTGTGATAGAAAGTGCATTGACGCAAATTTTTCGTTGCAAGATTTTTAAAACAACTTTCTAACTCTTAAAACTCTTTCTACTTTTGAATACAATTAACTGTGCCCGCGGCTTCGCCCGCTTGGATGTCGGAAATTATCCCACGTGAACCTGCTACCAGGCCTATGTTACTTTTTATAACATCAGCTCTCTGTCAGTGAAAGTCTTGTCAAAATCGGTCCCGTCGTTTCGGAGATTAGCCGGAACAAACAGACTAACAGATTTTTTTCTTAAAGTAAGTATTGTAATTATGTAAATAAAGTTATCTGAATCTACCTGAAACTGAATCTGTACTTTCATTTGCAATTAATTTAAAAAAAAAATATTTTGACATTACAAACAGACACTTCAATTTTATTAAGCTACGTTTGTATAAATACATTTATTTTACTTTAGATATTGCCTAAGATAACTATATGCAGACCTGTGGCCCTATTGAGATATCATTAAATATTTACAATACCTAATTTTTTTAAACTTCTTTAATCTTGCTACATTTCATTTTAAACCATAAAGCACAGCTTGATAACCAGCAGAATCGTCATCATCAATGGACCACAGCACAGATAACGAACCCGCAGCCTGTGGATCCCTACACTCCGAGTGTAATGACTCCTACTCGTTAGGGAGCCGTGCTCGTACAGTCCACGACACCGCACCCTTTACACCTGAACTATAAAAATCGCCTTTATTCCTACGTACACAAACACGCTGTCTGTGTAAAATGATTATAATGGCGGGCGGTGGACTGTACTTCAGTCCGAGGAGGAAGGGAGACAGACGGTATTATTAGAAGTTTAGAACGGAGGGTATGCCAGTCAGATCAATGGGGCTCTATTTTTACGATTATTCGTATGATCATCGACATGTTAGCTTTGATTAAGTGGTAACTCTTGTAACGTGTAAACAGCTTTTCCTGCTAATTTGCAGTTGTTATTTAACTCATCGACTGCCGTAATTAGAGACACAATAGAAAGACAATTGCTTATATCGAATTTTGTAACTTAAGAAATTCAAAAGGTTAACTAGGTTTTTCCAGCGGCTTCGCCCGCGTGGAGTTCGGGAATTAACGTATTAATGGGTTAAAATGTATCATGTATGATAATCCAGGTTTTAAACTATCTGTGTGCCAAATTTCACCCCAATCCGTCCAGCCGTTTCTGTGTGATTGAGTAACAAACATCTAAATAGTCAAAAATACAAACTTTCGCATTTGTAATACGTATTAGTAGGATTGTAGGGTTACGTATGATAGTAGGATGATTAGTAGGATTCGCTGTATTAGTAGGATAGTAGAATTAGTAGGATAGTAGAATTAGTAGGATAGTAGAATTAGTAGGATAGTAGAATTAGTAGGATAGTAGAATTAGTAGGATAGTAGAATTAGTAGGATAGTAGAATTAGTAGGATAGTAGAATTAGTAGGATAGTAGAATTAGTAGGATAGTAGAATTAGTAGGATAGTAGAATTAGTAGGATAGTAGAATTAGTAGGATAGTAGAATTAGTAGGATAGTAGAATTAGTAGGATAGTAGAATTAGTAGGATAGTAGAATTAGTAGGATAGTAGAATTAGTAGGATAGTAGTATTAGTAGGATTTAATAAAATATTCATATTATGGCATTCTAATAAAATAACTCACAAAATTTGTTATTGTCTATATATATAAAATTCAAAGTCCTGAGTGACTGACTGACTGACTGACTGATATATCAACGCACAGCCTAAACCGCTGGTCCTAGAGGCATGAAATTTGGAGGTTGTATTCTTTGTGAAGAGTAGGTATCCATTAAGAAAGGGTTTTTTGAAATTCCATCCCTAAGAGGGTGAATTGGGGGGTTGAATTTTCACGCGGGCGAAGCCGCTGGCGGAAGCTAGTATGAAATATAATGACGGTTTTCACTGACACTACGCAATACCTAATAGTGCATTCAGATTATTAAGGCTCCTTAAGATATGGTGGCGGACGTAAAGAATAACACCACCCCATTTCTTCCCGTGGGTATCGTAAAAGGCGACTAAGGGACTTACTAGAGAATGGGCAGCAGCGTTCTCTATGCATTTTACCAACATACTGCGACCGCCAACCCGCCAGCCAAGCGTGGCGATTATGGCAAAGCCCCCCAAATTGGGGGAGATCTAAGTCCAGCAGTTGACGTCTTACGGCTGAAATGATGATGATGATGAAGAAATCGCACCGTTAGGTTTTCAACTTTCGTCGCTGAGCCAAACGTTGAAAATCGAACAGTTCGCTTTTATTATTTGGCAACACATTTAGGTGTCGCGATAGTGTTAACGGGCGTTAATGATTTTATTTCAAATCCCATCTTACGGTAATCCTATTCATTAAAAACGCTACACTCTACACTTATTAGGTGACTCGCACGAAGTAACTCGAAAAATGGGGCGAATCGTCTATTTGAAATAATATGTTTTTTTTTTCTAAAGTACTTGTGACTCGACTCGACTATCACGAAGGTAATTTATTTGTGGGCGAATTGGTTGTTCCAGAATTACGTTTTAGGTAACTGGCACATCTATACAATACATACAATACAAATAAATAAAATTGAAGTGTCTGTTTGTAATTTGGAATTAACAGTTTTTCGCTAAATGCATATGTACTTACATAAAAAAATCATTGTTTTTAAATTTTTTCTGTCTGTTTACCTGTCTGTCTGTTTGTTCCAGCTAATCTCTGAAACGGATGGACCGATTTTGACGGGACTTTCACTGGCAGATAGCTGATGTTAGGGGCCATCCATAAATTACGTCACACAAATTTCATGATTTTTGGACCCCCCCCCCCGTCCTTGACACAGCTGGTCACATTTGTGAGACCCCCCTCCCTCACTAGTGTGACGTCACGTATTTTGCAATTTTACATCTAGACATTGAATTTTTTTTAAATTTTTCTTTCATAGTTCGTATTTCGTGTTTTAATAGTACTTTAAATATGTATATTCAGTTTTGAAATGTGACGTCACAAAATTTAGGGCCCCTCCCACCCCCTTGTCATACAATGTCACAATTCGTCGACCCTCTCCCCCCCCCCCCCTTAACGTGTTACGTAATTTATGGATGGCCTCTTATAAGGAGTAACATAGGCTACTTTTTGTCTGAGTAGCACGTCCCTGTGTGATAATTTCTGAACACCACGCGGGTGAACCCGCGGGCACAGCTAGTTTTTAATAAAACTTTAAGAAAACAACGAAAAGTTTAGACAAAAGTGCTCTAACTTTATTTACGTCTTTCCGGTATTTTCGATTCGCCCACAATAAATTAACTTAGCGCGACTCGCCTATAGAAAATATTACATTACTTAAAAATGTCGATTCGCCCGATTCAGGCAAGTAAATTTGGGCGAGTCAACTAATAGCACAACTGACTCTATCTGAGACATATCGTGTCAATATTCCGACTTACTTTCCAAAATCCAAACTGTAAAGTTCTATTTGTCACGACCTCAATTTTAAACATTAGATCAAATGAATGATTTTGCATTCTAGTACCTATTTCATTTTAAAAGCTTTATCGAAATTAACATACACTAGAATTAAATGCACACATTAAAATAAAAGTTGGCATAGCGACTGCGTAGTCCTGCGTAGAACCTTTATTCGACAGACTCCGCGGCGTAGCGACATCAATTCAAATAATTTTATCAAAATCATCACAATATACTTTTATTAGGTAATACTCCTGTCCTATGTTCTTTTCTGTAATTTAGACAAGCGTAAGACAAAGTTATTCATAAGTTCGTAGTGCATTCTATTCTACATCAGTGAGCGTTCATTTTGTCAAAGTCTACGTGTGAAAGTTGTTGCGTTTCCCGCGCTTCGAGTTTTGGCGGGAACCATCGGCTCCCGTCATGAGAACACTCACGATGACGCATCGCGACGCTGGCGCCACCTACCGACCATGTGCAACACTATGCTCTTTGTTTTGACATTATTGTAGTGTGTAGGTATATTTCGATTAAATTAAAGTTAGTTTTATAAAACTTTTTGCTGGCGGATCAAAAGTAGTGATGATGAACTTATTCAGGTTTTCTGATTTAACATGATCTGTTCAGCAAAATATTCGTTAGGTATTGTAGGGTCTACGATTTATCATTACTGCGCTACAACATTCTATAAAGTGAAGACTCCAACATAGTTTAAAAGTACTGGAATGTTTGATTACAAACTCGCAAATTATTTTGTCAAATAAGTTTGTAACGTAATACAATTAAACAGATAGGCATCTACGCATTACTATGTAAATGCTGCGGTTAACTTAAAGTACGTTCGGAGCAGTAAGTAAGAGTGTAGAGCCGCAACGACTGCTCTTTATTCATTAAGCTCCACACATCACCTCGTTATGATCACGTAATGGCAACTTCGACGCAGAAAACTTAATTCGCACTAAGCGACGAGCCGATAGGAAGCGCGACATCTATGAGCCACCCGGCAAACTTCAGTGAACTGAAATGCGTTTACGATCTTTATTATCGGCACCCGTAATACTACAAATTTAGTTCTTGCCCTACAAAAAGCGTTTCTCCTTTCATAATAATAAGAATACGTCGAGTCGGTCGGTTGGCGCGCTCGCTCGTTCGATACACACGGACGCGGCGCGGCGCGCCCGTGTGCGGGCTTCCTGCGCGCGTGTGCAGCGGCCCCCCTCCGCCCCCCGCGTGCCCCTGCCGCTCCCCCGCAGCCCGGCCGGCCGCGCGCCGCGCGCCCACCGAACGTAGCTTTCTGTTCACTTATATAACGACATACATATATAAACGCGGTAAATAATATACGCTGTGAATAGCGAGCTATGTGCTGCCACCTAGCGACCCGGACCGACAGCGCCGCCACAGACCATACTGCTGTGTTTTCAGATTTTCTTTTCGTTTGACACCATGTTTGTGGACCATAACTGTGAAATTATTATTTTATATGAATTGTTGATGATGTCGGAGGAAGGGTTTTAAGAATAGCTTGTGTTACGGTTTAAGGCTGAAGCGTGTCTTTGTGTGGGGCTGCGATCGGTCTCTATCGCGCCAGTTTGACGTTTAGGAAGGGAGTTGCGTCGGGTTTTCAATAACAATTCAAATGGTCTAGGGTTCGTAGCGGCGTTCGTAGCACTCGTTGATGTCTTTTGCGAAATAAGAGCAATTAAGACATCGCGGGGTTACGAGTGCTACGCAGTTCACGAGCTGAACGAGTGGCCGCGCGGACGATGTCAATATGTTTGTGTTTTTAGATATGAGTTGATGTTATGTTATGTTGATATTTTACAATAAAGAAAAAACATTATTTGGTAATTTATGAGAGTAATGTTTTCGTCACATAATTTAATACTAATATGCATAACGTTTTCTTGTATGTATAACGTTTTCTTTTCTTTTCTTTCTAATATGATTAAATATTAAAAAAGGAGGCTCCTATCCTAGGAGCATTAGGATATTTTGAAGTAATAATGACAAGAATCTTAGTGAACTTCTGTTTCTATTATAGCTATGTAAAACAAACTGCTTTTCTAAAACAAATTGTACTAATTTTGCGTGTGGTTTTCACAGAATTTTGTTCTTGTTCTGTGGAAAGTACAACTCGCTCTGAGCTGGTTTTCTTCGTAGCTCGAGTTTCGCGTCTAAGTGGCTTGGCTCGAATATTCGAATAAAACTCGAGCGAACATAAGAATGTTTCGAGCAACCAGCCATGACTGTGGCTAGGGTTGCCACCCGTACTTTATAATAAAGTATTGTACGTTATTTCACATAAATATACTCTATACTTTATGAGAAAAATAAAGTACACGAAAATTAAAGTATTTTCGTGTACTTTATTTTTCTCATAAAGTATTTTGCAAGATTTGATTCTTTGGGATTTTGGAAAGATTAGTCGTAAATACTTTTTGCAACTTGAAATTTATTTGATGCAAACTGCAAACAGCAATAAAAAATATGTTTTGAAATATAATAACAAAGAAAAATAAATCGTACTTTATTTTTATACCATGTACTTTTTTTTCTTACCTATAATAACCAAAGTACTTTAATTGGATGAAAGAAAGGTGGCAACCCTAACTGTGGCGTCTATGCGACGTGTTGCGAGCGACAGAGCAACACACCACGCCTTTCAAACATAACGTTTGGCCGCCATATTTAATTTAACGTCATTATGATGACATTGAAAACATTAACTAAAGAGACAGCTGTGCTGCTGGAGAGTTTGTTGCGCTACTTCTTCTCACCTAAAGCACTAGGAAGTGGTAAAGGGCATTTTTGAATACTGGTTTATGTAATTTTTAAAAGCGAGTGTTTTTTTTTTAATGCTTATTCTCAGCCTATCGCCTAGTTTGAAGAAATCCCTTTTGAATTTCGTTGCTTTGTTTTCTGTTCAACTTTTGTAACAAGAATTTCAAAAATTCTTGCGAAATGATGTCATGTCAGATTATTTGTGATTTGCTGATGATGTATTCTATTTATTTTAAGTCCGTATCTACTGATTGACAGTAGTTAGGATAGGATATCTGTAAGTAATCATTAGTGTTAATGAATTACAAATAATTTTAAGTATGATTGTCTATTAGTAAATTGTGGTTCTGACTAAAGATTTGAAAATAGTTGAGAGCATATTTGTGATCAAGGGGTTACTGTCCATTTCTAATGTCAATGTGATGCATCTAACTCAGATATTGTACTTACCTACATACCACAATATTTAGTATGGATTTATCATTTCCACAAAAGAACCATACGTTGAATTTCGAAACCTCGTGCAAGTGTATTTTTAATGAGTGCACAATTATTTTGGTCCTACATCAGTTCTGTTCAGTTTTCAGCCAACCTAACCTTTGCCATTAACACGCGAACTCGAATCGTTTCCACTCTGCGTGACTCAACCGCGAGAGAATAATTCACCAAGTTCCGAAACTCTTCGCTGTTCGTTCCACTGGTTTCCTAAGGTCACTTTAGCAGTCACGTTGCAGAAACAACGCGATGAACTGTAAAAAGTCTTGATACTCGTGTTTCGTTCGTTCGTGGTAGAATTTTTGGGATTGGCGACTACTACTGTGTACAAAGTCGAACTTTCATCGTTTTTCGCGACATTTGCTTTCAGAAAATCGAAGAAAGGTGAAGGTGAGTGAGTTCGCGAGTGAGTTGGAGAACGATAGTAGAAATGTTTCGTTCTAGTGTTCGAATAGAGGCCGCGACGGAGCGTCGACTTTGAATGATAGTCGAAGACGGACCGAATGAAGGGGAATGACATCTTTTTCGGACTTTGCCGCATGTTGGTGCCAGATGACAGGCTAAAAAAACTGTTTACACATACACTGCTGGCCCACTGCCGGGGCTAGCGTCCTGTTGATATGGAACACGCGATGGATGGCGTTGTAAACAGCCCAGCTAGTGTTGTTACCGTGCTGAATGTATTTTCGAGTAAGTATATGAGTATGAGTCGCTCTATTAGATTAATTTCTGGCGTTGTTTATTTCAGTACGAAGCGAATTAGTAACAAATGGTCTTTGTCGCTCCATGCCTAACAGTTTCAATTTGTTCATTTAAAGTTTCTGAGTTGTTTCAAAAGTTTGAAAAGTTGAGGAAAATTTTAAGATTCTTAGTTTTGTGAAGAACTCTACATTTCATATCGACGATCACAACAGGACAACGACAGAATCATTTCTCAACTTCTATAGAATAAAGTCAACAAGTCTCCTAACTTCTTCAAAGTTCTTCCAACTTGATGTACCTAGTCATCAGCACCAATGCCGTGACCTGGAGACCTCTCCGTGGTCAGTCAATTCGCTAACCATGGACTTGTTTCGCGATTGGCAATACATCGAACTGTCCACGCCGATCAATTCTAAACCCTAACCGCAGGGAACAAGGCCGCATTCACGTCGTTATCACGCTCAGTGATAACACGCCGACTCGACGCACTCATAAATGAAAACATATGTTTACAATCACACGGGCCGCTCTATCGAGACGACGACGCTTCGAGATCAACTCGTGCAAAAATAGGTTAACAACGATACGCGGTGTGCGTCGCCGTTTCGTTGACGAAAAAGAGGCGTTATTTCAAAATACCTATTTCGGAATTTCAGGACCGAAATCAACTTCATAACAATTAACGATACGACCCCCGCCTCTAAATTCCTCGCCCCGAGCGTGCCCGCTATACGTGGCGGTACGACGCCTTCGCATAGATAGAATAGAGAGCGGTTTCGGAACGCACCCGTACAGGCGCGCGGCTGTGTGCGCGCGCAGTTGTGTGCGCCGTGTACGTACACACGCACACACGCGCAGCGCCGGTGAGCGCTGTTCACCGCACTCTGTGAGCGCAAACAACCATCTATAAGGCCACGCTATAGCTGACGGAGGGACGGGCCGCGCCACGAGCCGGTTGCATATTTGGGTTTTTCTTTGTTCATGTTTATATCTAGGTAGCGACAGAAATTTTAGAGAAATAAGCGTGTATGCGCGCTATGGGGTACAGATGAATTTCGGCGTAGGGCTTTACACCTTCTAAGACTTAAGCTAGCAGTAGAGTTTATGTATTTTTTATAAATAAATACCCGTAATGCAGTATAATTTATATATTTGTTATTATATCTCTTTTCTGCTGTTACACATTTTAATTTTAACTTCATGATAGTATCTTTGTAATTTTGATTATTTTAACAATCCGATTTTGAAGATTAATTACAAGAAAACATTGGTTATCGTTTGAAAACAATGATTCATGGTATCAAAGTTTTATTTGAGCATTTTAGTAACTACCTACTTAAGGTATATTTAGAATAAATTAACCACTTTGAAGTTATTTTGTTAGTTAACACCTTGAAGGTGCAACAGTTCATTTCTTCAAATAAACATATTTGTTTGTTACAACTGTATTATTAGCTTTAGCTTTAGCTTCGGAAACCTCTAATTTTCTTTATTAAAGAAAGAAAGAAAAATACGTTTATTGCCTTTACAACCCATTAAAACTATAAAAAACAGAGACCAATGATGATGTGTAGCAATTCGTCTAAGAAAGTTTACTTAAGAGGTGCTTTTAAGCGATTTCATTAGCAAATCTAGTCCCGTGCAAAGTCGATATCACATAGACTACAAAAAAAAAGTGTTTTTCGATTGGAGTTGTTCGTAGTGATCAGACCCACATTAACGTTTCTTAAACGAAAAAAAAAGAATTCATTAATAAATGTAGAGAAGTAAAATCAATAAAGAACTCTGAACTCGAATAAGTTCAGAGATCTCTTTCCACCGTAGTAAGTTTAACGTGTAACAAAGAATTGTTTCAAAATATTAAACCTCCTAACAAGAAATAAATAAAGAAATAAAATACGGCTATTCGTTCAATATTTCATAATATTAAGGGAACCAACTTAGCATTTATTATAGTTTATTTTAATAAAGTGCTTTGTACATGAAGAAGGTAACAAAATATTTAAAAAATCAGAATTTTCACAAAGTTTTTCTTATGTGATATTTTTTTTTGTTTCTAAAAATTAAAATGTTATTCAATAAGTGTTAGTACTAGGTTTAAACAGGTATTTGACTTTGAATTAACCTATGTAGAATTGTTTAAAAAAATATGACATTTTAAAAATTTTGGAAAAAATTGAGACACAAGACATACCCCATATAGCTTCAAGGAAAGCTTACCCTATACTTTATATTTTAACAAAAGAACCGAATCCATAACTCCTTCTACAAGATTAAAAAATCGAAAATAAGCTTCCCATACAAACTAAATAGCAAAACCGTATACCGGCTTGAGGCGCGGCGCGGCCGGTATATTTCCGACATAATACCGCTGCGTCGAGCGATTACTACTATATATTCTATATACATTTAATAGCTATACAGGCGCGCATAGAACTGGCCGTACTTATGTGAGCGCTACGTGGCGCGCGCTCGTGGCGCTGTAGCGCTTCACGACTTGTGACCGTTTAACGATACTTGGTAGGACAGCGCTGCAGCGCAACGCTTTCTAGGTAGCCGGCTTATTATTATCGTAGATTGGCGTCGGCGCAACTACACGGCGTTAGAAGGACGTTCCGTTTTAAATATCAGGTTTTATTATTATGAAGAGCGGCGCAGCGGAGTGCGGACGGCGCGGCGGACGGTTGCGTGCGATAACATTTGACATTCGTAATTACTCGAGCGCGGACGGTGGTGCGGCGCAGGCGAGGCCGGCTCCGCGGACATTCCGCCGGAGTCCGTGGGGCCGGACAAAGAGGTCGCGCGTTGCGTCAGCGACCGCCCGAGCACCAACCAGCGCTTGACAATCGCGCCGCGCCGTCCACGCGCCGCCGCCGCGCCGCCGCCACTCGCGCATTTCACATACACTGCCGAAATATACACTAGCCTTGACTAACATTGTCGACTATTTCTAAACGCACCACGCTAGTCATGTTTCCGTATGTCGTAGACTCGGAGCGAATGTTGTGGATGTTGTCAGTTTGGCAAGATGGCAAACCTAACTTAGAGACACTTCCATTTTCGTAGCGCCCTAATTAAACATAAAAGCACTAATTTTCATTAGTCGATTTTAATCAGGGAGGGAAATTAAAACTTGTTTTGAATTTCTCATTTGTTTCGTTTCGTTCTCTAAAATTCTGTTTACTAAATCCAAAATTTCCGAATGACGCTTAATGAGTCTGAAAATTCGAGAGAGGACTTTCGTGGAGATTTCGGCTTTAGTAGTTGGGCATAAGGTCTATAATGAGTGGAGTCGAGGTTGTATACGTCAGGCGATGTCAAAGAGCAGAGAGGCAGAGAGAGATAAAGCGCTGGAGGAAAACATTGCGAGCGCTCCGCCCGCCGACACCGGGGCTCGTCTCGACTCGATAAAAACACGAAATTATAACGAGAAAACGTCGTCTTCGGAATCGTCGTAGGGGGCTATTTTGGACGTCGACGTAGCTTGCTCGCTCTTTGTTTACGAATGCGGCGTCGCTCCTGCGAGCCGAGCAATGAATTAGGCTTTGTTTGTGCCAAAAAAAGGTTACCAATCTTCTTTATATCGCTCTGTAATGTTGTAGAGGGTAAGCTTTTCCACTAATTCGTCGTCAATTGCTTGATCTTCAATTGTCGAGCATCCTCTCAGGGTAGCCTCGTCCTTGTTCTATTGGTTCTAATGCCTTTGAGTCTGATGCCAAAGACTCTAGTTTATGAACCATAGACGGTGTAATAGAAATCGAATGGTTTGGCTCGCTGTGCCGTACTGTCCGTCAGTTCGTCTCTACATTTCTCAGGAATGTTTCTTTGTGCGTTTGAGACTTGTTTTCATCAATGAACAAACAATATGGGGTTCATTACAGGTCAGGCTGTGGTTAATTTGAGCCTAGACATTAATCTGATAGTTTTTGACTTCCGTGTCTTGAGTCGGAATCTGACGACTGTTAAGATAGAACGTATCTTTATTGCGCTTTGTTGAAGGTTGTCATTCCGGGAAGTCAGATTCAGATGAATGAGGCTGTCATTATCATTTTGTTGTAATATAGTGCATACGTTATGGAATCACAGACGTCCTTAGCACCTTATCTATGGAGTGGATCTCGTGGTCCCTGCGAATGGGGACGTGTGTCGTCTGTGGGTGAATTCGGTCGGTGGTCCCGTTATCTAAGGCCGTTGGTAACCGGTGCTCGCTGCCATCGTCCTACAGGTTGGGTGTGAAGTTTCGACGTCAGTGGGACTCTATGGGGCAAGCAGTACGAGTGGTACGGTGCTTTTTAAGCCCATATAGGGCAATGACCGAATGGCATACGTCTATGATATGATTAGTACCGTACTATAGATGACTAAAACTAACCTATCCTTACAAACTACTCAGTATCATATTCATTCTTTATATATTTTTTTTACGTTAAAATAGCAGCGGTTTTTATCATAACAATATGTATAATACATTAATAATATTCAAGGACTCTTTAAATACATTTTTCGTGCTTATTTTGAATGTTTGTTTTTAGGGAAATGTAGACACAGAATTGATTTAATATGCGTGTTATATTTATTTTACTAGTCAAAATATACCTATTTTACAATAAACTGTTTCAATGTTTCTTTTTCCTACCTATCTATTCTAAAAAAAAAAAAACTAAATAAAACTTCCACAATACTTTTCCAGGTTTTCTTTTTAAGAAAAAAATATCTCTTTGAAACCCCATCGATATCCTTTTGTATATATAAGATCAGACACTGTCTGTTGCTACGCGAAAAGTTCAACTTCGACCTTTTCCCGAAATCGTACCAAACGTAGAAATACTGTCTACGCGTCTCTCCGAAAAAATAATCTCTGCGTAGAACATAATTGCAGAAATTCCGCCTCTAACTCAAGGATAAGAAACGTGGCGCAACACGAGAATCAAACCCAGAACCTCGACGTCAGAAGAGGCACCTTCTACTAGACGAACGAGGCGACTCAAACCTGTTTATTCTACCTAAATCCACCATCGCTGGCTAGCCGGTAACTGTCAAAATTATCACCACTCGAAAACCCACTTTATTTCTAGCTGAACAGTGTTCATATTCCAGTGTATTGTGAATCATTAATATACAGCCAAAATTGTTATCGTCACAGCTAAGGACGATAGAAATATTGTTTTAGATAGGTACCAATGATGCAGTGGACTTGAGTCGGCCAGCTGGAAAGTTCAGGGTTCAAAGCCTTACTGGTTCACTAATTATAGAAGTATTTTAATTAGGTTATGGGACTGCGATGAATGGGATCGATGACCTTTAGAGAGAGGTGAAATATGATGACGTCATAAATCTATGTCGATACCTCGATGTGGACAATTGTTTGACTTGTGGTTTGGGCTACATTAAATAAAATATTCACCGAAAGATAATATACTCTATCTAAACGTCTATACTCTTGGTGGTACCGTGTGGTGCCGGACGTAAAGAATAACACCACCCCATTTCTTCCCGTGGGTGTCGTAAAAGGCGACTAAGGGACTTACTAGAGAATGGGCAGCAGCGTTTTCTATGCATTTTACCACCATACTGCGATCGCCAACCCGCCTGCCAAGCGTGGCGATTATGGCAAAGCCCCCCAAATTGGGGGAGGCCTAAGTCCAGCAGTGGACGTCTTACGGCTGAAATGATGAAACGTCTATACTTACTTCTATGTACATATATGCTTATTCAAAGACGTCTAGATACAACTTTTTTTTTTTATAAATCGTGGCGAATTTTGCCGCACCCTGTGTCTACTGAAGCTGAGGACACTGCAAGAGACCATCCATTCTTCTACAGCAAAATACTATAAGTCGAAAATCCCAAAGATAGCCTTATTATTTAGACCATAAAGTCCCATATTCGGCAAAGGATCACCCGTAGTCCGGAATCGTGTGAAGTTGAGAACGCTGGAAGAGACCACCCGTCCATACTTCATTATCTGCCTTATCTTTTCCAAAGTATATTAGGGTTGGCTTCCAGTCTTACCGGGTGGAAGTGAGTATCAGTATTTTACGTGAAGCGACTGCCTATCTGACCTCCACAAGCCATTAACTGGATAATACGATACTCCTTGGTAAGACCACCCAACTATATTTACTTCTACTAAAAACCATATGCCGAGAATATCAAACTGACGTTAGGTACTGACTAAATAACTATGGTAAAATATATATTATACTTACAATATTTTCAGTGAATACCTCTTGAAAACCTCAAATGTCACCTACCCATCACATCAGACGTCACACGTTCATTGGTTACAAAGGTAAGGTAAAAATAGTACGCACTCTTCACACATCTGCCTTCTCGCTCCCCCTGAGAACTACAGAACAATCTCTCTTTCGACTCGAACGCGGGAACTTACCCAAGCAACTAATGAATTTTTATATTTTACGTAACGCTGTATCGTTACGCCTATAATCCTTGGGAGAGTAGGCAGAGGTCAGAATTGTACTGTAATGTGGCTATCAGAAGGCAATACTACGATACAATACTGTTTGACTAAGAAATCATCCCGTCTTTTTGGTATCCATGCGACAAATGGAAAACATTGACGAGATACTAAAGAATTTAAATACATTATAGGAAAGTCATCAATTCGGATCAACCAATCAGAAACGACGATACTTATTTGAGATCTCAGTACAATTTTAAATAAAGAATTATGAATCTCCCCCAAAATAACAGCAAGAAAATCTATTACAGTTTTTCGTCCAAATGAGAAAGACCAAGAATGTTCGTGGTTCGTACGTACGATGACATATTAAGCTATACATTTCCAGTATAACCTGACTTCTCATTATACGAAAACTCTATACAATGCGAGGTCAGATAAAACTGGAAATGTCGACTTGATAATGTCGACGTGTGTACCAAAATATCGACCGGTAAATATTGTCTATTACTAAGGTTTCAAACCCACTAAAGAATCAAAAGTATCCTTAAAACCTGTTCATCATTTTAGCCCCATTTGGGAAGGTTTGCTATAATCGCCACGCTTGGCAGGCGGGTTGGCGATCGCAGTATGGTTGTAAAATGCATAGAGAACGCTGCTGCCAATTCTCTAGTAAGTCCCTTAGTCGTCTTTTACGACACCCATGGGAAGAAATGGGGTGATGCAATTATTTACATCCGGCACCACACAAAAATCCTGTTGCTAGGCCAATAGAGAGCCTGCCAGGGTCGCAGAATTGTTCGAAAGAACTACCGTGGCTCTGACATAGGCAACTGAAGGAACACGGGTGGGTTTTTGTCAGTAAAAGTCTGACACGCCCTTCCGCTTCACCCAGAGTGGGAGACGTCATTTGATGATTGCCCACCCACAAAAAAAAGGACAGTAAAGAGAAATTATTTTGTTAGTATATCCTCCGAACTATAAGAAAACTTTTTGCTGAGAAGTAACTCTGGCATTAGCAATTCATGGTATTATCGAAAAATCCTTGAAAACTCCGACGACTTCGCCGCGCGGCTCGGCTCAATAGTTAACACACTTCATTTTGAACTCATGGTAATCAGTTAACAATAGTATAACTTGAAGTTTGGCAGCTGAGGAGTTAAGTTTGTTTCAGACCAGTCTCATAAAAAATAGTTGGAAAACGTCCATTGCTTCACCATGGGCCTTCCATAGACACAATTAAAAGTTGTTATTATGTGAACGTCATAATTACTAGCGGGATAATTGCGTAGCGCACTGGCAGTAATAATGGGTTTCATTTTGACAGTTCCACAACATTCATTGCGTTATTTATGTTGCTAACCACACAAAATTTTCGAACATATGTAGCAATGGATACCCTTCAAAGTGATTCGTATGCTGATTGATAGTGTGCTTCGCAATTAGATTTAAAAAAGTTATAAGTTACTTACTTATAATATAAGTCACGCAGAGCTGCAAAATCTAGCACATAAAGCAGTCTCCAACATTGACGATGCTTAAGTGAACATCCAGCGGCAGATCTAAAGTTAAGAACATTGGGGCAGTCGGTCCCGCTGTACCGTCTTGTTGTAATTTTTCGACGGCAAGCTGTGTGCTGCTGACTGATGTACCTATAGTTTATAAGTTAAACTGAAATTCAATTTTTTTTCAGACTAATAATTTGACCATAATTGTTAGTTAATTGTGGGTGTACTATAGGCACACCGCTGCCCATCTCTTCTGGGAAAGAAGGTGTGACGTTAGGTAATTGTTAGTAACAAAGGTCTTAAAACTATGTTGTCAATACGAAAATAAAATGAAACCATCGTTCATTAATTTATACTTATATGACAGAGTCGCTTTTGCCAGTCGCTTCGCACTTGGATCAGTCTGTCTATTGACGAAAACGTAGTAGTGTAAAAGACTAAGCATATAGACGTGGGAAGCAACTTTATTTTATACTACTTATGTAGAAAAGATGAAGGTCTTCTTGACATTAATAATAATAATATCTTAGGACAACCAACACAACGTTATCTGATCCCAAACTAGGCAGAGCCTGTACTATGGTAACCAGACAACTGATAAACATACTTATATATTTCTAAATTCATACATATTATAGATAAATTACACCCAGGCACAGAACAAATGATTGTGCTTATTACACAAACATTTGTCCTGGGTGGGAATCGAACCCACGACCTCAGTCTTAGCAGTCAGGGTCACTAACCACTAGACTAACAAGCCAGTCATTATCCCCATGTAGTTCTTCCCCAGTCCTCATTATCCCCACGGAGACGAATGCTTCAGTTGTAGCGATCAACTTGAAACGCTACAACTGTCAGAAATGGTAGAGCAGAAAAAACTAAAAGAAAGCCAGTTGACAAACTGAGTGTTGTGATTTGTATCGCCTGTAATAGTGATTTATGACGCTTAGCACTAATCACGCAACTTAGCTAGTACTTGACTGTTTTTGTGCCATCTCCTGACTGTTTAAAGTGGTAGGGTTTGAAATTTTCATATCGTTTAAGTACTTTTGACAACCCTTGACTAATTTATTTATTACCAAAAGTCCTTTGGGTTCGCAATAGTGATTAGAACTTGATTTGATTTGGGGTGAACTTAACTTTTTGGAACGTGGAAGAGATTGTTGAATTTTTTATACTTATTGTAAGTCACTATGCTGCAATCGAACCCGCATTACGTAGATTCTTAAAACCACTGCGCCATTCGGTATTTAAAAGCAAGTGCAAAAAAATACACAATATAAAGTGTGAGTTTTTTGTAAAAAATAAAACCAAGTCGCAGCCAATCTGCCAGATTCCGCATTCAGGTCAGGGGCAACAGAACCGAGCCAAGGAGGGATTTATCAGAGCCTGTGAGTGCTCCCGGGGACGTTTAGCTATCTAAACCCTGGCCCTGGTTCTATTGTATACCATGTTTTGATAGAACTGAATAAAGTTTTAAAAAACTATAATTTATTTTCTATTTTTTACTTCAGCTACTACAAAAGCGGGTTTTACTTTTTTTGCTATCCTGGTAATCCTGGCCAGGATAGTGGCACTAATTTATGAAATTACTGTATTGTCTTCGGTCCTTGATAATTGTGCAACGTATCAAATTAATCCGACGTTTTAAAGGGGGTTAAAATCACGTTGAGCTAACATATATATATTGTTTCATTTTGGAGCAATCTCCTCCAAAATTATTCAGATGCTCAATAATAGTTTGTTACACTGCAGCACTGTAGACAAATCTTAAGAAATGTGTTAACATTTTTTCAAAATAAGTTTAAGTAAATCGTGCTTTTTAGAAGAATAATTATGAACACCAAAATAATAAGTTATCTAAATCCTTATTAAACTTAAAAAAGAATTCGAACTTAACCTTAGAATTTTTTACCAGAATTTTAGGACACGCCTCAGTCAAACGACAGATGATGAAAGAAGCCGTATGGTGGATTGTACTGAAAAGTCTGGATTCAAAAGTCAGAGTTATGGAGCGGGTAAGAGTACAGCAGCAGCTATAGAGGGATTATTAATGGAAAAGTAAGCTTACCAACACAGATAAGTAATCAATGTCGTTGGATATGTTGAAGTTTAGTAAAAAATCGATGGTTTTTTTTCCAATAAAATAAAATTATAAAAAGACAAACAGGGCCTATTCGCTAATTTGTACGTGTGCATTTTTTTGTACCTTTTTATTTTATTTTTCACTTCTTCAGCTTCTTCAGCTTATGCTCGCGACTTCGTCCGTGTCAAATTTTTGCTCCCTTCCCGTCGCATCGAATTGCCTGCCAGTTTTCGTCCATTTTTCGCTGCTGCTCTGCTCCTTCTAACTGTAGCGTGATGTTATATAGTCTTCCTCAATAAATAGACTACCTAACACAAAAATAATTTTTCAATTCGAATCAGTAGTTCCTGAGATTACCGCGTTCAATCAAACAAACAAACAAACTCTTCAGCTTTATAATATTATATTATAGATATAGTATATATAGTATAGATAATGTGCGTCTTGTTTGTGCAGAATATAGTTGTTTTCTTTCTTTTTAATCAAATTAAATTTCATTCAAAAACGTTTATTTATTTTATTTATTTATTTTATTATTTATGTACACACAATAAAAAAACAGAGTGATAAGGCATATTAAAACAATTGAGTACAAAGGTACTGCTTATTTCTTAAGAAATTTCTTCCAGCAGACCTGCGAAAGGAGAAATGAAAAAGAAATGTAGACAATAGTGTGTGAAAACAAGAAGAGAGATATGAATATGTGAAGTCTTAAACTAAAATATACTTATATATATATAATGCAAGAAATTAACATATACTTAAATAAATACATAAAGCTAAAATATAAAAATAAACGTAAATATATACATAAATACACACAATTATGAGGAAAGGTAACGTTCATCGGTGTCTTACTAAACTTCGAGTATATCCGGCGACACTAGTTTTTTATTTATTGGTAACTGTGTATATGTTCCATCTGAGGGACCAAGGTATCTACACAGCTCACAGATTCTCAGGTACACAGTTTCCTTATTCATTACCGGCTTAGCATTTTCCTGGTCTATTACTACAACTTGGTTGCTAAAAGAAACCGTTTGTGCATACGTGCATTAAGCGGAGAGCTGGTGGACCTCGGCACCAGGCTGCAGGCAGCCCAGGGAAGCTATGCCATCTCCGGATGGCAGGCTAAACAGACGTCTGCTACGCATGGATGGTCTGCGTCTGATGACTGGCACCATCACAGGACACTGCCCGCTACACAAACACTTTTACACAATAGGCATAACGGACAGCACCCTGTGCAGGGCCTGCATGGAGGCTGAGGAAACCGTTGCGCATGTACTCTTCGAATGTACAGGCGTCACCCAGATTAGGACAGATACCCTTGGGACACCCAAATCTTACACGGACGTTCTCAGCAGACCAGGAGATATAACCAACTTCTGGAGGGAGGTGGGGTGGTTGGAGTAAACACCGACGGCCGCCATGGCCCACGCACAATGGTCCACTCAAAGGACTAAGTGCGGAAACCAAACGCCCATTTCATAGATAGAACATAGAACGTGCATTAAGTTCCTTAACCCGTATTCCCTATCTGAACTCTGTAACTATCAGGAAAACTTAGAAATATCAATGATTCAACGAAAATGACGTCATTACAGTACATGCAGATGCCTTGTCCCATTTATCCTTAACTAGATTTTGCCAGCAGCTCCGTCCGCGTGGAGGTCGGAAATGATCCGTCCGAGTGGAACGTACTACTGAAATAAAAAGTATTCTATGTGTTAATTCAGGGTATAAGCTGTGTGCCAAATTTTATGCAAATTTGTTCAGCCGTTTTTACGTGATTGAGTGACGAACATCCACATCCAAAAATGTTCATTTAAAATATCAGTAGGCTTATCCTGCTCCGTCGCTGGTGGATAATTTAAGGATATGATTGACCAGCTTCTGCTTTAAATTTCTTGTGCCCCCGACCCTTCCCGTCGCGTCGAATCGCCTACCCGTGCGATTTTCCCCGTTTTTGCAACATTTTTTATTACTGCTCCGCTCCTCTTGGTTGTAGCGTGGTGTTATATAGCCTATAGCCTTCCTCAATAAATAGGCTACCCAACACAAAAAGATTTTTTCAACTCGTACCAGGATGCAGGAGTTCCTGAGATTAGCGCGTTCAATCAAACAAACAAACAAACAAACTCTTCAGCTTTATAATATTAGTATAAACAGTATAGATTCAGGGTTTAATAGAAAACGCATAAACTTTCCAAATCAAAGAAAACAATCGTTGGTAATACGGTAATGTGTTAAATCGTAATTTACCAAGGTACCAGTAGGTTGGCGAGGCAATATTGCATACAATATAATACCTATTTGATTTTTGTACGGAATTCTTCGAACAAATTGCTCTCGTGTACCACGTAGTAGAAATTGAAACTAAGTGTGTGTTGTAGATAAGAGTGGCAGAGTTGTGTAGAGACTAATCAACTCTAATAAACGCTGATGGTGACGACTGACGACGCGGGAATTAACCTTCGGAGAATTACACACACTTGACTTGCGGCCGGGTACCGACTGCTGAGAGCCGAGTGGCGACACCGAAATGTACACCAAGCGCTATTGGGCCGGTCGGTCTTTCCTGTACACTGTCTTTGTAAACACATCAGCACGCGTAGCATGACCGCCGTAGAAATGGGTTTTGTCGACGGAAGAATAGATAAAATTACAGATTGTAGAAAGATTAAAGACAGAATTAAAGATTGTAGTAGGATTTGTACCGTTTTATGCTGGCGTAGCATAACAATTCTATCTCTATTCTACCAAGAATAGACAAAACCCGTTTCTACGGTGGTCATGCTATGCGTGCAGCACGCGTAGCATGACCACCGTAGAAACGGATTTTGTCGACGGAAGAAAAGAAAAAAATGTGTAAAACTGAAGAGAATAGATTGATGTTTCTATTCTTCTGTCGACACGAGTATACGATGTCAAGTATGACGACCATGTTTCTCTACTTTTGATTTGACGCTTGCGGTAGAAACATTTTAAAACAATTATAATAGATAAAGAAATTTTTATATTCTTGGAAGAATAGATAAAATTGATGATGCTACGCTTGCAGTAATAATAATAATAATATCTTAGGACAACCAACACACTGTTATCTGATCCCAAACTAGGCAGAGCCTGTACTATGGTAACCAGATAGCTGATAAATATACTTATATATTTCTAAATAAATACATATTATAGATAAATTACACCCAGACACAGAACAAATGATTGTGCTCATCACACAAACATTTGTCCTGGGTGGGAATCGAACCCACGACCTCAGTCTTAGCAGTCAGGGTCACTAACCACTAGACTAACAGGCCAGTAGATTTGTTTTAAGTAATAACAGCCGCACAGGTACATCGATCAGGTTAAGCAACGCTTGCCGCGGTTGGCCCGTGGATGGGTGACCATCTTTGCATACTAAGACCCTTGCCTCGGAAAGCACGTTAAGCCCAAGGTCGCGAGAGACCCGGCTGTCATGAGTGAATCTTTGACAATCGTTGCGGGTAGTCAGAAGCCCGAAAATCTAGCAGTCTTACCAAAGGGTATCGTGTTAGGGGCCATCCGTAAATTACGTCACACAAATTTCATGTTTTTTTTTACCCCCCCACCCCGTCCTTATCACAGCTGGTCACATTTGTGAGACCCCCCACCCCCTCCCTAGTGTGACGTCACATATTTTTCAATTTTACATCAAGAGATTGAATTTTTTTTTAAATTTTCTTTCATAGTTCATATTTCGTGTTTTAATAGTACTTTAAATATGTAAAATCAATTTTGAAATGTGACGGAACAAAATTTAGGGCCCCTCCCCCCCTTGTCACACTATGTCACAATTCGTCGATCCCCTCCCCACCCTTAACGTGTGACGTTATTTATGGATGGCCCCTAACCCAGTAACTGGGTTGTGGAGATCCGATAGGCAGTCGCGCCATGTAAAATACTGGTATTCAGCTGTTTCCAGTTAGACTGGAAGCTGACCCCAATATGGTTAGAAAAGGTTAGGCAGGTGATGACATCAGAACATGGAACGATAGTTCACTTCTAACTCACTTTGTACAGAATATCACTATAGTAGGAACTTGTAGGGTCTGTCTATCCGTCTGCAGTCTCCATACAACAGTTTGACAGCCAAAAGAATAAAGAATACATTCAAATGTATAAATTAGCAAACCGAAATAATACATTTGCGACTGAGAATTTTAAAAGCGTGGAATTTCCACACATTTTATCCTTGTGCTGTAGTCTATGGTTTTACCGAAAACGGTACTAAACCTACATTTTGTTCTCATTATAGGATCTTATTGTTTTAACCCCCGACGCAAAAAGAGGGGTTTTATAAGTTAGACCGTTATGTGTGTCTGTCTGTGCGTCTGTCTGTGGGACCGTAGCACTTAAACGGGTGAACTGATTTGGGTGTTGTTTCTTATGTGGTTTGTTATTCAAACGTAGGGTTTCTAGAGGTGGTTCTTAGACATGTTTTATAAAAATCGGTCCAGCCGTTTCGACAGGAAGATCCTTTGATGAAAATAGTACCAAAAACTTCTTATTAAACGATAATACGATATTTTTGGAACGAAGTTCCTTATTGCGCGTTGCGAAAGGGGGCTAGACGGAAATTAAGAGAAAAAGTTGTAACGACACTTTTTAACCGACTTCAAAAAAAGGAGGTTTCTCAGTTCGACAGTATATATTTTGTTGTTTGTATTTGTTTTGTATGTTGTTGTTTTTTTTGTTGTGAGTAAAGAGAGAGAGGGAGAGAGAGAGAGATAGAGAGAGAGAGAGAGAGAGATAATATTTTCGTTGAGTGTATACAGGTTAACATTAAAAAAAAAATAACAATAATGAATCCTGGAAAGGAACTTCGTTCCATCCGGGTGTCCCTTGACACCTCTCAAGTATTTTTTGAACTTTTTAGCGCGTTTTTAAAATTTAACATTTTTTATTCTGGATTTGTGCCCAGTTGATGGCAATAGACTTACCCCCTAATACTTACATAGGACTTAAAACTTACCTGGCAAAATGGGGGAGTACTATAGGTACTCCTCTGTCTAGCCCTAAAATAAATACAGGTGTGATGGTAAGTAATGCTATTATTAGATAATTTCTACATAATATATTTACGTTTTTCATCGTAAACTTGACACAAGGTAAAGGTTACTCATTCGGGTCATTAAGCGGTCAATAATAATAAAGTGTTATTTTTAGCGAGTGTAACGTCACATCTTTATCACGCCTACGTCACTGCAGCTGATAAGGACCGTAAGCTGCTGAAATGTTACGTAGAATGTAACTTTGAACTCGTGTCGATGTCACTATGCACTATGTAGTTTATTAGTTGGTACTAATTTATTGTATCGGTTGGGTGTGTGTTTTTCCTTAGAAACACTATTGAATTTATTAGTATTAAAACATTGTTGCAAAGTAGCTATGGTGTTTGCGATACCGTGATTTGTGGCAGCGTTCACTTAGCGTTTTAATTAAAATGATTATAAAAACTTTTTCGTATTCTTGTAATAGGTAGGAATAATTTTCAAAATAGTAAAGTAAAATCGAATTCTGAAACCTAAACTTAATTCGATTTTAACTTCTATTTGTGAAAATCGTTTAACTGAAAACACAAAATCTAAATGCGAAAGTAACGTTGTCCGTCTGTTTGTTTTTTCCATGCCTCAATAGCTGAGCGGTTTGGGATGTTCGCCCGAAACGGGTGAATGGACATTTTTAAATAATATCTTTCAATGATTTCCACGAAGTTCATTTATTTGTAGACGAATCGGTAACTGACTTAGAAATATGCATTACACAGTTGAAATGTTTTAAATATTACGCAATAAAATAATATTTTTAATTCAGTTATTGCAATAAATTTAAATGAGAACATTCGTTCATTATTTCCTTATTAACTAGTGAAAAAAAAAAATTTTTTTTTTCTTAAATAATTAACATACTTTTATATAATTAGCGCTACATTTGACAACATTTTCCATCTTATTCCATTGTCATATTTTGTAATGCTACTTACTACACAAAAAAGATTCAAATCCAACCCAAGAGTACTTATGTACCATTTCATGTGGGTAACCACCGTTGCCATGGTAACACGAGTACACGACCGATTCATAGGAACCATTGTCCTTGTTGGCAGTAACAAAACACGGTCATATTCAGAATAGAGTGTCACTCCATTTAAGGTTTATTTTTATTAATTTTTAGCCTATACTGTCCAGGGTAGAGGGTAGAGTGAGGGGCACTAGACCACGTGGGCGGTCACCCATGAGATGGACTGACCAAATTAAATCCGCAGTGGGCGATCCATTGTATAAGTGCACACTCCATTCCAAAATTCGGATTGGATGGCAAGAAATCGTGAGGCGAATTAAATCAGCCCCTAGACAAGAAATTTCATGAGGACCACGACCGCTCTGACAAGAGTGTTACGAAGAAGAAGAAGATACTGTCCCCCTGCTAGGTAAAGACCTCCCTCAAGTCCTTCTAGGAACTTGAGGAATTAGTGGAGGATATATTATATATGCCTGCACTCTAATTGCTTACCACACTCATCATCTGCCTAACCTTTTCGCAACTATGTCGGGGACAGCTTCCAGTCTAACTGGAACCAGTAGAATACCAGTATTTTACATGATGCGACTGCCTTTCTGAGCATCACAACCCAGTTACTGGGTTACAGAGTTATTGCGTAATACACTAATAAACAGAATCCGAACCATCCATTGCGTCATTAGTTAAAAAAAAAATGTCTGCTCAACAACGTAAATAACGCAATGAATTTTGTTGAACTGTCAAAATGAAAGTCATTGCAATTACCCTCTGTTTTCAATAACAGTAAGTGACTCCTCAATTACTGTAACGCAATGCAATATTAAATAGAAAATTCAACAGCGGGATTTTATTTGGGCATTCAAACTAAAACCATTGACTGGCCTGTTAGTCTAGTGGTTAGTGATCCTGACTGCTAAGACTGAGGTCGTGGGTTCGATGTCCATCCAGGACAAATCTTTGTGTGATGAGCACAATCATTTGTTCTGTGTCTGGGTGTAGTTTATGTATACTAATATTATAAAGCTGAAGAGTTTGTTTGTTTGTTTGATTGAACGCGCTAATCTCAGGAACTACTGGTCCGAATTGAAAAAATATTTTTGTGTTAGGTAGTTTATTTATCTAGAAAGACTATAGGCTATGTAACATCATACTACAACTAAGAGGAGCGGAGCAGTAATGAAAAATGTTGCACAAAACGGGGAAAATCGCACGGGTAGGCGATACGACGCGACGGGAAGGGTCGGGGAACAAGAAATTTAACGCGAACGAAGTCGCGGGCAGAAGCTAGTCTATAATATGTATGTATAAGTATATTTATCAGTTGTCTGGTAAACAACAACTGATCAGAGGACCAGAGGAGGATCAGATAACGGTGTGTTAGTTGTCCTAAGATATTGTTATTATTTATTTCAATTAAATCATTTACAGACCCTTTTAAATAATCAAGGAGTCGAAAGACGAAGCTAGTTGCTTATTTCAAAGAGGAGTCGGTTTCTATGGAAAAGAACGGGCAAGAAAATCCAAGGCCACTCTCTTAAATCAAAAAAATCCGTTGAAAAATATTAGTTGCATCATCCAAGTTGAGTCTTCATTCATAATTTAGGTGTCGCCTAATGTTTGTGAAAACGGGTATAAGGAGTCCTTAACGTCATCAAAATCAAAAGTTATTTATTCAAATTAGGTTGAAGATCAGCACTTTTCGAACGTCAAAATTACATAAGACAGTCCCTCAAAATGCCCGTCCATCACCACTTCCTAGTGCTTTAGCTGGGAAGATGAAGTGGCGCAACAAAGTCCCCAGCAGCATCGTCCTCACTGGTCTAAAAGTGTTGCCACCTATTTATTTTTTAATCCTCTTCGATCCTAGAGTTAGCTGGCTTGCAGGTTCTAGCTACGGTAAAAAAGGTTAAGCGACGATTCATCATATGGAATTAGAGGTCGAAAATCTGTTGAAAATAAAGTCTATAGTCGTTACCAAAAGGCTAAATTGCGTAAGTATTAGAACATAAACGGTCACTACTGGGGGTATTCCCTAAGCTGGAAATCCGTACTTTCAGCCGAAGATACGGGTGTTTTGCTATCAGTATCACTTAAGGACATATGATTAGTTCGGGGCCCGAACTAAGAACAACACGGTCATAGAGACAAACCCGAAAAGCAACGTTATTTTGTAGCAAGTTTTGATTTAAAGAGCAACCAATCTGGGTTACGGGTCGGCTTCCAGTCTAACCGGATGCAGCTGAATACCAGTATTTAACATGGAGCGACTGTCTATCTGACCTCCACTACCCAGTCACTGGGTTATTCGGAACCCTTTAGTAAGATTGATTTTTCAAACTGGGGCAAACAACAGAAAGTATTGTGTAGTAGTATTGCGGTCATTCGTCGATTCATTCGCGTAATTTCAGCAGATAAGTCGCTGCATTATGTTTGTGAAAAACCTGAATATTCTGGCTGGATTTGGTCCAACCATCAGCCTATATTCCCTAGATAGCAGTTCCCACTGCTGGGACACAGGCCTGCTCTCGGTGAGAGGGAGTGAACCGTAATCTATCATGCGGGCCCAGTGCGGGTTGTAGTTGTCACTTTTCGAACTTTTGGTTCTAGGACATGCCGGTTTCCTCATGACGTTTTCCTTCACAGTTTTGAGGGGAAGTGGTGATGAAACCACACCTCATACTTGTCGATCAGATACACCTCTGCCCATCCCTCACAGTTTACACTATGAGTATTAACATTTTCATATTCATGCGTCCAAAATTCAGTGACAATAAGTCATGTACATTTGCTACACATTAATTTTATACTAATTTGAATACACGCTAGACCAGTTTTTGCCTGAAACCGCTGACCTCAGCACTGTCATTGTTTTTAGGGTTCCGTACCAAAAGGAAAAAGGTTTATTACTGTATTTTCCTTATAAGAAATCATTTTCAAAATATATAAAGGTATTACAGAATTCCATTTTCCTAATACCCTTTCGACTTATGAGGGACCATGATTCCGTACATTGTGCGTACCGGAATGGAATTCAGTGGCTCCCATGTCCAATTTGGGGACATGTGGTTGATTTATTGGTCTGTTAATAGTCAAATAGTAAGTCAAAGTCAAAATATTGTAATTTCACAACTAATTAATTACATAATTATTCAAATACTTTATTTATTTTGATATGATTGATCAGAAGTTTAGTGACGGTAAGTTTTCATCTTCATATTTGTCATGGTTATCGGGAAGGAGTTCGTCATTATCACCAGCCCACCCTTTTTCCAACTTAGTTGGGGTCGCTTCCAGACTAACCTGGTGTAGCGGAATACCAGTATTTTACATGGAGCAACTGTCTCTCTGACCACCAGAACCCAGTTAATTAGTAACACGATATCCCTTCGTAAGACTGGTTGTCAGACTATCGGGCTTCTGACGACCTGTAACGACCGTCAAATATACAGGTATGATTTTAAGGAATTACATTTTCCTTAGGTTTTATTCAATTATAATAATTTAATTCATCAATACCACCCTCTTCGTACATTTAATCCCATTGAATGACTATTTCATGAAAAAATCAACATTCGATCAAATCTACTATTCGAATAAATATTTTAATTGGTAACTTGGACTTCTGCTCGGCTGCTATAAATAAGAGGCGCCATCATAAACGTAAGAATGATAATATCAGAATCATGCGTTACGATGACTGGCGGTAAGAGAAGGGGCTGACCAGAACCACAGGTTAATCTGATCCTGCTGCCAATGCCGTAAGCAGTGATTGCGCAATATTATGAAATAAAAATCTTATCTTCATTACGAGGCAGTTTCTACTGATATGTGTATTACTGATATAAGTAGTTCACATCCTGATTTTGTCGCGTTTCCCTGGATACCAGTTCACTCATTATAGCTTTTCCAGGAGATCCTGCTATTTTATTTGTCTTTTATCCTTATTTCCTGTTATTGAATTCGATCACTTGTATATTAATCTGAATGCTTAGTCCCGAAATAGCTGTGAAAGGAAATGATATACCACTACAACTACTAGCCTAAAGGTATCTGATAAGGTAAGGTAACCCATCCCACCGGGCATATAAACCAGATAATTACATAGCTTTTTTTTCAACTAAATGACGTCTACTGGCAATCGTCACCCTCCCAATAATGGCCACCATAACGGAAAATGTGACTAAGATTTCTGTTTAAGTAGTTCTGTTATCTTGAGAAAGATACGACTTAAGAATCAAACCAAGAACTATCAGTACCCACCTTTGAAAATTGCAATTACTAAACCATTGGGATAGCTCTAACATATAAACAAAAAACAAACGCACAATCCTTTAATAACATTAGTAAAGTTGCACTAGCAATCAATGATGAGTAAATTTATATATGTATATGTTATACATAGTACATATGCGTATGTGTGTGAAGCCAATGTACATAGCCCACTACACAAGCGTCGGTTGATTAATAATTTTACCAGGAAAAGCCTCCACATGAAAAATCGTGCATTGAAAATGTTTAAATATTGCCCACTGAAATGAAATATAGCGTTGTGATGCATATTGGTCATAGGTTAACATTTTATCTCGTATTGTGTGTAATTACGGGTTCTAGCCTCATCATTATAATGGAACTTTCATCAACACTCGTATTGAGGTTTATCGTAACTGCCTAAATCAGAGGTCCTTTATAATCTACTAGGTTTTGCCAGCGGCTTCGCCCGCGTATTATACGTATAAACCTTCCTGTTGAATCACTCTATCTAGTAAAAAAAAACCGGCCAAGTGCGAGTCGGACTCGCGCACCGAGGGTTCCATACAAATCTTTAGGTATTCACGGTTTATGCATAAGGTTTATGTTTATGAAATACATAATAATACATTGTTTTTTTCTAAATTTTTATATTTGAGTTGATTGAATTAAAGGTAAATTGCGGCTTACGATTTATGACGTATTAAAAAAAAACTACTTACTGGATCTCGTTCAAACCAATTTTCGGTGGAAGTTTACATGGTAATGTACATCATATATTTTTTTTAGTTTTATCATTCTCTTCGTTTAGAAGTTACAGGGGAGGGACACACATTTTACCACTTTGGAAGTGTCTCTCGCGCAAACCATTCAGTTTAGAAAAAATGATATTAGAAACCTCAATATCATTTTTGAAGACTTATCCATAGATATCCCACACGAATAGGTTTGAAGAAAAAAAAATTTTTGAGTTTCAGTTCTAATATTATAACCCCAAAATTTTTTATTTTTTTTTCTATTTTTGTGTAACAATCCTAATGCGGTTCACAGAATACATTTACTTACCAAGTTTCAATAGCGTAGCTCAAAGACTGTATAACCACTTGACTGCGCATACAGTGCCCCGAGCGACGCTCGAAAACGATTAGTATTTTGTCGCCTATGCATAGGCTGCGGTTCAAGTAGCCATTTTAGTTGTGACCAATTGTTAGACCTCTGTGTACGCTAAATTATTGCAAATAATATAACTAAATCTGCAATTATAACGCATCAAAATACCTTCATGCGCGGTGAAGTGGTGTGAGAAACATTCCAAGACTTCTAGTTACAAAAATGATCGCATAACTTTTCATCAGTAAATAAACAGTACGAAAAATTATTGTGATTTAATCAGATTATGATCCACCGTAGGGGTCTATTTAAAATGGTGGTTGGGTAAACCAGCACACTGTGTGAGTCCCGCGTTGATGTCTTTTGGAAAAGTCTCGTTCTTTCATTAGACAATTCTAATGCAACTATCCCTTACTTTCACTTTGTATTTTTATCGTAAAAATTAGTGCTGTTTCCTTTAATAGCTGAAAGTCTTTATCGAAAATTTAAATTAAAATGAATGCAAATTTTATTCAATTGAAATACTGTGGCTTCTTTAGCTTCGTCTTGACAATCCGTTTGTAAACTGGCGCCAAAACTACCGTGGCCATAGTACCTTCTGCCTTGGGGATGATATTCGACACTGTTTCTGATAGCTATTTCGTCGAATATGATAGTGGCGAAAGTTTTGTTCTTGGATTCTCTAGTTTTCATTTTATTAGTGATTGATTTTGATTAAATATGATTTCTTTGACTTTAATTGAGTATTTATCACAATTTTAAAATCCATTTTATCGATATCGACTATTTTCCCTTAATGAAGTAGAGCAGCCCTACGATAGACATACCTACGCAACTTGACCTTGAATTGACCAATTGCAGCCGCACGTTCTTCGTCGTCCCCCGGCCCGCAGTGGTGAGTCGTGTGCTAAGCAGAAATCGGCCTATACGCTCTCTAGTGGTTTTATTCTCTTTGGCGTAGCTCTTATAGTTTTGGAAAAAAGTGACTGTGACATACGGAAGGACAGACAGACAGACAGACAAGACGAATCTATAAGGGTACCGTTTTTTGCCATTTGGCAACGGAACCCTAAAAAAACCGCATCAAAATCCGTTGCGTAGTTTTAAAGATCAAAGCATACATAGGGACAGACAGAAGAAAGCGACTTTGTTTTATACTATGTAGTGATTCTCGGGTGACAGAATACAGCGCGGTACAGCTGAGTGTGAGTTCCTGGGTTAGTTCTCGGGTTGGGTAAAGTGTTATTGGGATTTTGTATCTGAAGTATCTCAGTAGCAGCTCGAATTTTGGATTTATGTCTGTTTGATGGCAATAGGGAGTCTCTCTGTGTAAAATACTGGTGGTCAAAATCAAAATCAAAATATTTTTAATTCACATAAACCTACATGGGTACTTATGAAACGTCAGAAGCTAGGTGCACGGTTCCAAATCGTTTATTCTAATGGAGAAGAGCCGGCAAGAAACACCACGGTTATTCTTTTAAAAATAATTGGTTTTTACAATGGTTTCAAATTACAGTGTTAATAAACGTTTTTTTTTTTTGTATTATTGTTTATTTGTAAACCTTATTTATTTATTTTTAGACTATGTTTTGCCACTGCAGGGCAAAGGCTTTCAATTGCTCGTTTCCACTCCTCCCTGTCTTGTCCCTCTTTTGTCGTGTGGACCAATCCCGTCTGGGCGTCAGGGTCGTCCCGTAACCTCTTCTTGGGTCTGCCTCGATGTCGTCGGATGGTTTCTGGGACCCACATGGGGGTACATTTTGCCCAATGGCTCGTTTGACATGCGGCAATCGTTGCTTAAAGTTATGTTATCATCAACGTCTACTTTACCATACATTTTTTTACCTTAAAAAGTCCCTAAAATTAATTCTTTGAAAAATTATTAAATTTTTTTTCTCCTTTTAAGATGACTGATTCAACATCAACATTCAACAATGATTGTGTTCAAATTCAGACATTGTGTCAAATAGGTTGTTGTTGGAAAAAAAGGACGTTGATGTAATTGCCAAAAACGTCCCAATCTAAGGGTTAGATATGCTTGTAGTCCTACTAATATTATAAACACGAAAGTTTGTATGTATGGATGTTTAGATGTATGGATGTTTGTTACTCTTTCACGCAATAACTACTGAACGGATTTGGATAAAATTTATAAGGTAGTTTTTATCCCGGTAGTAGGTTCCCGCGGGATATTTTCCGAACTCCACGCGGGCGAAGCCGCTGGCAAAAGCTAGTCTGCTATAATGTTATAAATCCACAACTCAGTAAATATGCTGCGTTATGTGGGTATTGTATAGTAATAGTCATTAAAACTCATTGGAACTCAACTATTAATTAACACTGCACGCGGCTTCATTCATCTACCTGTAATGTTTTCAAACGTAAATCAATATAATGTAACCTATATTGTGTGGGCTTAATACAGCGCTTTCTGAACGAACAATGAAAAGCAGCTTTTGGGAACATAACTCTCAGTTAAAAGCGATGTATTTCAATATTAATTATACTACTATACTATAGTCCTCCAGACCTCTACGGAGACTAGCCATCGGCGCGGGAGATATTATAGAGCACAAGTGTGAGTGCAGACACAGGGGCACTCACTCTTACCTCACTCTCATAGTCCGATGGGACGGCAATCCGTCACGACCGGATAGACCGCAGGACCAACCGAGGCACGGGCATCAACACCGCCAACTTCCAAACTCTGGGCTGTTCCTAAGAAATACTTTATATAATAATGACACTTTACCAACCAATAAACCTTTTCGAACACAGGAGCTAAAAAAAGACACCCCACGCTCAGCAGTCGTGTTTGTCACCACGAAATCAACGGGGCACTTATATTAAATACTAGCTTTTGCCAGCGGCTTCACCCGCGTGGAGGTCGGAAATTATCCCGCGGGAACATACTACCGGGATAAAAAAAGTACCCTATATGATAATCCAGGTTATAAACTATCTGTGTGCCAAATTTCATCCAAATCCGTTCAGTAGTTTTTGCATGAAAGAGGAACAAACATCCACACATCCATACATACAAACTTTCGCGTTTATAATATTATTATAGTAGGATACCATGTAATCAAAAATCTGTTCTGGAGGAACATCCACATTCCTAGCCCGTGTACAGTCGCGTGCATAAGTACCTCACAGCTACGCAAAATTCTTTGGTCATATTACCGGGTACTAAACCTTGAAAAGTTGTTGGTGATGGGCAAGGTAGACGGGAAAAGACCTCGCGGCCGGTGTCCTAACCGCAGCATGCGTAGCATGACCATCATAGAAACGGAAGAATAAACAAAATGGCAGATTGTAGAAAGATTTCTACCGTCTTAAGTACGATGATGTTAAAACTGAAGAGACGAAACGTTTCTATACTTCAGTCGACAAAAGTCTACGATGTCAAGCATAACGACCAATTTTTCTCTACTTTGACATTTACGGGTAGAACTATTTTTACGGAATGATTATCATTAAAATCTTACAGCCCTCTAAGTACATTTAATCCTATTGAATGACTTTTTAATCAAAAAATCTAATACCTAACTTACATCACTAGCTACTTCCCCGTTGCTATGGAAAGAATAACTGTCTTTATGTTCATAGAAACGCGAGTCTACGGGTCGCCCCGTGCCCGAGCACGGGGCGACCCGTAGACTCAATAGAAGAGATGTCAAGTTACATAGAAAAAAGTTAAAGACGAACTTTAAAGAACGTTAAAGACGAACGTTAAAGACGAACTTTTCTTTCTTTTCTTTCTTGGCCGTGTACCGTGTGACTTCGTGTATATTCCACTTCGTTCGGTTCTCGGCTTCTGTCATGGCGGTCGTAACAGAGTCCAGTCCAGGTGGTTACTTGGTGCGACCAGCAAGCGTAGTATCGCCAATTCTATAGACACCGAACGAAGTGGAATACACACGAAGTCACACGGTACACGGCCAAGAAAGAGACGGTAAATTCAAAGCGTTTGATGATTGAAATAAAAAAATGCTTTTCTGAGGAAAGGTCTATTTCATACAAGTATTGTTTCGATAATACTATGTTCGTAACCATAATATAATTTGGATATATCTATTGAAACTATAGGAGAAAATCGATTTCGAATCTTGCGTAAGTGCAAGGTTTGACTGCACAGTCAACGAAAGAGATAAGTGGAGCACCCAACTATAACTTCTTCCTAACTATGCTGCTTGATCAAAACTGTGACATTGTTCTTGTGATTAGTTAAAAGTTTCGTACGCACGCTATGACGCAATAATAATAAATTTTGCCTCTTATGTGGTGCAATGATGTTATTTTCTTGGATAGTTACGTTTCTTGTTGACTGTACTCAAGTTAATGCCTCATTGTATATACATACTAGCTTCAGCCCGCGACTTTTTGTGCGTTTGCGTGGATTTTGTTCGAAAGAGTTACCGTGGCCCTGGCATATAAGCAACTGAAGGAATACAGGTGGGTCTGAAACGTCCTTCCGCTCGACCCAGAGCGCGGGACGTCATTTGATACACGCCACCCACAAAAAAAAAAAGTATATAAACTATCTGTGTACCAAATTTCCCCCAAATCTATTCAGCCGTTTTTGCGTGATTGAGTAACAAACATCCACATAAATAATATTGCCAGGATTATGATGACGAAAAATATAGAACAGTTGTCCAAGCTATAAGGAAATGCAAATCCACAAAATAAGTTAAAACATGTCACTTTTGCAAAAGTAAATATTTTCAGTACATTTCGGGCTCGGCATGCCTTCAGTTCAGATACGCTATCAGGTTTTATCTACGTCTGCTTCAGGTCGACAACCTGGCGACTGATTTGGCTTTCATTGCAACCTCTAGGTTACCATTGTAGTGTGTTTAATACGAATCCTTAACATCTTGTAGTTCACCGTAGGTCTAGGAATATGTCCATATCTCCTCAAGAGATAGGTCATTTCTTTGTAATTAAAAAACGCTTAAAGTCTAGTCGCAGTTTCATGTTAGCGACTACGAAATGTAAAAAACTTGTTGTTAATGTACCTAGTAAAACTCAACGAATTTATGACATATTGAGACCGATGTCAAACTGTGAATGTTTATAAAATTAGGGGAATTGTCAATCTGGTTTTTTTTTTTGGAAAATAGGTCGTGGGAATAGACAGGAAGGTGTTAAAAATATAGTTATAACAGTACTTACTGTATATATCCAGCCTTCATGACTAAGACAGTCTTACAAATTACAATTCAAGGTCATCAGGTAGAAGGTTGGTTGGCAGAATGGCAGCTAATAATGCCAACATTTCATGAGCTCTTCTATATTTATAAGCAAATTGCTATATAAGAGTTCAGATTCGATAGAAGAAAATGTGGCCAAGTATTAACAGCGCGAGCGGCACGGATCTATCGATCAGGTAAAGCAACGCTTGCCGCGGTTGGTCCGTGGATGACCGCTCCGTGCCTCGGAATGAACGTTTAGCCGTTAGTCCCGGCTGTTACTGGTGGATCTTTGACACTCGTTCGTCAGAAGCCCAAAAGTCAGACAGCCAGTCTTCCAAAGCGGTATCGTTATTACCCAGGTCAGTTAAGCAGTCGCTCCATGTAAAATACTTCAACTGCATCCGGTCAAACTGGAAGCTGACCTTAACAAAGTTGGGAAAACGGTTGGCAGATGATGATACGAGACAAGAAAAATATCAACAGCCACACTCCTCAACAAGACTTAGAATCGTCATCGGGAAAATATGGCTTCACAATCATCTCCTACTCTGCTTACATCTGTCAATGAATAGACAGCACGTATATAAACATAAATACCTCGTCCCTATTGCCATCTACCGCCATTCCAGCGAAATAAAGCAGCATTGATGATCTGCGAAAGTGAGCTGTATTTACAGAGCCGAGTCGAACGAAAACAAACAAGCTCTGAGTCAAAGGCGTCCTAAAGGTGACTTTAAAATAATTATTTCGTGCTAGTTGTAAAGGATTCACACTGCAATCTCGTTCGGTCATATTTCTGCTTGTTATTTTTGTGTTGTACATGAATTCATGCGTTTTCTTTGCGAATTTAACTGATTTTTTTTGGAGTTTTAATCATTTAATTTAGAAAAAGTTTTAATACATATATTGTTTTAAATTGCAGTTTCTAATGCAGCTTGAAGAAGGGTGAATTTGAAATACTGATTGTTGAATTATTTCATCACCATTGCTCTCCAAATGGTGAGAAAAAACATTGTGAGGAAACCGGCATGTCTTAGAACTAAAAAATGGAGGACATGTGTCATCTACCAACCCGCATTTGCCTCGCGTGGTGTATAATGGCTCACTCCCTTTCACCTAGAGGAGGCCTGTGTCCCAGCAGTGGGAACGTTATAGGCTGATGATGATGAAGAAGGGTTGTCAAGTAAGCCTGGTAGGTGAATCCGCCATTAGCCATGATGTCACCCTGGCTGTCTTCCCACTGTTTTTTAAGGTCTCGAGTCTAAGTAATTATAGCTGCACGGGTCGATCGGTCGGGTTAAGCTTCGCTTGCCACGGTCTGTTGGTGGATGGGTGACCATCTTTCGATAACGAAACAATTGTGTGCCTCGGAAGGCACGTTAAGGTAGTCCGGACAGTCATTCGTAGATCTTTGACAATTGTTACGGTTACTGAAAAGTCTGGCAAACAGCAAGGGGTTTCGTATTACTCAGTAACTGGGTTGTGGATGTCTAATAAGCAGTTGCTTCATGTAAAACGGGCTCTAATATAGTTAGAAACAGGCTAGGCAGATTTATAATTGAACACTATGAACGGTTATTGGTTTATCCCTGAAAGATTAAAAAACAATTTGGCCATCTTTTTAGAAGTGTAAGTTTGCCGTCATCATCCCCAACACCAACGTCACCATTCATCGTCACAGCTCGTCCTACACCTCACGTGCTCATATTCAAGAAAATAAATGATTTGATATACTTATTTGAGTTCGGATTGCTTAACCTTACCTCTAAAAACCTTTAACAATTCATATATCCAGAACATCAAGAAGCATCCTGAATTTCGAAATAGCAGAACACTTCATCCCGCCCGTTAATATCAAAGTCCTTCATAATAAAATTCGGTGACAGCCGCTTTCAGCTGGCTTCACTGCCCAGCATTAAGGCTGTCAGCAGTGTCTACCCAGCGCTGCATCCCTGCTAAAAATGGAATCATGAAAATTGCGAATAGAACAAAAATAACAAGTTCTTTTGCTCATTATTTCTCATTAAATATGCTTCATTTGATATTATTTGTGGGTGTTTTGTACCGTGTGGTATCGGTTGTAAAGAATAACACCATCCCATTTCTTCCTGTGGGTGTCGTAAGTAGGCCAAAAAGGGCTTTCTTTTTTAGAGAATGGGCAGCAGCGTTTTCTATGCATTTTACCACCATATTGCGATCGCCAATCCGCCTGCCAAGCGTGGCGATAAAAGCAAACCCCCTCCAAAATTGGGGGAGGCCTATGTCCAGCTGTGGACGTCTATTGGCTGAAAAGATGATGATGATGATGTTTTTTTTACATGATGTTACGATAATTTTGCTTGAGAAAAGAATTTGAAATTCTGTGAACCTGAACAAAATCTATGATGAAACCAATCAGATTTTCTTAAGGCTTGAAATATTTGAGGAGATCGGTGAATCAAAGGATGGAATTCATTTCATTACGACCAATTCTAGTTTTATTTTCATAATTATTGGCATGATAGTAAAGTCCAAAAAGTACTTCAATTTCCAAATCAATATGTAAAAGTTTCTATTAACACAATAATATAATCTTTACTTTTATTACACACACTTAATGTCAATGTTTCAGAAAAGAGTCGTTAAATAACTAAGTGAGTATAGGCAAGCTGGCCGCTGCCCGTTCGTTTACCTAGCACTTTTTATTGCTCCTCATTTACATAATTCCACGACGTATCTTTTGTATAAGAAAAACTACTTTTTAGAGGAAAACATTCACGGCAGACAGACAGTTCTATCCTTATGTTCTCCTCGAAAAACGGAAACACAACGCGAAATTCATAAGTTAAAATTCGAAATTCGAATAACCTTTACTAGGTCGGTTAATTGTATGGAACTGAACTAAAAATAAACTTTCCTGTCATACCAAACCGCGTACAGTCATACTTTGCTCTCCGAAAACATTCATTCGAGGACAATCATCACCTAGGTCCAGGCAAGATTGAGTGTACTTATAGATACAGAAAACCACCAGTTTTCGACCTTGAAAACCCCACAATCACACAAATTTTATTCTATACTATAGGTCTTGACTACGAGTACCATAAACCGCTGTCATTACCCTTGCCTTGACGTACTGAAAACACAGAATTCCTATAACAATGGTGATGACGCACCATGCGCAAGCGATGACAGGAAAATAGCGCTTATTATTATGAAGTGTAATGAATAAAACTGCGTGGAATGACAAATATAGTTGTAATCACTCGACTACGGCGAACTAAAGGAAAGGTTGGCTTTACCGCCTGACTGTAGAGTTATATTTCTGTAGTTATTCCTTGTGATGATCAATAGTAAAGTAAGCAGAGAGCGAGGTGGTTCTAAATGAGTAGGAGTGGCCTGAATTCGGTATGTTATTCTTCGTTTTAAATGCTGAATTAATGTCACTGACTATTTATAGCTACTGAATTAATTGAAGCCAACAGGGGAACTAATTTCCTGTAACTTGTTACAAGTAAGATAGAACGTAGAACTTACTAATTCCATGGATACTGAGCAGCACCCCAATTGCGTAACACAGTTAGGATGTTGCAAATGCATTGCTTCATATGTTCAAAAACATCGTCCGCCCAACAACGTAAATAACGCAATGAATGTGATTGAACTGTCAAAATGAAAGCCTACTTTTAGTATGTTACGCAGTTATCCCACAGAATTACAAGCAGAGGTTAGGAGCAGCATCAGTTGCGGACCTAAGAAAACTATGTTCTTTGAAATGGTTTTCACGGGAGGCGATACTCAGACAAGTCATCATCATCATCATCATTTCAGCCGTAAGACGTCCACTGCTGGACTTAGGCCTCCCCCAATTTGGGGGGCTTTGCCATAATCGCCACGCTTGGCAGGCGGGTTGGCGATCGCAGTATGGTGGTAAAATGCATAGAGAACGCTGCTGCCCATTCTCTAATAAGTCCCTTAGTCGCCTTTTACGACACCCATCGGAAGAAATGTGGGCTCAAACAAGTACTTCAAAAGTATTCCTGGCCGTGACTCCAGGGAAGAAGCCCTTCTCACTTGGGTAGTCAGCCGTCTATCTTCCTGACTGGTTAGTACATATTTAACTTAGTTTTCTGCTGCACGGCTACTGGTGTTTCTGGTATTTTTTTTTTTTTTTGACAAGATTCACAATAACGAAGATTTTAAAAAGTACGAATTTGAACGTTATTCTAATGTTTGTAATGTTCATATTTAAATTAGCTAATGAGAACAAGCGTTTCATACGAATATGATACAAAAAGTTAATAAAATTAAACTTCATATTTGTATGAGATGCTTTCTTACTGAAGTAAGGTCCGATCGCAGTGTTTGAATTCAGAAATAGACGTTCTATTCAACTAGGAACCACATGAAAATAAAGCTAGATTTATAAGGAAAGACAATAGAATTAAATATGATGATATAAATACAATTATTACATAAATTTTTCCTTTAACACGTAGCGAAAAACATTATATAACAAAATGATTATGAAAACTAATTGATGCAGTTTCATGAATGATTTGTTTAAAATACAGTAAGGAAACAGCTGATTTAAGATAAACACTTGCATAAACATTTGTATATATAATATACGTATGTATAGGTTGATGATATTGTAATAAACCTTTCAAAAAGGGTTCGGAAACCTCATCCCTCTTCAAAATGCGACGTGTAACATAATTAAATACTTGTTACATTATGTTACTTTTTGGAAGTTTTACAGCGTAAGCAAAATCACATGTTATTGTTAGCATATGTAATGGAGAATGGGCAACAGCGTTTTCTATGCATTTTGCCACCATAATACGATCGCCAACCTGCCTGCCAAGTGTGGCGATTATGGCCAGTGCCCACAAATTGGGGGAGGTTTATGTCCAGCAGTGGACGTCTTTTGGCTGAAATGATGATGATGATGATTTAATGGAGACAAGCTATATTATCTTTTCTAATGGTAAATGAACTAGGTTCATTGAATCAACCCAACAACGCAATAAATGTTGTTGCACTGTCAAAATGACTAAGGGACTTACTAGAGAATGGGCAGCAGCGTTCTCTATGCATTTAGCCACCATACTGCGATCGCTAACCGCCTGCCAAGCCTGGCGATTATGGCTAATCCCACCAAATTAGGGGAGGCTTATGTCCAGCGGTGGAAGTATTTCAGCTGAAATGATGATAATAATAAATAATAAATATCTTTGGACAACCAACACATCGTAATCTGATCCCAAACTAGGCAAAGCCTGTACTATGGTAACCAGACAACTGATAAATTTACTTATATATTTCTAAATACATACATATTATAGATAAATTACACCCAGACACAGAACAAATGATTGTGCTCATCACAAAAAGATTTGTCCTGGGTCCAACCCACGACCTCAGTCTTTGCAGTCAGGGTCACTAACCACTAGACTAACAGGCCAGTCATCCCCATTTGAATGTGGATTTGACCCTAAATCGTCAGCACGAATTCCTTTTTCATTACATTTTTTTTATGATGATGATGGTGAGGGTGTCATTATGAAAGACAGTCCTACTGTTAGTGTGTTAGACCATTACCACGAAGAATGACAAATAGAGCTTAGAAGCAGCAACAGTAACCACCTAAGAAAGCTATGTTCTTTGTAATGGTTTTCACGGTAGGCAAAATATGGTTTTGTAAGGAAATATTTTTTTAATGCAGACAAGCTGTAATCAGCTCAAATATTTATATGAACCTAGGATTCATTCCTAGACTCCCTTGTATGCCGCACGGGTGTCCAGATATGTAGCCTAGGTTCTTATGAACCCCGAAAGCCCGAAAGTCTGACAAAATTAGTCTTACCAAGAGGTATCGTACTAGTAGTTCCCAGTAACTAAGTTGAGGAGGTCAGATAAGCAGTTGTTCCACGTAAAATACTGATATTCTGCTGCAGTTGGTTAAACTGGAGGCCGACTCCAACATCTTGGGAACAAGGTACGCAGATAATGATACCACGGGACCTATATGCTTACTAAAATAGCTGTTAAATTAAAAAAAAACTAAAAAACACGCTTCCATTGAAAACCAAACTAAAAAGTACAAAATAATGGAAAGAATTATAAAGCGTGGGGTGCCTGATATCAATAAAAAAAATACCTTAAAAAGCACCCCACGGTTTTTTTCTATTATTTTGTACTTTTTAGTTTGGTTTTCAATGGAAGCGTGTTTTTTAGTTTTTTTAACTATAATTTATTTTCAATTTTTTAGGGTATTTCGAATTTTGAGTCGTATGTCAGCGTAGTTCGTGACAGTTTTTTTGCCGTCCTGGTAACCCTGACAAGGTGATGGCACAAATTTATGAAATTATTGCATTGTCATCGGTCCTTGACAGGTGTGCAAAGTTTGAATGAAATCTGGTCGTTTAAAGTGGGTCAAAATCGCGCTATAAGGAGTCGGTTACAAACAAACATACAAACATACAAATATACCAACATACAAACATACAAGTGAAGCTAATATAAAGCGTGTAAAAAGCGTGGGGTGCCTGATATCAATAAAGCGTGTTTTTTAGTTTTTTTTAAACTATTATTTATTTTCTATTTTTAGGGTGTTTCTAATTTTGAGACGTAGACTAATGTCAGCGTAGTTTGTGACGTATGTCAGCGTAGTTTTCGAAGACAGTTTTTTTGCTGTCCTGGTAACCCTGGCAAGGTTAATGGCACAAATTAGTTTGTGACGTATGTCAGCGTAGTTTTCGAAGACAGTTTTTTTGCTGTCCTGGTAACCCTGGCAAAGATAATGGCACAAATTTATGAAATTATTGCATTGACATCGGTCCTTGACAGGTGTGGAAAGTTTGAATGAAATCTGGTCGTTTAAAGTGGGTCAAAATGGCGCTATAAGGAGTCGGTTACAAACAAACATACAAACATACAAGTGAAGCTAATATAAAGCGTGTAAAAACCGCTGTGACTGATAGAATGATAAGTAATTGAACGATGTCGAAATTCCCTAGCAAGCCTTGTATTACAATTTTTATACAAATATTATTATTTATTATTTTTTATTTTTAACATTCAGGTTGCTGAATGTTTAATCCAAGACACGAACTACGCAACGTACCGGACATAGCACGGAAAGAAGACAAAGAAAACGTTGGTATAGAAAGGAGTTCGCTCATATCCTTGATGAGATAATAAGACTTATTATAGTCAGCCTAAAATTAATCCCCACTGCTGGGACACAGGCCTCGTCTCTGTGAGAGAGTGGGCCTTAGTCCTCGCCGGCCTAGTGCGGGTAGTTGGATGTCGTCTGTCATCGATTTTCTTTTGGTTCTAGGACATGCCGGTTTCCACACGATGTTTTTGTAATGAATTAAAGATTATTTTTCTTTTAATTTGAACAGAAACCGATAATATTATAAACCACACCATAAAATATCATTTAATGTATTGGTATGAACCTTAGAAAAGGGCTCCTTAGTTGTTTTATTTTTTATCTAGCTTCTGCCCGCAACTAATTTCGCGTGAAAGTTGAAAGAAATACAATGTATTAAAATAACAGCCAAATTTTAATAAAACAACCTCTGCCTGTCTTCTACATCGCATCGCATCGCCCGACCACGCTTTCTGATTTTTTTTCTTTTTTGCTCGCGACCTAAGGGTTGTACCGTGATACCAAAGTATACAACCTTATAACCTTACTAAAGAATTTGGTTCTCAAATGCAAAAGTATTTTTCTAATCCGACTGGTGATTCCAGTTCAAACAAACCAACTCTTTAGCTTTATTATATCAGTATAAACTTATTTCTCATTTCTTCCCGAGGGTGTCGTAACGGGCAACTAAGGGAAGTCCCTTAATCGCTTCTAGTGAGTACTAGAGAATAGACCGCACCGTTATCAATGCATTTTACCACCATACTGCGATCGTCAACCTGCCTGCCAAGCGTGGCGATTTGGGCAAACCCCCCCAAATTGGGGGAGGCCTATGTCCAGCAGTGGACGTCTTACGGCTGAAATGATGATGATTCGGTTTATTTACGGCGGACTTAATGTCATAGGCATTTTCTCCCTATCAACCTTTGGGTGATGCAGAGATAAAACCGTGGTAAGAACAATTTGGGTGATGCAGAAACAAACAGTATTAGGTACCTACCTAATAAGTACAATAATGAAAATTGACGAATACACAAAACCGAGGGATTGAGTATCTGAATGCAATTGGAGTAAATCAGAGAGGATTGGCATTGACACTAGGGGGATGAGGCTGATGCTATAAGTGGGTCAACGGTTGAGGATGATTTGATGAATAATACTTGGGCAGCAATCATCATGTCAGTTTGTCTCCTTTTCCATATAAACTTTAAATGCCCCAAATTTCGTACTCGTCCGTCGGCGTAATTTTTCGTAAAAAGGGGGACAAAGAAAATTTAAGTCTCATGCAAGGGGTGAGCCTATTGCCGTCAACCGACCACGAAGCCAGTTATCAAAACTCCGGGCTGCTTCTGAGACATTCTGTGTAGCATAAGCAAAGCAGGCTTACTAGTCTAAAATGTTCCCACTACTGGAATACAGGCCTCCTCTCTGTGAGAGGGAGTGGGCCATAATCCACCACGCGGGCCCAGTGCGGGTTGGCAGTCACATGCCTTCGAATTTTTTGGGTCTAAGACATGCCAGTTTCCACACGATTCCCTTCACCGTTTTGACAGCAGTGGTGATGAAATAATTTACACGAAGTAAAGATATTGCTTGGTACATGGTAAGGTGCTCTACCCGATCTACAACACTACTTGATACTTCGATTTGTTCGAAGAATATAAGTTTAAGATTGTACTGTTAATTTGTCTCTCAGAGCTTCCCTACGAAGTAACTGCATATAACAAAGTCCGTAAGATAAATAAACACGGCTACAATATCGTAATATAAACAGGCCCGTCTTTAAACTAAACAAGAACTGCACACTCCATATTTTATAGGTACAAATGGTAGGTACACGGTATTTTTCAAGTGCAGCAGTAAAATGATACTAGCAAGGAGTCGGTTTCACGCATGCGTCGTGGCTAAATTGCCGGGTTGGCGACTCGCGCGCACCGTGCGCGGCGCATGTCACTGCGCAGGCAGGTTGACGCATGCGCAGTTTGCACACCTTGCGTTAACACCACAGGCTTGCTGGCTGCTTGAAATCGAATCTATTAATATATTTAGGTATAGTGTTCTTTATTTATTGTATTTTTATTGTAATTTGTTACTATCTTTAGTTGTTTTTATGTGGTTTTGTTGTTTACTTTGGTAACGATTATTCTTACGATGTAATAATAATCGGTTACAGAAATTGCAGATTTTTTTTTACTTTATTCAGTCTTTTTTTAAATTTAAATAACTGCCTAGAACATAATACCATAGTGCATCAACTCTTAAAAAAAGCACTATTTTATTTTACAACTTTATTCTCATTCCACACAAATCAGAGTCCTACAGACCCTGCAATTCTTAAGACACTTATTGTCAACCTTTCATTCAGGATAACGAGCGATACTTCGCAATAAGCGCACACGCAGGCGACTCGTAACTTTATTTCGCCACGATCGCGTTCACTTGTTATCTGTCAAAAATGCTCCGTCATCGTGACCACTGGAACACTGCGGCTCCAACTCCATTGCACAGTTTACTATTATTTTGAGTCCCAAAACTAATATAAATTAATCACTTAAATAATATCGAGCGAGCGACCTAAATATTTATAATAGTAACGAGTACTCGAAATTGCCGCCGAATGATTTTTCTCTTCGGCGCGTATCTGTAGCAACCGTATCGATCGGCACACGCCCCATTGCCGGCGCGCTATCCACGCCGCGTCGCGACCTCCTCACTGCACGTGGAATGGAACGCGACAAACTGGAGGTTCTTTTGTCATGCGGTGATTTGCAAAACGTACCTAAACACGGTAAGGGCGTAGTCGGTCGACAGCCAAGTGGCGCACTCTCGTGAGAGATGAACGAACAGATAAATCTGAGAGCAATGTTATGTTACGTCCGCATTCCGTGTAGCACATACATTGCTCTGTGACGCCGTTTCAGACTTGTTGTGCTGAGCGGCCACGCGGCAATGTAGCTCGCACAGAAACGCACGCTCAATAGTGTTCGGTACTCGTCGGAGGTCGATGGTAAGGGGCGCAGGGTCGCAGAGCTAGTGCGGCCTCGCGGCCCTCTTCGCCGCAACGCAAATCGTTGAAATCAAAACTTTCACGCTACGAGAGCGCTACGAAGTTTTACTGCTACGAACTTCCTGCTACGCCGGCCGTAGCGCGGCGCACTCAAAACTTTGTTCAGAAAGCTTTTTTATTTGTCACTTTCTGTTATCAGTTGACTGAAAACTTGAGCTCTTTATGTTTGAGCGTTAGGATTCAGATTTCAATACTGTGCGTTGTTATCAAGCGGGTGAATAAGATATTGTGTCTCATATTCTGCGTGCCTGACGACCCGTTATAAAATGAGGTCTATTCGTTTTTAGTAATTCTTATGAATTGATACAAAGACTCGTTTTTGCTTATAGAAAGTCATCTGCTAAACATCGAAACTCTAAGCAGTGCAAATGAATAAAACGAATGATCGTAGATGCGAACAGTAAGTCTGTATGCAGTGAAACTCGGGTATTTCCAGTGGTCAGACGGGTGGCGGACGAAGGTATTGTGGTGTCCAGGCAGCAGGCACTCAGGCAGCTCTCGGTTCAGTTTTGTTGTTCGAGTCGCAGGTGGGCGCTGCGGGCCGAGCCGCGCCGAGCCGGGCCGAACGTGCCCGATCGCCGCGCCACAGCGACGCGATTGCCGGCGGGCGCGCGAGCCGCCAGCTCCAGTCTGCGCTCGGCCTCCACCCTGTTCGCTTGTGATCGTGACGCCGTGCTGTGACACAATTGACAGTTGTTATCGTGAATCGTGTGATGTTTTCGTATCGGAACTATGGTGTATCCCAATGAAAATGTGGAGTGATTTTCAGGTAAGTCATCGTAATTATAAGTATTGGTATGTTAAGTGAAACGGCAGCGATAGTTTCGCATTATTTCAAATTCGACTTGAGTTCCCAGTCATAGTATTTTTGTTGAATAGTTTTGTTAAAAGTTTGTAATACTGATGAAACTCGAAATCTAGTCAATTTATGGACCGAACTATTGTGATAAACTTATGTTAACTACAAGTTTAGTGAAATATTTTTCAACTTAGAATTTTTTTACCAAGTGGGTAGAAACGTTTAATTCTTTTTGGAGGGTGATAGTAGCTAAGTGAATATATGGCTTTTAATTAGCTAAAGTATTGAGGTAAACAAATATGTTATTTTACTATCCAGTATGTAGATAAGTAAGAAAATATATTTTAGGATAGAATATTTTAGCATTATTCTTTTACTTTTTCTTTGTTTCTTTATACGGACTACCAGTATCATACTTTAGTCTGCTGTAACTTCTAACTTTTCATTGTAGTTCAGACTTATGAATATAATATTGTGCAACTACAGAATTGTACCTTTCATCATACATTAGGTATTGTCTTAGTTATAGGTTTATAACTTTTCTTTAAGGGCCCTTAAAATATTCATAAAGTTTACAAGACGCGCGCCTTTTTTTCGAACTGACAGCTCGGCGCGTTTCCGGCGACCTGTCAAACGCCATGTGATAGATAGAAGGGCGCATTCGGTGGAGTTTTAAATCAAAGCGCGGTATTCGGCTCGAATCTCGATAACTGCGCGACGCTCGAGGCGAGCGAGAACTCGTCACAGAAATACGTAGTTGCTGTTGTCTCGTTCTGTCGCGCGGCGTTGTCTCGCTCTGATGGCGGGTGTTTTTGTGTCGGAGCGGGTTTTTTGTGCGCTCGGCGAGGCTGGCGCGGCGGCGCCCGCTCGCTCGACTCCACTGACTCCACATTAATTATCGCCGTGTTGGCTGTTGGCTCGCCATCGCCAGCCAGCCAGCGCTAACGCACTTTACTTTCTATATTGCTACGATATTACTGGACTCTTTTACAATGCGCCGTGGTTTTTACTCGAATATAATGAATAAATGGATGACCACTGCGATTCGTTAAGCTGAATGATACTAAAACAGACTGACATTGGTTTAGAATTAGACAATTTAGTAAGACCTTCAATTAGACGTGTAGCAGAAAAACAACTCTAAACTTTGTTTGAGGCTAAACAGTCTATGTTTGGTCTTGTTTTGAAAACCTCTTTCTACAAGCGAATAGGAGTGTGATCAGAGGTTTGTGGGTTTTCCTGGTAGCGGCTAGGGGTGCGTTGCTATGGCAACGGCTGGCGCGCCCCGCCCAGCACCGGCCCAGAGCGCCTCCTCCATTCCACTTATTGAGATTTACTCCTCAACTGGAATCGCCATTGGCGGGTCCACTGCGATACCTTTTGGTGTTCTTTCTTTATCTGAAGAACTGAACAGCCTGTAGGCGAAAAGTTCATTACTACCCTGGTTTCGATTTCTTTTGTACTTCTCTGACCTCGATCGTGACTAGTACAAGTCTAGACCTAATCGGTCATTATTTTGAAATATTATACACCCACCCAACCCTCCGCGCGCTGCAGAGGGTCTTACCTTTTCAAGTCTTCGGATTCCAAATAAAAATACATGTTTATAGGTATGTCTGTCCTTCACGACACCTTTAAACTTTAGTTTGGGAGCTCCAATCCTTCGCCAATACATTATTCATATGCACAGTTTCAGTATACGGTAAAAGGAAAAAAGCTTTGTTGGGACTGCGTGTTGTCGCATTTGTAGGAATTGATGACCGATCCAATGATACTTTTTTTTCAGTGCGGTGCCTACGCAGAAAAAAAGTCTTAGTAAACTTGGTAATTCTCAGTTTGGGAACAACGGAGAATCATATCGGTCTCTTACCTACTGTTCCTTCTACTACCATAAGTCGAAGGCCCAGGATGTACATGTACATTCACCGCAGCCCCTACTGGTACCATCCCACCATGTCTAGCGGGCCCCATCACCAAATGAGGCCGATCGCACGTCCTCCCATAGAGGCACACATGCAACACTGCAAGCCACTTCTTTAGGCCTAACAAATACAATACTTTCATCAATGACATAATTCTAACGGTTAAAACCTAAATATATCTTGTTCCAAATCCTTTCCGAGAATTGACTTACCAATAGACAGACTCGAGTCACCCAAAACCTAAATATATTCTCTTCTTATAAATAAACTCGTATTACCCGTACAAAAATTATATAAAATCCGTTCTATTTATATCTTGCATACGTTTTAAAGGTTCAACATGTGATAAGCCGTCAGAATAAATGTATAAGTTATATAGTTGTATTGGGGTTGTTTTGTAGGTCTATGGGGGTTGGTGGGGGCGCGGAATGTGACTTGTTGCAGTCACGTGCGCTAAGAAACTATGCACAAACTACCCTCATGCACTTATATAGTTCACTCTCCAAATGATTCTAAACTCTCTATGCTAAAGAATAAAATCTAAATTCATTCGTATAGTATAAACAGTTTACAGTAACTAGTTTGGCCACCCAATGTAATAAACTAGATGCCGTACCCGGTTTTGTTCGATCGTTGATTGCTGCCTTACCGTCGCGACTATCTTCGTTTTTAATGAGAAACGCTATAACGAAACTAGTTTCACCCAAACATTTGTTAAATATATCATTTCATGCCTTCGTTATAGCTTTATCGTTTGTTTCTTTGTAACGTTTGGAACCACCAAATTAGCAAATATACGTCATTAAATTATGAATTAGTTATATAAAGAAATCGAATATTATAACTGTCTACCGTTTCAGCTGTTTTTTTTTTGTTATTCGTTAGGTAATGTTTACAAAATCTAAGATATGACTAAGAGTCATAAAAAGTTTATTACATAAAATTACATAAGTTATTGTACTAAGTAATATATTAGCGAAAAAAGATATTACTAGCAGCAAAACGTATTAACAAAAAAAAATTGACAGACGATACACAAAACATAACATATTACCATAATAAATAGTTCGTTTGAATGGTGTTATTAACCTCTGAGTGAACGATCTGTCCATATACTTAACTGTTTCATAAAAAACTATAGATGATTAAAAGGCAGAAAAACCGCGCGTCACCATGACGGGGCTTGTCTGGGCCAACGATAGTGAAATAGGGTGTGAAGGCGCTCCCGACGGTCAAGACCAAGTGTGCCACGACAGCTGATGAGATTGGCATCTTGAAGGCAAAAAATGAGATCAACAAGTGCTTATTGTAATAGGTTATAGTTAAAGAACGCTATGGAACTCGGAAACTTAAAATCGATTTTGATTTGATTTGATTTGACTTGTTCTATTCATGTGTACAACTGGGGGGTTTGTTTCTTTCCCAATAATTTGACATCAAGACGGGGTATCTAATTTACTTTTCCATAAATACTCAAACTTTCCTTAACTTGAAGACTTTCTTTACAAGTCTTTCTGTTACTGCAATATGCCTCCATATCACAAGGACAGTATATGAGACCTAATAGGTACCTAAAATTTAATTTTCTTTTAGCATCTGACCATAATTTTGAATTGTCCGTCGCATGTAGAAAATCCAAAAGCAATCTTTACCTAAAACTTTGTCTAAAAAGCCAAAATAACTCATCCGGGATGTCCTGATCATGTTCTGTCCATGATATTGTTGAGTGACCGGAAGACAAAGTACAGGAACAATCCGGTTTCTTAAAAAAATATACACTCCAGCTGCACATGCAATGTGGCGTAGTTGGGCGTCTTCCGTCGGCTCGGAGGAAAGAACATCTTAATTATGAAGTATTTCTATAGGACAATGGGACCGAGTATAGAATAAGATGTTATTTTAATGCGGTGTCTTGGCATTCTTGAGTACGTAGTTGTGGACGTCATCCATAGGACGGTAGGATAGGAATTTCTGCAATATATTCCATTTTGATTCTAAGTCAAGCGATATTTGCGTGTTTTGCAAGGATTTCGTAGACCAAAATTCGTAGGACCTTTTTTAGGGATTTCGTAGCATTGCTACGAAGCGTGGTTAGATAATGCGTAGTCGTAGCTACGCGCTACGAAAAAATGCACGCTTTATTCGTGATTATGCGTTTTAGGCCTATTTTTTTTGTAATTTGTCTGAATCACTCTTTATACGGTCACTGGCATTTTCTAGAAACTTCTAACACTGGATCGTGAATTTTGTAAACGAATTTCATTCTTCATAATATAAAGAATGAATGATATGAAGAATGAAATTCGTTTGCTCGTATGCTCGTATGTTTCGGTGACTTGTATTGAAATCACGAGGAGCGTCTCCATTTCGCGCGTCCAGTAACAGCTCCGTAACAATGTAAATAGTTGCCATACATGGCAGAGATTCTAACCTCACTCCACGCACGTTAAATAAACATGTATGTAAACAAGCGGCCCATCAGCCGCATTATGAATCAACGTCACAATGAGGCTCCTCCTCAAGCACATCGCGTAATAATAACAACTTTTATTACACATTTGCCGTTAAATTCACGCTCGCATTGTAAACAATCGACCACGTGGAGTAAAAGTAATAGTAAACTCATAAACAAATGAATGAATTAGCCATAGCGGTGCCGACGTCATCGGCAAAGACACGCATAATAATCGCTTATGCAAACGAGCCTAATTATGTAAAGCATTATGAACCGCGCCGACGTGTTTTGACATACGCTAACGACCAATTATATGGCCATTGTGTGACTCAATGAACTTGAAAGACATACAATAATATAGGGCATCGACACGCGCTGAGCGACGCGTCGACACCTGTTTAGAAAAAAAAAAATGTACGTGAATGTCAGGTGCACCGAATTCAAAGCGCGCCAATATTTTATTATTACTGTTATATTGGGCCGGCGAACAGTTTGTTTACCATTTTTTGTCGGTCGCTTGTTGTCATGTTTGAGATGCATTCACAAACTCGTGTTGGCTGTCTCAATAACTTGACATCATATAATAATACGGTTCGTTTTATACAACTCCGTATTTGTGCAAGCGAACCTAATCAACATTCAAAATATCAGATTACAAGTACTTAAAGTAACGCAATCTTATCTTTGCTAAATGTACCGGTTAGATAGGAAATTGGGAAATTTTGGTTTGTTGATATTTTTTGCTAATTGCATACCTTCAGCTGTATTTATCAGCCAGCACATAGGACGAAGCATCGAGATCAGGGGGATAATAAATAATTTCTTTGGCATTCGCGAAGTGTCTGTTCCACGCTCTAAATATATTTCCCATGGCCTCAATGCCGCCTCGCGACCCAATTACGTCTGGCAATAAAACAATATGTGAGTCGTTGAACCCTCCAGTTTGGTGTGATGGCTATGTAAACATTGCATCTGGGTAAACAAGCGGGCGCGGCGTGTCCGCGACGGACGCGAGACGAGACGTGCCGCCGCCAATAATTTATGTTAATTCACGTCATTGTATAAGAGTGATTTTTTTATTGCAATCTTGTTTTGACGGTCAAGTTCGGCACGCGGCGAAAGTTAAACAAGTACAATAACTCTTGAAGTTTCCACCGCGCATCTGAAACGATCGCCGTGTGTCGTAAACGAACATGAAGGCTGAGAGCGTGCACCGTGACATACGTTGAACTTACAACGCTCCGTGCTTTACTACTACTTATTTTATTAGTATTCAGAGCAGTGGATTCACTACTTCAGCTGCTTTTACTACGAAAACAAATCAATCACTACGTGCAAATCTAACAGTCTCGACGACCATCATTTTCAATACTCCAGTGTATTGAAAGTGATGGTCGTCGAGACGTTAGATTTAAACAGAGTTGTAAAAAGTTATATGGGTAGGTTTGCTTCATACTAGTAGTAAAGTTTCTCTGATAGAATATCAAAAATATCGGTAACCGCAGCAAAAAAACTCTACGCTTGAAAGAAAACGTAAAAGTAAAACAAAGGTGTAATTTTGATTTAGCATCAAATGTTTGTAAATAATGTTTTACTACAGCCAGCAAGTAGCGTAAAATCTTGTTTATAATTATGATAATAGCTTTATTATATACTACTACAAATCTATTTCGTAGGTAGTAACCATTAATCACTTATGAATGAATGAATGTTATTATTATACGGCAACCGGTCAACGATATCAGAATGTTGTAAACGTCATTTTATAATCATAAGCTCATAAATAAACATGATGACGTATCGCGGGTGATCACCGATCGGCCGGACTCGGAAGTGGTCTGCGCCCGCGCCTGCCCCCCGGTATTCCGGCGGGACGTCGGCGCGCGCGCATGGCTCACCTCACGCATACGCGGATAATAATTATGTAACAATGTTTTGACATTCGACAACGACACATTTAGCGCGGACATTAAGTGGATCAATGAACTTGAGCCGTTTGTTGTGCTCGCGGTTACGCAACGATCGGCGTTTGAGTGAGATTAATGCGCGCGGATTATGGCACGCGATACATTTCAATTTACGTTCCGTTTCATTCATGACTCGAGATAATGACGACGTACTCGTTCCGCTTGTTTATTTGCTTGTCGCCGCCGGTGTCCGCTCCGTCTCGCGGACACTTTACATACTCGATCGGCGCTGATCGAGCGCGATTTATGTGCACTCGTCGTGGTCGCCATGCGCACACGTCACACCTTTGTGATCAGCCGACACGCTCAACTTCTTCAGTAAATCGAGCAATAACTCAATAAGCGTCGCCACTTCGCCAGGTCGCCGCTCGTTCGCGTGCTCCAGGAGAAACTTTCAACATAAACATTGTTTATGTGAACACAAACATGTGTGCGGCGACCGGCACTAGGAAGATCGTACTATTAGCTACAAGTTTGAGCACAAGACGGCGGGGTGAAGGGAGTAAAGTCTTCACCCATTGACGGTTGAAGCGCCCCGCGACACTTTCACTGCTCCGTTATTGCAGTTACTACGCGCCTACCGTGCACCGGGGGGTGTCGGGCCGAGGGAGCTCCGCCACCCTACTGCATTCACCCTCGTTCTCACCCCGCGTAGGGCACTACTCCAACAAGGGTGCATACCTTCTAAATTTAAGAATACTATCTCTAGCGTGATGTATCTCGTAGTCGCTTACGACTTGAGGCACCTAATGATAGAGAGATAGAGAATGGCACAGCGATGTATTGAGACAGTAACGAATGCAGAATGTTAGCAGCGAGCGTATCGACGGAGATCGTATCTCAAGTCTAGACGGGCAGGCAGTCGCTCGAAGTGGGACAATGTCAACTGTGAGGGCTCGCTATTATTTGCGTAGACACGTGTGCGTCGGCCGAGGAGCGGCGCGGCGGCGCGAGTGACAAGTGCTCGTGAGTCGTGACGGAAGTTTGTAAACAGCGCCGGCCTTGCTCCCTGTGCGCCCGCTGCACCACCGCACCGCACCGCACCGCACCGTACAGCACCGCACCACACTCACCCGGTCACGCACAATCTACATCGACGTGTTCCGATATCCAATTACACACTTCTATCAATTCATGAATGAAAATGATAATGTACCACCCGACCGACCGTGACAATCGATTCGATTCATATCTGCGAATCGAAGACAGGTGGATTACTATTACTACGGGTGTAACAACAAACTATTATCACGCGCATACCGGCACGATGTTATCGCAGCATCGCGGGTGGTGTAATCAGAGTCTTTTCGCAATGTACTTAGTTCGGAGGATGAGTTCGAGTCGAGTGGGCGAGTGAGGAAAAGTGTAGATCGCGGTCGCGTCCTTTGGTAGCGGGTGTTCGAGCGGCGAGCGGTGATTGATGGCCGATAGATAGTCGCGCCTCGACATTGAACCCGGCTGCGGTGCACGCCTACACTAAATATATCTATTGCGGACTTCCGCTCGTGACGTCGCCTGTGACGTAGGCCCTGACGTGGCAGTCGACGTAACATTTATTATACTTTTTGTTTACACTATAAAACGGTATTTACATTGTTATTGTTGTGTGGGGTCGTCGTCTTATCACTTTATTGCTTTACGGTTCGGTTGTCTTTATTGGCTACCTGTCTCTCGATTTCACGTTTACGTGAATGAAATTGCCGAATACAAGAGATAATTAGAAATAACAATACATTACGTACACTTCAAGAAGTTTTCAACAAGAGTAGTCATTCGGATTACTACAATTTCTGTTAGCTACGCTTTTCTCGCCTACGCGTGTTTCGTAGAGGGTCTACGAGGGCTCGTGAAATACGGCGCATTACACAAAGTGGGAAGTATTAATTTCTGTGTCTGTAGATATTATTTTTAGCCGGTATACTGTTGTTACTTGTTAGCAAGTTAACTGGAACGCTCTCGGGACTAATCTCCTAAGTGCGTACTGTTCGGAAGAGGCTGGCTCCGGGGGTGGGTTCTCATTAAAAATTCATTCTTATTTGGTAGCGGGTTCGTAATCAGCCGCAAAGGGGGGTGCTACTGTACGTGCTGCGTATTCTTCTTTATCTGCTGATTTATTAGTTTTGATTGTAGAATGGAACTTTATGTTTGTTACTTTTGATTATTTCGATTTTTTGGATTATTTTTTATCAGCAGAATTGAAAAGATTGGTATAAAAAAAAGTCTTTAAAACCATCACCACTTAGTTCCAAAAAGGCTTGAAACTAATAAACGAAACTTGATAAAGAACGAACGCGATAAGGTCCTTCAGAATAAGCCCTTAGCAACTGACGTAGCTAGCATTACGAAGGCGAAAATTCGTAGCCAACTGATGAGTTCTACAGAAGAAATGTCTTCTACTTCTTGTCTTTCTCTAGCATAGAATTTGAACAAAGAACGACTCTAATCATTCAAATATCAGTTCTCGCCTTTATCAATTACGATGTTGCTACGCGGCGTAGCGCTCGTAGCATTCCTGCTACGAAAAAGGACCTCCCGACTTTTCATTCCGAACTTTACTCATCACAAAAACCCAACATTCCTTTTCCATTAACAGTAATGACTTCCATAACATGTATATAAATAACATTATCTTACGGGTGTCACTAGCCCAATAGCTGGTAATTAAATGCATAGTCATACATTTTTTAATAATTGGATAATTACAGTAATGTAGTCGCGTATGTGTGTGTTCACCATATTCCCCCATCGGGTGGGCGAGGCGGCCCCCAACTCATACCGGCTCGTCTCTTTGATGTGCCGTACCATGGGTCCTTTCGAACTCGATTGTTACTCGAACCAGGAAAATGGAATGTCTGACAGGTTTTTTGTTCCAAAGAACATTTAAACTCAGATCCATTTTTAGTTTAGATGCATTACAATTCTGTGTTAATTTACTATGTTTAATCCATATGCTACGAAGACTATGAGCTTTTTCCTACATAGAAACTGCACTAAAAATGTTCACAGATAAACAATGGTCTCTCTCATTAAAATTAAAGTAGGGCTTACAGTTTCAGTTTACTTATTTGGAAAGTGCACTTACAATTAGTACTTTTGTACATTATTAGATCGAGTCGAGTCTCGTTGGTAGGGGCGCAGCGAGGGTTGGCCCCCACGCCGCCCCCTCATCCCGCCGTCCTAATCCTCCACCCCCCGGCCAGTGACGTCACCACTTACAGTTCTTTTTTGGCAATGAAAAAAAGTGATGAAGTTATATTTATTACACGTTTTCTTTCACTTTTGAAGTCTCCGAGGTCGTTGTTTTGTTTATTTGCTGTTCTATTAACAAGGGATGTTTATCGTTTTATCGATTTTATCTGTGAGAGAAATGTAGGTGCTTTAAATGTTTATCCCTTTTTCTGAAAACTGATTAAAAAGTTGCGTCGGCCTTCTGAAACTTTACCCAGTGAGTGACTCCCTGCTAACTTTAACTTAATTGATACACGATACAATCGCCGTCGAATCGTAAATAAACAAGGTTTTTTTTTTAATAATAACGGTCCTAAACCGGTTGTGATGTGAGCGGCGTGCAGTAGGGTGCAGTGATGTACGCATCAATCACAGATCAGCTGATCGGCGGCGGTCGTTTTCCTTTTCATCTTGCACTTAATTTAATTAATTGTTCGCCGCGGGCGGCACGGCCGCTCGACTCTCGGTTAAGCCGACTAACCGCTGAACTAAAGCCTCTATAAACTTACTACGTTTACCTTCGTTGTGATCAGATTATGAATGAACCACGTTTGATCTCAATTTAATCTAGTTCCGAGTGTAGTACACGTCGGGTGGCTCGCGACTCGCGTGCGACCGTTGTTTAACGTTTCGTCTCTCGTATCGATGATCATTACTCTTTCTTTATTTGTTTTCACACTATTATGCCCCGAGATGTTGTGATCGCGTGGGCACGAGCCGAGTTATGTCATGTACCGCTAACAATGGTGATTTTCGCTCGTAACCAATCGACAATGACAACTGCAATGGACCGCAATAAAGAATCGTGTTTGTGAGACGACCGGCGACCGGTCCTTTGTTCGGTTATCCACGCGTTCCTACCGAAACAGGTGCCCGTTTAATGGGGCATTATTTTGCATTCACTGGAAGTCAAAGTCGAACAAAGTCAAAGCACAATTTGAGCCCGAGTGATAGTTCGCCCGCATACAGTAATGAGGCGCAAGCGCCCCTATAAGAACCAATTATCACAAGATTGGGGAACGCCCATTATATCCTTCGACTTGGTGACTGGCAAATCAAGAGTATCAAAAGTGTAGCGTCGATGTGAGCTCGTAACTGACGTATTTTTAAAGGTATTTCAGTTGAGCAAGTGAACGTGTTGAGAGGGGGCACCTCGTATCGGCTGCTAGCGTTGTATTTCTCATACGGAACGCGGTGTTGCAACGTCGCGTCGGCGTGTAGCAAGACAGCGCTCTGTATCGAGCACAGAGAGCGGTTGTCACGTTGTCTTCAGCCGGCGTATGGCACGCGTGTGGTGCGCGTGTGTGCGTGACGTCAACGCGCCACTTTCTCCATACTTTCGTCGTTGCTGGTGCGCTAAAAAACGGCGCTCGCCTAGACGACGACTATTAATACACACGATGCGACGTCGCACGCTCTGTCGCGCGAAACGATACGGAATTATTGTTCTCTGCGTGCGACAGGCGTGCGTGAGGTGTCCGCTGTCGACTCTCCCCGGTGCACCGAGCACAGCTAACTGTTCGTTAGTTAGCTGTAGCTTGCACTTTTCCACTTATTCACTCAAATATTCAAGTCGTTCAGTTGCTTGGCAGTCCGGTTTGTTGACGAATGATCACATTAGCCAGTCGCGACTGCGAGTAGTCGCTAATGTGACGGGCAAACAAACTCCGCCAACTGTACGCTCACGCCCGCGCCGAAGGTTGACGCTACAGTTGTCCGGCCCACTAATTTTAAAAGTACTTTATTTCAGTCCCAACAATTTGTGCTTTAATTCGCACTGAAATATCGAACAAGTAAAATCCATTCGGTGCCATCGCACGCCTGTCTAATTAAGCTCTGTCATAGACTCTTCGAAGGCTCTATTACGAGCCGCCTCCAAACTTAGAGCGGACTATAACGCATTTGGTATTCAATCAGTAATTCTTGCCGGCGGAGACTGGGTTTTATGCGGGGGTAGTAAGGTCGATAACGCGAGGGTGGAGTGAAATTCAGCTCGCTCAGTGTGACAATTACGGCGATGCGGCCCGCCCCGCGCCGCCGCAATCGATAGGCCTACGGGGGGAGCCGGGAGGGGCGGTGAGGGGCGGCGGCGGCGGTGGCGGTCATTACTTATGCAAAACAGCATCGGCACTGCGAGCGGCGTGCTGCGGCCTGCGGCTGCCGAGCCGGGCCGCACGCACCGCCGTCACCACCGCCGACAGCGACCCTGCTGCTGCCCAGCGCTGTTGACCTTACTCTGACATCGATTATCGACCCACCACACCAATGAAACTGACGCAGCTCTAATACCCTGTCCATGTTTCATTTACCTGATGACGCCGAATAAAATCCTTTGTTAGCTCGCATCGGGCGGCAAAGTTCGGGCCCCTCATCTGAGTTGGCGCTGAGCTAACGGACCCGAGCCCGGGACTCGTTACTGAACTGGGAGTCGTTCTTTGTGCTCTCCCTCGACGAGGGAGCCGGAGGGTCGCCCCTGACTTTTGTTTCGTGCTGTATTCAACTGGATGGATGCAATGTATTTAAAGTACGACATCAAAGCCGGACTCTTAATTAAATCCTGAAAAAAGGATACCACTGTCCAACTAAAGGCAGAGTTACTGTGGTGGTATTCGCGGCATAAAATGAAGATTAAAATTGTATTCACATGGTTAAGTAAACATGGTTTGTTTTTACCTCTCATCAAAAGTAATCTGAACTGAACAAATGGACATACCAGACGTCAAGAGAAACATCATACAAGAAGGAAAGGAGGAAAACTATCGACTTGTGTTGTCAAAGGCTTGAAAGTAACCTCATATGAAACACTACAAAACAGCCATTAGTACATATATTTAAAAAACCATGTAAGAAAAAGTTTGAATCATAAAATTAATCCTAACCGTCGATGTCGTCGAACTAGGCTAAGCTTTTGAAAAAGCTTCACTCGGCGCTTCGCTTCTGCGATAAAGTTTTCGCGCGAAAACTCATTCCCGCGCTTTATAACCTGTGAGTTTCCAAGGCTTGGAGGGGGAGGGCTTTATATAAGGCTCCCTCTCGCCCCTCGCCCTCCCGTACATAATGTAATTGGCAACAGCGCCGATCTTCGGGGCGAGTATTGTGGGCGCTCGCTCGAGCGACGCTACACGACAACGAGCAGCGTGCCGCCAACACGGAGCTGAAACTTCTCGAAAAATACGTCGAGTTTCTGTTCGCGAGACCTCGATGATGTTTTTAGTATCTGTACTAATGATATCGAACTTTCCGTGTAGACTTTACTTGGAATATAGCAATCTGCATTTATTTAAAAATGAATAAGTAAGAAAATATTAGCTTACTACTTACTAACTTTTGCTAGCGTCCTAAATTATCCCAAGAGAACGTAGTACCGGGATAAAAAGTATCCCTTGTCTAGGTTATAAACTAGCTATGTACCGAGTTTCATCAAAATTCGTTCGGCCGTTCTCGCGTGATTCACTTAGAAACATCCAAACATACAAACTTTCATAGTTATAGGCTAGTAGGATTCTAATAATGTGGTCAGCTAAAAGCTTGTATTGTTTTCTAACATAAATTAATAATTGTTTACGTTTTTCACAGACTGATATCAATAGAGATAAAAGAATGCAAGCATGCAATGTTTATGTTATGACAGATTTAGAACTAAGCAGCAGTTATCAAATTCTGATTAATATTTAATAATAAAACTATCACTGATGGCTTCATGAAGCTTATAAGATATACCTTTATGAAATCAAAGCTGTCCAATGTCAATACAATAATGTTTAAAGCATAAGAATGTAAGATTGTGTGCGGCGCGTTGGTCGGGTCGCCGGTATCGGCTCTTATCACACAACAGCGGTGTTATCAGGCTTCAAGGTGACGGGCCGATGTGAGCCGATTGCACGACTGAAGATACGACTGACAGTTATTATGTGTTCAGTCCGATCCTGGGTTTCACAATTATGATAACGAGATCGATTGCAGCGACAATCACAGGAAAATTAACAAAGAAAACAGCTTATTGCTTATCAAAGGTAGAAGGTATAATAAAGGCCGAAAAAACATAATATCGCGGTTCAGTAGATACCGATGCATGTAGGATCTAGCACAAGTTCAATAACACGGATATTACACAGTAACAGCACTCCGTAATGAGTCACGGATCACTGTAATCAAACGCACTATCAACTTTAAACTCTTCCAGTATTCTCTTCAATACTACTGAAAGACTTACTAACACATGTGATCATCAACTCGTACTTTTTATCGGAACTAAGTGAGAAAGTAAGTTGTTGCTAAGTTGTCACATGTTGAGCGGGAACTCGTGCAGCAATTATGTATAATATCGGCGAGGCCACGTGCTCCGTTGACGTTAACAAAGTTTCCCGATGCGGAGAAAACTTTGTGACATGTGAGTGGTAGATACTTACAATATGTTCTGTGGCACGTTCCCTGCACCCCGCACCACGCCCCGCCGACGCCGGCACCGCCGCCGCCGTGACTCAGCGGCGCCCTCGCGCGACGTCGCCCCGTCTGCCCCCATGGAAAATTTATACCCACCCTCTTCCCAAGATCATTACGAGACGACTCCTGTAAATTCAACCTTCTACCGTAGAAATAAAGACCGTTTTCGCCCACTCCGACGGACCAAGACAAAGGAGCACCAGCAATTTCGTCGAAAACAAACCTTAACTCCTGTGGGATATAGTTTGTAATTTATGTGACGAAGTGGCTCACGTGCTTTGAAAACGCAGCAGTGACGTCACAGACCTCAGAGGTGGCTATGAGGGCGGCACATCATCATGTCTATGTCCTTTTTTTTGTACTTAGCGCTAAGCCAGTCCAACAGAATAGAGTCCTCTGGAAAATCGATACTATCGTGTAGTTATAAATAAGATACGATTCTGAACTTTTGGGAGTAACGAATGCCATGCTAAAAACAAACCAAAAAGAATTTCTAGCTGTAGCGTGTCGCAGTGACACCGTAGAGCTATGCGCTCTCCCTTAATTCCCTGCTGGTGCGAGGTGGCGCGTCTAGAGAGCGTGTGCTCTCTCATCTCCTTAATTCGTCCTTCGCCGCAGCCCCCTTAATTCTCCCTTCTAGCATTGCTACGAGGGAGGGCTCTCACTCTCTTGTTAACCCGAGTTCGCCCCCCTTATTTATGCCCGGCGCGTGGGGGCGGCGGGCGGTGGGCGGCGAGGGGGTCCCATCGACGTCCGTACGCCGTGTCTATGTGCTGGTGAATTAAGAGCGAGTCGGCTTTCATTTTGCTAAAGCTTCCACGCTCGTGTGCTCGCCTTTCAGGCGCTGCTTGCTGGTGTGCACAGGGTACTTCGTGCCGAACTCGACTCTAATGCGGGGGGATAAGATTGCATGCCGCTCGCCCCGCCTGACTCGCCTTCAGCGTTTTATAACTTCAGAGGGCGAGGAGGCAGCAGAGTTTTTGTGAGTGGAAGGACTTTTTTGAGTAACGTTTTTTATGTTTTACTCGGTTAGGGTTCGCTAAGATAACGACATCTCACAGAGGGTGGAGAGCGTCCTCATAGAAGATACATGGTCGACAGCATTGCTGTTTAATAACAAATAGAATGTGACTTTCATGAGACATTATGCTGACATGATTGGGAAAACCTGTATCTATGCAGAGAGCCGACGTGAAATATGACAGCAGGCTTAAGTTTTAAGAAGATAGGTACTTACTAGTGTCGAAACTATTTAGCAAAGTTCGCGAGAAGACGGGGACGTGGTGGGTGGCTAAGTCAACGCACAACGTCTTCGGAGAAAGTGAAATTTAGCACAAGTTCGGAGAAATACAACTGTGTTCGGCGCCCCCTCGCCCTCACGACTTGAGGGGGTGGCAGTCGGCAAACGCGGCTTATAACAATTAAGTTTATTCGCTCGCAGGTTTTTCTCTTCGTCTCAACAAAAACACTCGAAGTTAAGAGTTAAAGAAAATAATTTCATTTAGTTTGTTCTGCGGTGTCGCCGCGGCCGGCCTGCACACTAGTGCCCACGTGTACTCGCAATCTTCATCGTATTTCTTTTTATTCTGCATATTTCGAACACCAAAAGTTTTGTCGAGTTTCGTGAATTTCTCAATCGCAATTAAGCAAGGTTTACAAGGAAAGTGATTGCGCTGAGGACTCGAATCCATTATTAAATAAGCCCAAAACATTGTCACATTGGTAAGCCTTGTTGTCATGCATGTCCTCTCAACATAATCTAGCCTGCAGCTATAAAATGCCAGTTGTTGCTATGGTATTGAGCGTTCAGCATTAAATTGGTTTACCACTAATTATTAAAGCTCGCAGTAGTCTCTACAATTTCCAGTACTGAAAATATTCGAAATAAACGAAAGAGGCGGCTAATTAATGTCGAATTTTCCAGAATTTTCATTTACTCGTGAAAAACCGGAGCCTTTGTATTGATTATTTTTATTAGGCTCATTTTTCGGGAGGTGCAGGGGTTGTCATCGTGTGTGATGCATGCACGTCGGGTTAAAAATGGCGAGAGCAACTGCCTCTGTGACGGTTGAACGACCTTTGCTAAGGTGTCGGTTTCGGGCAGGTTATTTAGTGCGGGGCGGGGGTGGCAGGTGGCGCGGGGGGCACAGCCCCGGGTCGCCAGGCAACGGCAACTGGGTCACTCCGGGCCTGCCCCGGCCGCCCACCAATTATGTACACGCTCGTTACCGGACACGCGTTTTTCAATCACATCCATATTTAATTGGGCATCACGAAGCTGGAAAATGTGTTTGAACCGCCATGTTTTACGAGAACTTTATTTGAATTGCATTACGTTATATTGGTGCTGATTTTACCAATTATTGCTAAACGTTTTGTAGGTATTTAACGTTCGGCCTACGGTGCTACGGTTTTATTAGATATGTGCTACGGTTCGTAGACAGCCTACGTGTCTTTGCTACGATAAGCCCTTTTAGAGTTAGTTGACAGATTAGGCGCATATAGAAAATTGGGTACTGAATGCAATTTGATATTGAGGAGACGGGTCTTAGAAAGCATTGCGTGTGTGATAGGTGGCAGTTAGTTGAGCGTAGTGCCGGGCACGCGGCCGCGGCGCGACTCGTCTTCCGGGCTCCTTACAAGACAAACCTGTGCCCTAACTTGTTGCATGGATGCACCGCGGAGGGTGCGGGGGTGGCGGGGCGGTGCGCGGGCGCGGGTGCCGGGGGGTCGCGGAGGGCCGCGGGGGCGTCTTCATAGTGAATGGGCGCGAGATGTCGTGGCCGGCCGCCACGTGCGCGTATGGAGATGTCTCCATTGATAGCCGTGACCTCGCCCTTATCGCCGCCTGTCGATAACGCCCGCATACATCTCACTCACTGTCCATATTCCTTAACACCTCGCGAAACGTAGGTATGTCTGTTAGGAAATTCCGTGGCTAGCTGTACGTGTTGGTCAAAGCAGCTAAATTGTTGAGGTTACTTTTAAAGGAAAGCTCCAAGTAATGGCAAAAACTTCGGTTCGGTAAAAAAAAATGGAAAAAGGTTTTTATTCGCAGATGTGATCGATCTGAAAAAGTCTTGTCGGGACATTCATTCTATGTCTGGCTGATGAACCTGAAAACAAGCTTAATCAGTGTATGATTCGTACTTGAAAACCTATGTTCTGCAGCGTGCACCACTGCACAGTGGTGTACAAACCTACTTAGAACAGCTCTGTTCAGTAAATTGGCATAACGGGGTCGAGTGAACTCGTAGACAATTAGCATTGAGCACGGCCGGGCGGGCGGCGCATAGCAAGTGCAGCCTTGACATTGAGTCGCCCTAATGTCGTCGCATCGATTGTCGGAATGCGAACAAAACCATCTCCGACCGGCAAATAATAATAGTGTCGAACCGATGAATGAGCATATTAGCGAGCGGCGCGGGCGCGGGCGGCCGGCGCCGAGTCATTACGCGCCCCCATTAATCACTGCAACAATCGGCCGATATCTCGCTATTTACAAACGGGGAGCACGTGTTCACCGCTCGTACTACACAGAGTGTATTGACCCATTTAGATAGCTCGACCTTCGCGCGGCCATTGTGAGCGAAAAACATAAAAATAAGTTTTATTGCGGCGTCGTTATGCGTATCGCTGCGGCGCGGGCCGCCGCCGCCGTCACGCTCGCACCGCCCAACAGCTGATCGCGACGTGACATTTTTATTTTATTCGCTCTCTTCCGGGGATTCTCCGAGATACGTGCCAGTGACGTCATTATCTGCCCGCGTACGCCGCCACCTGATTTATTATCTCGACAGGCGCGATATAAACTCCACCCCCGGATCGTGATTTATATCGTACGAAGTGCACTAAGTCTAACAATGTCAGTGTTAAGTGTAAGAGTGCCTTGAACCGGTCCCGTGTGTCACATTGTTACATAGCACATAATTACCTGACGTCATATGCACTTTTCATTTGCTCATTGATAATGGCAGCGCGTTAATCCTATGCCGTCGAATCCGATGCGATGAATCCTATACCGAGAATGGATTCCGCGGACTGTCCGAGTTTGTCAGTGGAAAGAAGCAGTGCTACTTTATGTCCAAAAGCATTCGTGAGTCCGAGCAGAAAAGTAAAACCGACTGGCATATGAGGCGATGTTAACTGCAGCTGGCAGCCTTGCAGAGGAGTTTTTTGCACCAATGGGTTGCGTGGACCAGTTAGGATCGGAAGTTTGCTTACGTAGGGTATGTGTGGATGTTCGCAAAAGGCATCTCGCCGAGGAGCCGAGCGCGACACTACCGACATTCCGATCATTGAGCGGGCGCCGGCTGTGTTCGGGGAAGCGTGCGTCATCTCTCTACAAAAACTACAAATTTTCCCTTTCATTGCATCGAGTGGTCGCAGCTCGCAGCGCGCTGGACCACGCTCATCATAATAAACGCATAACGCGTCGGCTCGCACGCGCTCACTGTAAACAATGCGTTTCGGGAATTCCCTCTCTTTTTATGCGGGATCACATTCCCGAGGGATTCCTTTTGTTTGCTTTTCAACTGTTCATTTTTTTTCCTCGCGTCACCTTGAAATTATTTGACTCTATTGACACTTGTATAACGGTACGCATAGATTATGAGCTTTTTGTGAGCCCATTCAACTGATCTATCATCTTACAAAGCGCCTTTATTGTACTGCGATAAGAGTTAGCTGTTAATGCATTTTTCTTTCTATAGATTGGGTTGAAAAAGTAGACAGATACGTTTGATTTTGTTGATTTGTATTTTTATACGGTTTTAGATTGATGACAGGCAATACAACCAGTTCTTACTCTTTCGTACGAATAGAATGTGTACTAAATAGATGTACCTACTGACGGATAGATTGTAGTTGACTCAATGGCTAATCAGTAGAATATACAAGAATTAAATCAAATTGGCGTAAACGCGAATTGTTATCAACAAATCCAAATTAAAACTTGACATGAAAGCCGCCATTTGTTACGGTTAGGTGTTGGCAAAAAAATTGTATTACACAACACAACTACTGTTAAAATCAATCGTGTACATGCAGTAGCCACAGGCGTGAAATAAAAAGCTCAACAGAAGCACTGCGGCGAGTCGCCGAAGCTGCGCGAGCGGCCCACGAAGGCACGAAACAGGATGTGGGACTGGTTGGCACGCACACAGACGCGCACAGCGCACGCGCACAGCGCACGCGCACACACGCACACAGACAAGCCCGCGCGGCCTCGCCGCTCGCCGCTCTCCGCTCACGGAAATGTGCGTGCCAGCCAGGGCTGCGACCATACCGACTTCATATTTTATTTTTATCATTCCTTCCACTCATGCTGCCGTTGAAATTTGCAAGTTTATCGACTGGTAAAAATACTGTATTTCTTGGGATTATTGTATTTTGAGAGCTCTGGATTACGGATAAAAAAGTGATGTGTGGATAGAATGGTGGTGAAGCCGTTTTAGGTGAAATTTGTGTGTTGTTTCGTTAGTAATGTCTCTGGTAGCACAGCCCTGGTGCCTGCGACAGGCGAGGCTACCTTCGTGCCGGCCGCGTACCGTGCACATGCCACGCCACGATAGCCTCCGACTTTTTTGACAACTCATTGTCTCCGAGCAGGTTGTTTGACAATGTTGCACTGCTCTACTTCTGAAATTCGTGTCAAAATTTCGTTAAGAGCCCATTTCTTTACTAAAAACACATTGCAAAGACCTTGAAAAGAGAATTTAGTACGCAAAAAATAACGTTTCCTTCAGTCAATAGCTATACTATCATAATTCACACCCCGCACACAAAATATTCAAATAAAACGCAAACATTAGAACAAAGTGAAGTGTTTACGATCTGTAATCTCGATAGCACGGAACAGGTCCACAACAAACCGCCCTTCGGAGATGAATGAAATTACCACCGGCGGTCACGTGCTCTATTGTACTGAAAAGGAGCGTTAATGGCTTAATCGGTCATTGAATCGGCTCGATACTGCATAGCGCAGCCTCTTCGCACCGCTCTTTCATGAATGGACGAAAAAAAATGAAATAAAAATACTACGATGTTATGACCGTGGCGTCGTAAACAATCGTTATTTAAACAGGCATCGATGTATTCCACACACAAACACGAAAGTTGCGTTAAACACGTGGGTGGGGAAATGTCACCGAGACTCGCCACTGAAACTAAACTAACAACGACTGAAATACAACAACAATTTATTTGTTTTGATATTCTCTACATTCGCTACTTTTCGTTTGATGCCTATGCTACCTATACAAATACATAGTAGGTGACCTAACTTTTTTGACAAAAAGTAAACTGTAAGGAAAATGTGCAAGTAATCAAAAGAAATTCCATGGCTTATAATTCCTATAACATCTGACGCATAACGGCGCCATCGTATTTTCTCATGTGGGTAGAGCGACCCCATAACGTGGCTCAGCACACCCCATGCTATCTACCCCGCTTTATAGTTGGCTGTATAATACAACGTCGTGGAGCGCGCGGCGGGCGCCGGGCGTAGGTAGCTGTAGCGCTAGATACCGCGCGTCGTACGACTGTCCGTGCGCCTGTGTGCTGCACGTGCACACAGGCGCGCCCCCGCCGCCCGCGCGCCGCGGCCCCCGCCCCGCCGACCCGCGCCGCTCGACATGGCTGTGGCGCTGTGAGGCAATGCCGTTGCCGTGCCGCCGTCTATTTGGTCTCCACAATGCCATAGAAAGTCTCCGTTCGACTCGCCTCGCCGACCGAACTTTTCCTACCTCCTCGAGCGAGAGGCGCTATAACAACGTCGCCGCTCCGACGACTCGTCGAGTATGACTTCTCAACGCATACAGTAGAATTCTTTATGGTTGTTATTTTGAATAAGCACTAACTCCTCGCCTCGGCGCTATAGCGAGCGGTACGGTTATAAAATGCCGCATATCCGAGACTAGCGATAAAATAAACGTCTGACGTTTCCAAGTTTCGAGCGGAGAGAACGAGCGACGCGCTGCGCATCAGAAAAAGAACTTTACGACAAGATTAGAAAGAGCGAGCGGAGCGGCAACGTCGCGCAGCCGCGTTCCAGAGGCACGGAGTGGCAACGCCGAGCGCCAACGTCATTTACTAAATTTATTTTCATGAGCGCCAGCGCTGGCGACGACACTGCCACATACATATAGCGCTCGCGGGCGCCGCATGATACAACCTCACGCTAGATATTATCTAGCTATTTCTGCATATTGAAAACTCGTCGCGCTCGTTTATAATTTTCCTATAATGAACAGTAGGTGTACGACTGTAGAGGCGTGCAGTAATCGCGCTGTACAGTGAGGCGGCACGTTTTCCGCGGAGCGATAAAGGGGTGACGCAAAGTGATTATTTGCAGCGTTGCGATGAGTGGCCGCTGACTCAACGCAACGGCAGGCGGCGACGGTCGCAACACAGCGCAAACTCGCAACCTAACCTACTAACCGATCATGCGGTGTTGGCTTTTATTATGAATTCGTTCAGCACTCTACAATAGCTACGGCTAGCAACTTTTTGCGATCTAAATATCGGTATTAAGTAGATATATTATTCGCAACTAATAAAAATCATTAGTAGGTATATATTGGCGCTTGTACGAATCATTAAAATTTTAATAACATAGATTCGCTTGTAGTTAAAAGTATAGGTAGCCGAGTAATTTTCGTTTAATATAACATTTTCTGTACTTATAATAATAGGCGGTATAAAGGCTACAGTATCTAGGCAGGTTCTGCGAAACGCGTGTGCCTCCTAATTGTAGTGGCAGGTGCGGAGGCATCTGCCGCCTGCTGGACTTGCCACTTACTAGTTTATTTTTTCCACGACGTGTGTATCGCCACGCACGGTGTTCGCTGGCACGATGCATTGCAAAATTTCACGATGACCACTAACGAAAGTGGCAATGTATAAGAAGGTAATTCGATAAATATGCGTTACTGCGGTAAAAGTCAACGTCTGCATCCGTCACTTAGTACTGCGACGCTGCAGCTGCTAACATGATAGCTTGTTATTTAAGTTTAAAATAAAGATAAGGATACAATTATAAGACACCATGTTCAGGTCACTTCTTTTTGATAGTCCGATAGATCGGGGAGTTGAAAACGGTGATTTGTGTTCATGTGTAGTTCTGTAGGGGCAAAAGAATGCGTTCTCAACTCCGGTAGAAGGGTCCGATGATCCCGGCGGGTGCATGGGTCCCTACCTGAGCCGCTAGGGGCTGCTCCCCGGCACATTGTCGCTAAAAAAAACTGAGTAGGGTCGGCGCACAATAGAGCCCAGACCACCCTACTGCCAGGTACATTGTGCGCCGTCTGTTACTCTAGCGAGCTCGGCACTGATAGGAACATTCCATGCGCTTTACGTTCGACATTCAATTTGAAGCTGATATTGTAGTTTTTTGTTGGGACTAGTCATGAGGCAATTTGACTTTTTAATGAGGTAGTTTGAGATATCCAGGGTTTTTGTTTAAGGCCTAAATGTTTTTGAATACTATTCTCCACTCTACATTTTACTGTAGGTTTACTATGTGGCTACGAACAGAACTGCAAAGTCAATAACAAAAGCAAAACAGTATTGTTTACCCGTAGATAAGAGTTTTTGATTTCCCGAAGAAAAAATCCAGGTTGATTTGAATAAAGCAGTAAACCTACCTAGTACCTAGGCTACCTTTACTGCTTTGCGGACACTTGAATTTATAACAAGTTATTACTCTTATAGGTATTATAACGCTTTCCATTCGTTTTCCGTAGAATGCATAAAGCGTCTCAGCTTACGGTACTTGTGGTAGTTAGAGAGCGGCGCCGCGCGACTCCGCCTGTCTGCTGCGCCCACGCACCATTGTGTACGGAGTCTCTCCACCACTCGCTTCACATCCGCGTCTACACACCTACCTCGCTACGTTCATCCATGCATTACATTTTGACTAGAGTTCGAGTTCCATTCTTCAATTATTATTCCTCAACATAAGAACTTAGACTCAAATCGTTTTCATAAAAATGAAGACGAATTACACAATGTCACTGTCAGTGTCATTACGAACAATTCGAATGTTTTCAGTGGAATGTTTATTCTGGTATCTATTTTAATCTATTCGATTTTATAGTAATTATAACTAAAAACGTCATCAGAAGAAATCCCAGAGCACGTATCCTTAGTTGGAATGCAGTGAGTAACCATTTTGTTTGTGTATTTGCAGGGCTCGGGCGGCGGGTGCGGCGCCAAGCGGCGCGCCGGCTCCCCGTGTGAGGGCGGCGGCAAAGTCGCGCGCTGGGAAGACTCGATCGCGCGGCTCGAGGCCGTGGCCGCCGGCGCCGGCGGCGGAGACTGCTGGCGCTCCGAGGAGGAGGAGCGGCGCGCGTGCCGCCGGCGCTGGTGCGGCGGCTGGTGCGGCGCGCACGACACCATCCGCGCCGAGAACGGCAAGTCCTACCTGGAGCTGGGCGGAGCGGCCGCGCGCGCCTGCTGCGACGGCCGCGCGGCCGGCCGCTGCGCTTCACGCCGCTGCTACCGCGAGAGGCGGTTCAAGATGATGAATCTATGTGCGCTGAAACTAGCGCGCCTTCGCCAGACGGCGGACCCTTCGCTGAGACGCTCGGTGCTCGTCTGCAACACCTTGCGCGGCATCGAGCGCGAGATGGAGCGCGAGAGCGCCGAGGAGGCGCCCTTCGAGCCGGCGTGCGTAACGGGCGGCGCCGCGCGCTGCGAGTTGCTGAACGCGCGCGACCCAGCAGCTGGGCGCGCCACCCCCTTCCCCGCGCCGCCGCCGCCGGATCGCGATTCTGGCTACGGCGACGAGGAACAGCGCACCATCGACTGGGGCTCCGTGCTGAGCCTGTCGTCGAGGTCGGCGCTAGACCCCCCCGAGGACGCGTGGCCCGACGACTGGGGCTGGAGCGAGGACAGCTTCGTGCGGCTGCTGGTGCCGACGAGTTAGTGCACGGCGCGCGGGCAGGACGCGCCCGCGCCCCTGTGAGCGCCTGTGATAGCGCGGGCCGCGCCGCACGGTGAGGCGGGCCGCGCGGCCGGCTCGCGCGTGCGGCCGCGCGGAACTCTAGTCGGACGCGACGCGCCGCGCGGCGACTCGCGCGCCGATGCGACGCGACGCATACACGCAGTCAGTAGTTAGTATTATGTAATTGCAAAAGGGAAGGTGCTAGCTTCGGACGTGACGCAGGACTTAAATGCGAGCCGAGTTATTTTTGATAGTTTTATTTTCTTTAAGTGAATTCCAAACCGAATGAAGAAGTGACTTAGCTAATGACGTTATTATCGTTTAAATTAAAACTCAGGTGTTTGAAATTTTGTTGAAATTATTATGTAATTAATTAGGTAAAATGACTATATTTATTTCGTTGACCAGAAGAAGAAAAGTGACAATTTGAAATTATTTCTGTCTTGATATTTTCATTGAATAATGTTTCTGAACAACGAGTATGACTTATTTCTATTATGGGTTCCGTTGACTCGACGGAGATCTCTGGGCTGGAGTGCGCTCCGCGGCCGGTTCGAGACTGTCCTGGATTTCAGTTAGTAATAGCGAGTCGTAAAGCTCGGAGCGCACTCGGCCGCTAGAGATGTGTACGTGTGTCGTATTAATAGTAATGTGTGGACATGTGCCGTTCTGATACCGCGTCAATGCTGTGTTGTGCTCCTGCAGTGCGTTGGTAATGCGAACAATGACGAACAAATTGTAATAGCTAGTACCTTAGTACTTAACGTAACTGATGAACTTTCATGAGTTCCACATCCACCACACGGCCGTGTGGCTCCACTCGTAACTGGATGTCAATTAAACAAGCCTTACCAGCTGTGACTATGAAAGTTTCATGATTACAGGAATCGTGCATTTGAATAATTGGAATTTGTAATACATGACTGAACCGTGGCTGTAGGTACTTAAAATCACTCATATTTCGGAATTGAGAATTGTGTCCATTGATTCGGATGCCTTCTAACGATCCATTTTAACTCTATTATAGCCGTTAAGATCTTTTTTTAGACATAATCAAAATAACAGTAAATCGTCTCATCGAATAGTTTATTTACTCTACTAACAGTGAACTGCAGTTCCTAATACGTAATTAAAACTAATTAGAACAATCATTAATTTATTGGAAACATCTACCTTCTAGTTTTGTACTCAACTATTATTGTTAGGAGGCATCCGAACTTAACAGATTAAGGCTTCGATAGAAACAGTTAGTCCGTTGATGGACTCTGTATGCATTGAGATTTGAAAAGTGTAATAAACCAGTTGAATAATTGTAAAAATAGTCAAAGTTGAACAACCCGTCGTTTCTAAACAGAGGCTGGTAACGGACAACGTCCTCGAAACCGAATGACTGGACGGAATACTTGACTTGACACGTTCTCTCATTAGTAACATCGGGTTGTGTGACGCTGTGCCCTCGGGACGCTGCCGGTGGCAGGACTGGTGGTCGAGCTCTGTGGAGACATGTAGCTGTTGTCTGTACCCTTTGAGATTGTTACCTGTGTCCTTTATTAAGATAATTCCGTACTTAAACAATTGGTTTACTCAGTAACTATGTCTAAAGCCGACCACCACCCCCGAGCCGGCACCCCCACTGCGCGAACCACGGAATTGTGACTGCATGGACCAAACATACCTAGCACAACTTTAATAGAGCAAAGTACAAATTTCAATAATAAGATGCATTAGTGCTCCGGCGCATGTTTGTCCACCGTTGTCAATTACTCAAATATTTGAATTGTGATTCGGTAGCTAATGAGAGAAAACTCTATGTTCTTAAATTTAGTGTACATATTATATACGGAGATGGGCATTATGGCGTGTCATCGCGCCCGTTGTAAATATATTATGTAAAGTAATAATTTTATTGATATCAATGTCGACTGTCGGGTAGCTCCACCGCTGGGCCGGGAGCCGCGCCGCCCTGTTGTATATTACGACCTCTATTCTGTCCAATACACTCAACAAGTACAGATTTACAAGTTACATAATTATGCATTATTAATATAATAAGATGTCACAAAATTTTATCGCCAGTACAGACCAATAATATACATGAACAACGTTTAGTTATAATTTTGGGTTCTAAACTCATAAGTGATGCACTGAGTAACTGAATGATCAGCTCAATCTATTTTATTTTATGGGTTATTTCGCGTTAGATGTTTTGTTGATGATGTCCGTATGGTTGGTTGTGATGGTTTACTTAAGTAAGTTAGCGACTCTCCGGCAAATTGCCCTGTTTCACTCGTACCGATTACATTTTACTCTATATTTGTACTAACATTTTTGACACTGTTTTGTATCCCTGACCCGCGAGTGCATTACTTAATTTTTTGAAAGTACTTAAACCTAATTAGTCGATACTTTCAGTCATCTTCCTTAAAATATTTCAATTAGTGTTATATTTGTTTTTACTCGTGCGTCAGGAATACGAAACATTAAATGCTTGCAATATAATGTAGGTACAGAAACTTCTTTATCCTGTCATTTTAAATAAAATAGTCGACTGATTCTTCAGTCTTCCATGTCGGGTTTTCAGTGAATGAATATTTGATTGTATGTACTATTTGATTGTAAAATTTAGTACTAAACTAAGTGGTGGGCCCTACCTTAAATTGTATTTAATACTCCTTGACTGTTATCGTTTGTGTTGCGAGCACGGCCCGCCACACGACACCGGGACCCTGGCGCGGTGGCGGGCGCGTTTCCCGGTCGCGGAGTCGCACGTACGAGCGACCTGCGGCCGCGCAACCAGGCCGCACTATGTGTTGTGACCTTCAGCAATAATTATGATGACAGGTAGACTCCTTGTCGCATCCGTCTTTACTCAGTTGGGAACGTTTCAAAGAGACGTTCGCAACGTTTTCATACGTAACTTTACGACTACATTGTATAAGTGTATTTTCCTTAGTGTTTTTCATTGCCATTGGTTACCAAAAATGACAGGATTTTTATTGAAACTATTGTGAATATATTTTAGAAAGAATACTCTCGTTAGAAAATTGAGAAAACCATTTTGAAGGGGCTCATATTGCACATCGAATTGTTAAATCGTTCCTCATGTTGAGAGTATCTCAAAGTCGTTTCTCGATTTGTCTAATGTAAGATATATAATTGTAATATATTATTGTTTAAGCCGTTGTATCGAAAATAACAAGAACAGGAATAATTTTGTGAAACAATGGCACAAAGAATGAACATAAATATTATATATATTATAGAAACAGAAATGTGGCTATAAAAGCAATTTTTATAATAAATATTTACTGTTGAAGAACCTTTGACTTTTATTCCGATATATCTACATAATCCTAACCCCAGCATCAGAATACACAGGACAGTTTGTTTTAAATAAAATATTAACTTTATCAAAGAAATAATATTAACACACCATACACGATTTTTTTCACTACCAAAATCCACACAACACGTCACATCACATACAGTCACGCCTTTTTCTCATGGGGGTAGGCAGAAACCACGGAACGCCACGTGCTACGATCTCTACACACTCCTTTTGCCTCGTTTAGGTTCATACAATTGGTCATACACACACGCCGGTTGCGAGTACTACGCACCTGACCTTTCTGAAGAACATCACCAATAAAGGCACTATATGTCCTCCTAGGGCGTCCCCTCCCGGTGTTTCCAAATTTATTTTAAACTAGCTGACCGTACAGACCTTGTCCTGTTTCCCAGAACTCGAGAGCAGTGCCATCTGTCGTGCTGATTTGTGAATATAAACCATCCAGGGTGCCACCCAAACGCATACAAAAAATTCATTCAAATCGGTCCAGCCGTTTAGGAGGAGTTCAGTGACATACACACGTACAGTAGAATTATATATAAAGATTAAATTAAATTTTAAATTACTCACAAAAGGTATTTACAAATCCACACAAATGTGGAGGAAAACAACATTGAGAGGGTAGAGGGGGACAATGCTATGACTACAATCTATTCTAAATGTACGACAAGCAGCGTCTACGAAGAGCTACGTGGAGTCTACGTAGCGTCAACGCGGAATCGACGTAGTGTCTATGCTAACGCAAGCCTACGCGGCATCTAAGCGCAACCGACGAAATAGCGCCGTACACAAGACTACGCAGCATCTACGGCACTACTTTTCTAAGACAGAAATATCGTAATAATCCTTACTGGCAAAATTATGCTTAGGATAAAATTAAAATGAGATTACCTACTAGATAGATCTCCTGAAAATATATGAAGATTGAAAAAAAAAACAATATCTTTTTTTTGTATAACAAATGGTTTTTGATGAAATTTTAATATGAAAAATTCTACATAAGTACGTTCTGTCTTGCCGGTAAGTAGGGGAAACGGAACTCACCTAATTCTTCAAAACCGTGGGAATGTAGAACAGCTGCTGTTCTTCAAATATTTAAAGATATCCATACGCTTTTAACCTCGAACTAATAGATTTCAGGCCAAAACGACGATACGATATATACGATACGATATATGTATATCCGGGAACATCACTATCACTTATTTTTGTAATCATACAAGGCTCCCACAAACAGCCGCGACGCGACTCTCATAGAACAATTTTTTATGTAAACTTTATGGAAATTGTTGTACAAGAATCGCGTCGCGGCAGTCTGAATAAGCCTTTACTTACTAATACAATTGTGGACATGTAGAATAGTTACAGGCGTATTTCTTTATCCAAGTAACCCAGGAATAGGACACAACAAGTAATTTAGCTTTTCTCATCATCATTTCAGCCGTAATACGTCCACTGCTGGACACAGACCTCCCCCAATTTGGGGGGCTTTGCCATAATCGCCACGCTTGGCAGGCGGATTGGCGATCGCAGTATGGTGGTAAAATGCATAGAGAACGCTGCTACCCATTCTCTAGTAAGTCTCTTAGTCGCTTCTTACGACACCCACGGGAAGAAATGGGGTGATGCTATTTTTTACGTCCTTCTACCTGTGGGGCATGAACATATTCTGAATCTACTACCCCGCCCAACTCAAATGGGACTGGGCAGGACATGTTTGCCGCATGCCGGCCAAACTGTGGGCACAAGTAGGACAGAACTGGTGTCCTGAGACAGTGAGGCGGGGTCGTGGCAGACCACGGACGAGCTGGATAGGTTCCGACAAAACTGGCAGGAGGACGCGCGACTTCGCGATAATTGGAAGAAGTGGAGGGAGGCCTTTGCCCAGGAGTGGAACAGAGCAGGCTAGCAAAAAAGAAAAAACATGTTTGCACGGGCACAAAAATATCGCGGCATGATTTTTTCGCCCACTAAACGCACGGCTTGGCGCTGAGAGTTGAAATTCGAATAGTGTGATTTTTTCAAACCGCTGGGATGTACTCTTTTGGATTCTAAGTGCTCAGTCCAATACTGAGAGTAGAAAATTCAGTGCGCAATAAAAGCCCGTCGCGATATTTTTACGTTACCTATCAACTTCTGTGTAAATTCACCATGAAAACAATGTTAAATTGAAAACTGAAAATTACAACTTATCCCAATAAAATGTGACGAAAGTCTTTTGATTAAAATATTTATACTCTTACGTTATCGATGCAGTTAACAAGAAAGAGCTGTTTGAGGAATTTACTGAAAACTGTTTTATTAAAACTAAAGAGGTATGAATCGGTCAAGGGATGCTCATACACATGGATTATAAGTCATCATTACCCGGGTTAAGCCTCTTTATTATACCCGGAGAATGCTTATCGAGAAAATGTTTTCAGGTGCAATTTTCAGCAACAAGTAGAACAGAATCGATTATCAACAGTACGAGGTTGGAAATGAGTAGGTACACGCCTCTCGCATGACGGGTTAAAAAGAAATAAGTATTTTTTTATTTATTGATATCCAGAGGGGTGATTGCGGAACTTTTTATCGGTTGGAATTGGTTTAATATTCATAGTTAAACAACATTCATTGCGTTATTTACGTTGCTGAGCCGACAATTTATTCGAACAAATGACGCAATGGTTTAGAAATAATCTTCAATCCCATTCAGATTCTGACAAATTGTGCCTTTCGCAATTAGGGTGCTGGTCCTACGTATGTACCTGATGGTTCGGCCCTAACTTACGAGTAGTAGGTCGTGGGTTTGAACTCAGGCGCTTTACTTTGTGTAAATAATTTCTTCGCTACTGCTCTCAAAACGGTGAAGGAAAACATCGTGAGGAAACCGGCATGTCCTAAAACCAAAAATTCGAAGACATGTGACATCTACCAACCCGCACTGGGCTCGCGTGGTAGATTATCGCCCACACCCTCTCGAAGAGAGGAGGCGTGTGTCCCAGCAGTGGGAACAAGGAACATTATAGGCTGATTATGATGTATGTACCTGTAGTCTAGCTGAAATCGCCAACCCATACCTACTGAGCAAGCCTGGTGATTGAGGGTATTCGTTAAGGTGTACAGGGAAATTCAAATTTAATGACATTTTCCGCAATTAGCGGCGAAGCGAGCACGGCCAAATGTGATAGGCTCTTTTTTTTTCTGGATGCGAAATCATCAAATGACTTCTCCCGCTCTGGGTGGAGCGGGACGGCGTGTCAGACCTTTACGGACTAAAACCCACCCGTGTTCCTTCAGTTACCTAAATGCAGGGCCACGGTATCTCGTTTGAACAATCTCGCGACCCTGGCAGGCATCGGTCAACATCGTCATCATCATCATCATGTCATCGATAATAAGCTTGAGTCACACATTTTATCACAGTTTGGGAGCAAATACCGTGACTCAAGCTAACACAGAGGCCGTGCTCGCCCCGCAGGTCAGTGTCAGGTTCTATGTTGATAAAAATATGATTCGCGACTGTAAATATGGCTTTATAGAATTATAATCATAACAATCAGCAATACCAACCTTTTTTTTTCTGGATGGGAAATCATCAAATGACTTCTCCCGCTCTGGGTGGAGCGGAAGGGCGTGTCAGACTTTTACTGACTAAAACCCACCCGTGTTCCTTCAGTTGCCCATATGCCAAGGCCACGGTACCTCTTTCGAACTAATCTCGCGACCCTGGCAGGCATCGGTCCTAGCAGACCTCTTCAGTACTGCTGACATCTCTTTGAGGCGCGCTTGGAACACTACGCGCCGTCGCGTCGACGCGGGCCTGGGTCCTTACCAGGCGCCGGGCTACAGCAATACCACCCTCTAAGTTCAGCTAATCCCATTGAATGACTATTACATGAAAATATTTCATGTAAATTTAAAAAAAGAGTGAATTTCGTGGGCTGTCTCGACTCTTTCAGTAGTTTAGTCTTTACAATTAGCAGCTACGGTAATCGCTACAGATCTACTACAATCGAACAGTAGGTTCTGGATTTATTACCATATATATTTATTGTCGTCCATGTAAATGGCATAAGTCTATAACTCAGATGTTTATTAGCTAGCACTATCTATTAGTAACAGGAAAATCTACTTTTAACATGAGAACTATAAACTTTACTCTTTTCTGCTAATTGATATGTATCTGCGTTAATGAATATAGTAGATCAACGAAGATATACTATTATTTTGAGGCGCTTAACAAATAGGTAGGTATTTCTAGTAGTCCTATTTTTTTTCGTACTACTTGGTGGACGTGGCTATAAGCTGCACCCTAATTGCGAAACGCACTATTTATGAGAATCTGAATGGTATTGAAGATTATTTCTAAACCATTGCGTCATTTGTTCGAATAAATTGTAAGCTCAGCAACGTAAATAACGCAATGAATGTTGTTTAACTATCAATATGAAACCAATTCCTACTGATAGCAAGGTACGCAATTACCCCTCTGACCCAAAATTAACTTAAGTTGGCTGAAATAATGCTTGTAGTAAATTAATATTTAAGTAAGAATTGTCAACGGCCTAGGAATTTATTGTATAAAGTCATTTGTGAGCAAATATCATCATCATCAGCCTTTTTCCAACTATTTTGTGGTCAACTTCTAGTCTAACCGGATGCAGCTGAATACCAGCGTTTTACATGAAGCGACTGCCTTTCTGACCTCCACAACCCAGTTACTGGGTAATACGATACCCCTTGGTAAGACTGGTCGTCAGATTTTCTGTCTTCTGATGATTCATAGCTACTGTCAAAGATCTGACATGGACTTCCGCTTCTTAAAATAGACTGAATAAAATGTTTTATGTATGTATAATTTTATTCGTGGTTTTGGATCTTATGCCATCACACTAATGGTGTCTAAAATAAAGTTCTGAAATAATACCCTCCTTTAATCATTTTTATAGTTGTATTCTTGCAAGAAGAACTATCAATAAAAAATACAGACAACAATGGCCTTTACGAACTCCAGATTTGGTCTATCGTAGAGCAAATTCGCCTGGCGATAGATAGAGATAACATATTTTCCGGGGTCGGCTTCCAGTCAAATTTGATGCAGCTTAATACCAGTACTGTGTGGTGCCAGACGTAAAGAATAACACCACCTCATTTCTTCCGGTGGGTGTCGTAAGAGGCGACTAAAGGACTTACTAGGGAATGGGCAGCAGCGTTCTCTATGCATTTTACCACCATGCTGCGATCGCCAACCCGCCTGCCAAGCGTGGCGATTATGGCAAATCCCCCCAAAATAATGTACTGGTCAAATTGGCGGTGCATGGGGGAGGCCCATGTCCGGACTTCTTACGGCTGAAATGATGATATGGAGCGACTGCCTATCCGACCTCCACAGCCCAGTTACTAAGTAACACAATAGGTACCCTTGGAATGACTGGTTATGAGACTTTCAGGCTTCTCACTGCCTGTTAGATACAACTGTCACAGATATAGTTACTAAAAGAGGCGTAAACATAATTTTAAATAAAAAAAAAACAAGTAATTCTCTATTTATTTATATATTTAACAATATTAAAAAGAAAATATAATACATGCAAGGCACTGCGCACGACTGAACACTTCGCTCTACTTTGAGCCAACTAGCGCCATCTATTGACAACTTTTGGAAGTAGACAGTCTGAGGTAGGACGTTCAACTAATTTTTTCTTGTATCACTTCTTTGGTTCGGTGTCGATGGACATTGCTTGGACTCCGTGGAGAGTTCGTTTGTGCTTCCACATGTCTCCAGAACGTCTGCGAACATTGAAGAATTCAGGTCAACATGGGATTATTGTAGGACCGTACTTAATACGTATGTGTGTATATTTTAGGTGTACAGACTTATATACGGAGAAGCATCTCACATGCAAAAAAGAGAATGAACTTGAATAATTAAGTAACTGTAGGCCACACAAATATTATTTCCGTGCGTGAATCAAACCCATGACCCGTAGCACAGAAAACCAAGCGGTCCGGTCGGTGCCGCGCCGCTGCTGCGCTATAGTCATTCACTGTGCATATCGTACCGTGATTGTCTGTATTGTTGGGTAAGCAGAGGGGTTCCCCAGTCGTTATCATTGTATTAGCTACTTATAGGAAGATAATCGTCGCTATAATCATTTATTGCTGTGTTAAGTATTTGTCACCACAAATTAACTGCTGCTTTGTTTTTAAATGTATGTTCCAATGAAAACATTAACGTCACTCACTCGTGAACATTAGAGTACTACTAAAATCATCTACAATGCTTTAAGATTCCTGAATTAGGTATCTAATAGAGAATTTTGGCAACAAATATTAAAGACAATATTATTAAACGTATTCAAAATAATTAATTAACTAGCACGCGAATTGTTAAAGTTAATCAATACAATTATTGGCAGTTTCACGAATGAATAAGTAGAAACATAATTATGTAGATATATTCATCTTAAAATCCGTAAATATTTATCACAAATTCTTTTTAGGAAGAATTCATCCGTAGCAAAGAGGTCTACCCACCCAGGCTCCCTTTTGTTCGATTTTTAAACTCAGATAGTACCTAATTTGACAGATGTAATGTCAAACTCCCGCACTGAAAAGCATACGGCATACGCACACACACTTGAAATGTCAGTTTACTATCTGGAATTGAAAAACTTGAAAAACGAACTCCCGACCTAATTTATACGTATCAAATCGAAATAAGTTCTCTAATCTTAATTATGTTGTAGGTATCACGTACATACATAATAAACGCCATTACTATAGTCTTTTTTTTTCCATATCCTGCACAAAACCTTGCAAAAGGTCTGAAGGTAAAAAGATAAAGGACCACACAGTTTTTGTAAACGAATGCAGGTAGACGCAACAATAATACAACTGATTTCGGTCGGAAGGGAGATAAGCATTGAGGTAGGACCCTTTGAGCATTCTTTGCTTACCCTGCAATAGCTTTAGCGTGAAGCATAGAAATAAGGGTGGTTTGTAATGTTAATGACGTAACTGTTTCTGTTATAGGCTTACTTACGAGTGAGAACTAAAGCGAAGTAGAAACAGGATTTGGTACAATATCTGGATGCGAAACTATGGCTGTCTGGTTAGTCTATCTATGGTAATAAAGTTACATATGTTACTAAGTTGGTAAGAAAACATTATTTCGGTGGCTATGCACAACTAGTCTTCATACCGTGACCAAGCCATTTGTTTAAGATCAAGAAATTTCAAGATGTTCTTATCTAGCGGGTGTCAAAAGAAAGGCAATTGTCATTTTGTCAAAAATGCGTTTTTGTGTTTGGGAATTTGTCAATATTTTTTTTAGGTATATCTGTTGCATTTCTAAAGTAACTGATGTCACTCAGAGAGCTGGCACGTTTATTTGAAATTGGGCTAGACACATAACCGTACGTCAAACGATCAGTGGGCCAAACCTACAACCTAGTGTAGAAAACGACGTCGCGGCAGGCCCAGACGGAAACGGCGGAATGAGCTGGACTCTTTTAATAACGATTGGTCCGTGGTAGCTCTGCACAGAGAGACGTGGAAAGAGAGTAGGGAGGCTTTGGCCCAGCAGTGGGACATCAATATATAAAAAATAGGTATATACGGAGCAATCTATCTAGTATTAATCTACCGAATTTACCATGTTTTGCCCAGCCTAGAAATTTTGAATGTCATGAGAAAGTTGTTCCTTACCTGAAGGCAGTTCCACAGATGTCACACTCATGAGGTTTCTCTCCGGTGTGAATGAGGGTGTGCACGGTTCGAGCGTACGGTCTTCTGAAGGCGGCCCCACAAATATCACAACGATAAGGTCTGAAAGAAGTGTGCTTAGTTACGGTGACTCTTTCCTAAATTTGGACTTTCTAAGAGATGATTGTCGAGTTATAGAAATCAGGGATTATCGACAAACTGCTGGGTAATTACGTAATACACTAACAATAGCAGTGTCTTTCATTTTGGCAGTTGAACAATATTCATTGCGCTTTTTACGTTGTCGAGCATACGGATTCTTAAAGATATGCAGTAATGAATTATATACGGAGGAATGAGGAAAATGTCGTGAGTAAAGTATTGAGTATGAATTTCGATGGCTATAAGAGTAGAGGGAGACCAAAGAAACGATGGATGGACTATGTGAATTATTATATGGATAGAAAGGGCGTGCCTACTGAGATGACGACTAATAGAGAAGTGTGGAAGAAAGAGACATGTTGCGCCGAGGGATGATGCAGTAATGAATTAGCAAATCCCCCGGCTTGTACGAAATTTACATTTTATTACGTAATTAGAGTGCTGTTTTACCTAGGTATCCTGCACCCTAATTGCGAAACGCACTATTTATCTGAATCTGAATGGGATTGAAGATTATTTCTAAACCATTGCGTCATTTGTTCGAATAAATTGTAAGCTCAGCAACGTAAACAACGCAATGAATGTTGTTTAACTATCAATATGAAACCAATTCCTACTGATAGCAAGTTACGCAATTACCCCTCTGCTCAGACATCATCCATACCTAAATCCATATTACCTACATATTTATCACATAAATGTTGTACTGTATGTAGGTACTTGCGTAGGTGTAGACTGTAGCCATATCAATATAGAGTGTGAGTAACGAGCGGTTGCTTAATTAAAACGAGTGGTCGCCTAGTGCCCGAAATTCTACCATAATTAATTTCAAAATTTTATGTAAGTATTTCTAATGCATTGTTTGAAAAAATATATATATATATATATATATCATATTTACTGCAGTCCTCTCCTCCAATTTTCGTAAAAAGGTGTTCCTACAAAATTGCTTCACGTAGATTATCTGTAATGGACTACAGTCTACATTGAAATATTTTTGTATTTCACTTCAATCAATTTTAATGTTAAATAATAAAATGAAAAGCATTTTGCCTCCCAAAATATCGAGAATTTCATATTGCAACTGGCTAGTTTACCCTCAGTATTCGTCGTCACGAGTTCCAAGAATTCAAAGACAAATAAACTTAATCCCGGGAAAATTAACGTTTCGCTATAGATATCAAATACAATAAGGATAAAAAAAAAATTGAGCTACGGTGTCACTGGAGATAGTTAGTGGATGAAAATAATAATTTAAATAGTCCGATACAGATGTACATAATTCAAAATAGATAAATTTGTATTGGGTTTTCATTAGGCAACCAACCATCAAAAAACTCTGTGCCGATATTTAAAGAAAAAAAAAAACGAATCGGTCTATTTAGTTCCTAAAATTCAAATAATGTTTCGAATATGAGACCGCTAGTGCCATCTCTCGTAAACTTCGTTAGTTCTAAAACTATCATAGAGTTCACGCAACATTATAAGAAAGTGGTGAAGTATTGCGGACACCAAATTTTTCACAAAACAAAAATTTATTTAATCTTTACCCACTTCTTTAAAATCTCTAAGATACCTAACTGTAAAGAAAGATCAATTAGGTACGTAATAGAGACAGCGATTCAAAATCAAAACTGTACCATTAATGAGTCAAGTGAATAAAACTGTCTGGATGCAAAACAAAAGGATTGTATGATAACCTTTGGTCTGTGTGAATGCGTGCGTGTTCACGCAAGCGTGCTGCGGCAGTGAACGTCTTAGGGCACGCTGTACACGCGAAGGGTTTTTCGCCCGTGTGGGTCCTACGATGATCGTCGCGCTCCACCTGCCACCAACACCATTCCACATACATTATCATACGGAAAAAATACTGGGAACTATCTGCGTCCATCCTATAGTAAATAGCGCGTGCAATGAGCGTTTTTGCGATTACGTACCGAGTATTTGTGTGGTTTTACTTACACTTGGAATTGTTTGTACTTAATTTAAGTTTTGTAATCAGTTCATAGAAATGTATAGGTACGTTTGCTCTTAGTAGAATTTTGTGAATTAACTGTAGATACCTCACGTCATACTCAGACGTACATAGATGTATTATAAAGCTTCATCATTTAAAATATCGGCTTTTTAGTCGACTTCGCCCTGAATTGGCCCCGAGGTACCTACTTACGAAAACTTGCTGCACCCTTTTTCAATAATTGCTCATGTTATACCTATACAAACTATAACAGACTGGATTACCAGTTAGTAACGCACAAGAGCAGTGGTGGCCCGTAACAGCCATGACTTACGAGTTTTATTTTTCTTTATTATTATATTTGAAAACATATTTTTTATTGCTCTTTGCAGTTTGTATCAAATAAATTTCGTTTAAAGAAAAAGTACTCACGACTAAAGTTTTCAAAATCCCACAGAAATCAAATTATGCAAAATAAAGTATTTTCGTGTACTTTATTGTTCTCATAAAGTATAAAGTGCAATTATGTGAAATAACGTACAATACTTTATTATAAAGTACGGGTACCCTACCTAGAACCCAAAATTCGAGGACATACGACATCTGTTAACCCGCACTGGGCCCGCGTGGTATATTACGGCCCACTTCCGTCATCCCACAGAGAGGAGGCTTGTGAGCATGTGGGAACATTATAGGCTGGTTATGAGGAACAGTTAATTATGTTTTCTAAAATAAAACTCATGATTGATAACTGTTTTCTACAATAAAATCTAAGATGATCCATAGTCATACCTTAACTTTGAAGGCCTTGTTGCACAGGTCACAGGGGTAAGGCCGTTCCCCAGTGTGCATACGCATGTGGATGGCCAGGTGACCAGACTGGTTGAAGCGACGGCCACACACGCGGCATGGGTAACCCTGGAACGTATGACAATTTTAATCTTGCTGGTTGGCTTTCAAGAAATACATACAACATGGCGGTAGAAGCAGCTACATGTTATTTATTCAGGGTTTCAAACAAAATGTACCAGGTGTACAATAAACGCAAGACCTGAAATTACTTTGTTCCTAATTGACTACTGAATCGATTTCAGTAACTTTCAGTAAAGGTTTTAAAAAAATGCATTTGTTCATCCCTACCACCGATTGCGCCAAAGAAAGCTCAATCTTATGTCAAGGCAACAAGACTAATTTTTTAATGCATAAAGTAGTGCTAGTCAACAAGTTTTTTACAGTTGGCTTAAAAAAATATAAGTTTTTTTTTCATCGTGCTACGCTGATAACTGAATACTCTAATTAGGGTGAATCAAATCTTGACGACGTAAATAAGCCCTACTGCAGATAAAAAATTGGTTCACTGCTAATAATTTAGTATAACGATGAATGCTTCAACCAGCCCGCGAAATTCAATTTTTCTTACGTTTTTTGCAATTTGCAGGCCAGTGCTAGGTTGTATGTTGATTAAAATATTATTCGCGCCTGTAAGATATATGTAGTTACAAAATTATAATCATCAAAATCATCAATACTACGCTCTAAGTTCATAAAGCTGTAGGAATGACTTTTCTTTTTTTTTTGTTCTTAAGCCTTTATGAACTTTGAGGGTTGTATTGGCGATTTTGATGATTATAATTCTGTAACTACATCAACTACGTCTTACAGGCGCGAATAATATTTTAATCAACATACAACCTAGCACTGGCCTGCAAATTGCAAAAAACGCATGAAATTTTGAATTTCGCGGGCTGGTTGGAGCATTCACCTTAAACGGGAAAAAACTAAATGCATAAGATTTGCTTCACCAAATGTTAAAAGTGCCGATTGTGACTTAATATTGAATAATGAATCAATTAAATCAGCCTATCGCAGTCCACTGTTCGGCATAGGCCTCTCCCATGTTGCGCCACAACGCCATGGTCTTCCGTCTTCCGCATCCAGTTTGTCCCAGCCACTTTCTTTATGTCGTCGGTCCACCTAGCTAGGAGGCGTCCTACGCTATGTTTGCTGATACCCGGTATTGAATAAAGAGAAGCTAGAATTCGTCGTAAATTATTTTCCTGATTTTAATTATGTTACACGTTGTATGTTATGGTACTGACGGTCCCTGAACGACCTCCTTAACAAAGTAGGTTCTATAATAGGTTCCTAAATTAACATTTATCTGAATCTCTCAAATAAAACTCTTCTAAACTGTCTTATAAAACCAGCTGGTAGTGTACAAACTTGTCACATAGAAGTTATAAAGCCCTCTTTTCTGATGCTGAGAAAAACCAGTCAAATACGTGTCGGATCACGCACAATGAAGTACCGCAGTTAGGATGAATGTATCCCAAAAACAAACTCAACATTCATGTTTTACAAACATCGATATACGTCACGGTCAATTCTGTAAATACAAATGTATGTTTCTAATCTTAAAGAATAATAAATAATTATGTAAGATAAGTAAATAACCTACAAATTTTCGTTTTTTTTTTACTTTTTCCTTTACTTGTACTGATGCTTCTTGCTAAAATTCAAGATTCTAGGTAAACGGAAATTACTTTAAAGGTTTGATTTATATGCAAGTATTATATGTCGCAAAAATGACCGTATTTTTTATTGCATGGACTTAGAAGCTCAATTTTTTTAGTTCTCCAAGGGACCGTAGACTTACGTTTTTTATATTCATTTCAACTGGATATGTCAACGGGTTCCTGAGAAAAATGTTATTAACTGACTGACAAACGGACGAACAACGAACTGATCTTAACGGTTCCGTTTTTTTCCTTTTGAGGAACACTAATAAAGAACAAAAATTACCACGTCTTCATATTTTATCGATTCAAAAGAAGTGATAAGAACTTTTCATATTCTACGAATAACAAAATCATTATATATCGGTGGTAGTAGACAAGATACTCCTCCTACACTTAGTTCAGACCCCTTCTATGAAGCTATGAGCGTGACATGTGATGTGATGTCCCCTCCTAACGGATAGTCAAGGAGACAGCACAACAAGACGCCTTTTCTTACTTAGATAATTCAGATTCAGAAATTCACTCTGGTATCTACATACACCATATTTCTATTAGGTTTTAAGACTAATTATGTGAGTAATTAAGTAGGCATTATTTGTGTGACAAACACTCAAGCTCTTTTCCTATATGTTTACACGGCTCTATATCATACTATACACTTCCAGTTTTAGTTGAACTTGCATTGTTTGGACTTTACGTACAAAGAGAATTCACGTTATACTGGAAATGTACAGCTTGATTCGTGCATACTACTGTTAGGTAAGTACACACAACTCCATCTAAAGTGACACATTTCTAAATTGACTTCTACCTAGAGCTTTAGGATTAAATACTATTTATCTGGGGGGTAATTGCGCAACACACAATCAGTAGCAATGACTTTCATTTTGACAGTTCAACAACAATCTTTGCCTTATTTACGTTGATGAGCAGACAAGTTTTTAGAACAGCAATTAATTAGCAATTTCCTTCAAAATTATTCAGATTATGTTCAATAGTGTACTACGCAATTAGGGTGCAGTTCTTGATAGAAGAAACCTAGTATTTGTTGGATGAGCGTCAGTACCTACAGTCGAATTTACACTACAAATTACATGTTTCGTAAAATAATGATGACAGCTAAGCTTAAGTTCCTATTTATGAATATGCAAATCTCGATCACATGTAGTACCTACCAGTGAGTCAAAAAAATCCACTATTGGATTTTTTGGAAAATCCAGTGCGCGATAAAATATCGCGGCTGTAAAAAAATCGCCTGTGGAAATATCATACATTCGTCGGCACGAGGGCTAACACCATCGGTTGAGATAATTATGTAGAACTATGAAAAGTATTGTCAGGAGCTAGTAATAGTGAAAAAAAAAAACAATTTATAAAGTCTCGTTAAAACAAGCCAGAAGTGAGTGGGTTGAGTCAGGTTCAGCTTTTGTAAGCAATTAAGCAAAGGTTTAAGATAGGCTAAAATAACAATTATTATCTAGTATCTACAGCAATTTTGAAAAAGCGTCATCAAATATTAAATACTTGATACTGAAATGAGTGTCTACAACAACAATGTAGTAAAATGCAGTAAGTTGGTTGTTATGTAACGTACAGGCTTAGTAACTTTGTGCATTTTCTTGTGCGTGTGCAATGCGCACATGCTGCCCAACACTTTGTCACATTCCTCGCACACGTAGGCCATCAGCGGAGCGCCCGGGGGTCGGTCCTCGCCCCTTTTGTGGCGGTACAGTTCTCTGTGGAACAAAATTTCATCAGGTTAAGCTTTTAAGTAGTTACCCATAGTAGATACATACCAACGAAGATGTATTCATAAATAAATAATAAAAAACGAAGCAAAAGGAGTACATAACGAACGTAGTAGATGTCGTTCTGTAGTTTCTGCTTGCCCCCATGGGAAAAGGGCGCGAGTATAGGTAGGTACTTATATAGGTAGGATATCAACATGGTTAAGTATAACAAAGGTCACTTCTGTACTTAGTTGGTAGAATGAATTTACGATAGACAGGTCAATGCATTAATTTCATTATATAAGATTTAAAGTTTAAAAAGTAATAGTAACTATTGTTTTCGAAAAGTTAAAATCTCCTGTAATTTGTTAGAGATGCGCGCCTACTAGCGCCATCTACCGAATGAAAAGAAAGTTATAGAGCATCCTTTGTTAAATAATTCGAGGGCAGCACCCTATTTGCGTAGCACACTGTCGAGTGTCGACGACAATCTGAATCATTTCGAAGGATACTGCTAATTCATTGCTTCACAAGTTCGATGAAATTGTCTTTAATAACGCAATGAATGCTGTTGAACTGTCAAAATGAAAGCCATTGATACTGAATCTGCACCCTAATTGCGAAACACACAATTTATCGGAATCTGAATGGGATTGAAGATTATTTCTAAACCATTGCGTCATTTGTTCGAATAAATTGTCGGCTCAGCAACGTAAATAACGCAATGAATGTTGTTTAACTATGAATATTAAACCAATTCCTACCGATAAAAAGTTCCGCAATTACCCCTCTGATCTGAATACCCAGAACAAGGCTTAATTTAAATAGGCAGGTAAGGTATAAAAGTATCTAATTAAGACCTACTGCGATTATTACCTGGCTGTGGCGAAAAGTTGGTTGCAAGAGCCACAATTCCACATTTTGCTGTTACCACTGTTTGTGTACGACCGCCGGGTGTTTCTAGGGAGCGGAGGTCTTTGGCACTCTAAGGAATGGACCTTCAACTCCTCAGTAGATGCATACTGCTTCCCACAGGTGTCACAAGCATAACAAACTTCTGGTCCTTGAGATATATTCGCATCTGAGAGGCAGCTGTCCTATGAAAGCGATACAATGTTTTTTGAAATGTTGATGAAGCTTCTGGATAATACGTACTTACAGTAAGCGTCAAAAAACATCGGAACGTTATGAAGAGTCACTGGGCTACCGAGATGACGACTAATACAGAAGTGTGGAAGAAAAAGACACGTTGCGCCGAACCCAAATAAATTGGGACTATGGCAGAAGAATAATGATGAAGTGTCATTGAACTAACGTTAGTGAATTAGTGATCTTAGTTTTGCTTATTTAGGTAGGTAGGAAGGTAAGTACCTAACTGGTGGAAGTTAAGATTATTAGTTTGACATACATTTTGATCCGCATAATAATTATTTTGGTCCTCAATCAAGCAGGTCAGCCGGTGTTTGTCCAGGGCATCACCATCGGCAAACAGACCGCTACAGAAGTCGCAGACATACATTGTGTACAGTTTGCGAGATGTAACACTGCCCTTGCCATCGGAGGCCATGCAACACAGTTGTTCTGAAAATTCAAGGGAGTAACAATAAAACATGATGACATCGTGAATTCAAGCCTTGTAATTCCTGAAGAGGTAGACGTGTATAGAACATCTACATTTTACCAGTGGTGTCTAAGGCAGCCAGCCCTTTGCCACCAACCGGACCCAGCAGGGCGAGCACGGCCTCTATAATTCACGCATTTTATCATGGTTAATGCTCCCAAACTGTGATATAAATGCGTCACCGAAGGTTGAAAGCCAATCATGGAAGGTCGTACAAGCCCTGCAGATCTAGGACTTCAAGCCGCTACTGAGAATTCTGGGTAGAAAAAGAAAAAAAAACTGCCTTATCTGGAGATATTACCCAAGATTTCCAGGCTAAACAGTAAAGCTTGTGACATGTAGACCTACGAGGCAGTTGAAAAAGTATACTTAGCTAATGGAAAAAGTTAAGTATCAGGTCATATTCTACACCTAGACCTTGGTTTTTGCTGAACCTAAAGCTGAAATCGCAGTAAAGACAAGTACAGGCACAATGACCTTCTATTTTTAGAAACGTACGGAAATCCTTTATTATTAAAATAAAACAATACGTAATATAATCCCTGTTGACTTTACCCGTGGGTTCAACTTCCAGAGCGGTCGATAGCACACGCTCGCACATTCGGCACACGAGCCACTCAGTCTCGAAGTTTTCATTACTGTGCGCTGGTTCTGAAAGAGAAGGGTTACTCTAAACTTTGGGGTGTTACGACATGTGCCATTTAAATGAGAACCAATTCACGGTGTTATGGCGAATCTACTATGCCCAATTGATGCACCTGCAAGGTAGCAACGTAATGGTGTACCTCCGTAACTGCAGCCGTCTTTTGGAGTGGCGATCTTGAGGTAGGTAGGCACATTGGATATCGTTAGCAATACATTTTCAGATGCAGATGCAGTTTGGCAATCAGACCTACAAGTAGGCCAGTTGTTTGCTCTATCGGTAACTCTCCAAAGTAGTGTCTCATAGTAGTAGACAGCGCAGACAGTTGAAACATTTGTCTAGATATTTGATGACCCCAATTTTGGATCCGACTTCCTTACCTATTTAAAAAATTGCGAGCGATAATTTATGTAGAGTACTTAAGTAGGGAACCACACCAACCTGGTACATTCCTTGTTTCCACTTTGTCATTAACAAGGGCAGGTAATAATGTGCTTTGAGCCTGGTCTATGGAATTACCGGAAGTGTGTAGCGATATAGTGTGGTCGAGAAGATCAGCTTCAGTCGTAAATATCTCATGACAGATTACACAAGAATGCAAAGCCAGCAAGTCCGGACCGGTGCTTTCACTAGTCTGGAAACGGAGAAATAATGTTTTAACTGGAATTCGACTTTCTTTGTTTTCAGAATTTATCAATTAGAAATTACATAGGTACGTTTCAATCAAACCACAACAATACTAGGACTAGGACTTCTAAATACATCAACATCATCTACAAATATGTTATTTGAATAGAACCTTCGGTTTTCCTGAAGAGTCCTGAAGAGGTAATAAGAATTGATTGACAGTGTTTTCATCAAGCAAAGTCGGTTCATAGTTAAATAAGTTGTCCGACTGTATAATGTACAGTTCCGTGTTTTGTTCCAAGTTTGAATTTTCTTGGAAGAATGAAGAATTTTCTACATTGAAAAATCTTCCAGAATCATTTGAATGAAAAGATATTTGACTTTCCACAGTATTCATTATTGCAGTTACGTCTGGTGGATTTTTATTTACATTAGTTAGGGTTTCATTGGACTCAGCTGGATCGTTGGTGAAAAGTAAATCGTCTGGATCATAAGTTTCTGATAATTCTTTGTATGGGTAATCGGGTGGATCAAACATCATGTTTTTGGCTGAAACAATTACATGTAGTGGTTCAATTAATAACAGATATCATTATACTGCTTTTTGGAAAGGGATTCACAAGTCAGAGGCCAATCGTGTTTTCAATATTTATATACCTTGGTACCCAACCTAGTTTAGAATTCTAGATAGGTCCGTCCTGGGACTTCACCACTTCGCAATCTACAATTTACAGATATTATTACTTAGTTGTTAAATTCAAGAAAAGTTAAACAAGGCCCATTTTCGTTTAATTCTTTGTATGGGTAATCGGGTGGATCAAACATCATGTTTTTGGCTGAAACAATTACATGTAGTGGTTCAATTAATAACAGATGTCATTATACTGCTTTTTGGAAAGGGATTCACAAGTCAGAGGCCAATCGTGTTTTCAATATTTATATACCTTGGTACCCAACCTAGTTTAGAATTCTAGATAGGTCTGTCCTGGGACTTCACCACTTCGCAATCTACAATTTACAGATATTATTACTTAGTTGTTAAATTCAAGAAAAGTTAAACAAGGCCCATTTTCGTTTACGTTTTCACGTTTTGCTATACAGGATTGATATTTACAAATTTCAAACTTTACGTCAAATGGAACGTAATTATTTTTATCTATGGCAGCCCTTTGCTCAATATGTCAATTTTTGACATGTTCTTCCTGACCGGCTGTCATGAATTCATGATGTCATTTTGGCTCAGTTGATTTGGTGTTTATTTTGTTTACAGACGCATATTGCATACAATATATTTCCAAATAACGTTCGAAGCATAAAACGGTAATCAAAATGAAAGGAGAAACTGCCCCAACCTCTGATAAACCTAAAATACCGCTGCCGACCCTTTCTCAAATCAATGCTGATCGAATAACTCAGGTAAGTTAGGTTATCCATTTCATAACATTGGATAATAATAAAAGAAAATCATCCGATAAATGCTTTATATTTACAGTAAAACTTTGTCTGTACCTATTTCTACAATTGGGTAATGTTATAGAAATTGTTTAATAATGCTAACGCTTAGATAGGAGCAAGAATGAAGTGGTAAAATTAACATGACATACAGAAGATATTAGAAATCAGACGAATTCTAGAGACCACATGACATGCCGCCCCCTCGGACTCGCATTTATTTTCGGCCATTTTTTTAGTATGTACAACCTCTAAAATATTTCGCCACTTTATACCTAACCAACAAACTTTACAAGCTAAGGTTGTGTTTTTCTTTCTTATTCTCTTCAGTTTTGGCCCCCTCATCAGAACCTTTCTCTTGTAATACATAAAAGTACCTAATAAACATAAAATTGTGTCACATTCACAAATCACACATCCCCTGAATTATTTATTTTACCAATGGGTGAAATGGCAAGTACTGGTAGTATTGTTCTAAAATGTTAAACTACATTAGAGAGATATAGTAAACTTATTTTCATTGATTGATAATATTATGTGTGCAACAAACAAAACAAAACCTGGTTCAAGCTCCCATGATTAAAATGTAGTAGTCTTCCAATGCTCATAGAGAAAATAGATTGCATATAAAAGACTAACAACCTTTAGGTTGCATATCTGTGAGTTCATAATGGTTCTAGTTGGCTCAAATGATTTGAGACATATTTTCTCTGTAATAGTTATTATATTGTTGACATAATAGGTCAATACTAAACCAGGTTCCTCACTACTTTGTCATATAAATAAATATATTTCTGAGATACAACTGAATAAAATTATTGATTTGTACTGCTAACATGATTTGCAGGTAATGTAACTTTTCACATTTAATCTTGTCTATAGCTCATGTAGCCTCATCCGCAGTCCAGCTATAGAATTCAAATTGTTAAAATAAGTTGAGAAATTAGTCTTTATTTTTAAAACACAACAAATGTTGATTCTAGTATTTACTTTGTGGAAGTAAATACTAAAATCAACATTTGTTGTGTACAGTCTACTATTAGGTTGTAGCTGTAGTTACTAGCGGTTATCTTCAAACTCAATTACCACATTTTATACTGGTTTGGACTATTCTCTAACCTCTCGCCTGCAATATCGCGCGAATTCCGACCGTAATATTTCTAATCCATAGTCACTTTAATAAACTCTTCTTTACATAGTATAAAACAAAGTCGCATGTTGTGTTTGTATGCTTAGATCTTCTAAACTACTCATCAGATTTTAATGTAGTTTTCATCAATAGACAGAGTGATTCAAGAGGAAGGTTTATATGTATATAAAGCCGCGGGCGCAGCCGCTGGCAAGGCTAGTTATATATAAATTGATATGCTACCCCTGCCTCCTTTTAATGAGTTGTTATGCTGTTATTACGGAAATTACATTTCGCGCGCGGTCTCTCGCACACCGCTCGACGTTTCGCTGTACAACAGAGAGTGTGAGAAGTGTAGTTCGCGTTCTCGCGACAACGTAGCCGTAGCATTAAGGAAAATGGTTACAATAATGTTAGGGAGATGACAAACACATTCAAGTTCAATTCTACATTCTGTAATAGTAACTAGGTCTTGGTATTAGTACTTTCATGTGTATAATTTGTGCAATATAGGGGTATTATTATTGAGCATGTGGTATAAAAAGTAAGTAGTTCCATCTAATAGTATTGGATGGGTGTAATAGTATATCAGTTTGCATTTGTGAACCAAACTAAGATGTATCATTTATAATGTTATTAAATCGAATCTACAGCCTAAACATCTCTTGACTAGCATTGCTAAGCCCATCCGATCAAGTGTAAATCCAACATGAAATTTGTTTCAAATGTGTAATAACATCTAGGCAGTCATGTTCATTCATTATTTTAATTTACAATGAGCCTACTGGTATTACATTATGAATAAAACCCATTAAAGTAAATCTATACAACTATCCACATGGAATTGTTTAACAAATCAACATGGTTGCATTGTCCACAGCTTGCTAATCAGTACTGGTCACCACAAACTAAGGAGAGCCACCTACCTTATGATGCTTCTATTGTGGAGTCTATCTACCAAGCAGAAATACTTGGATCCCAGTAAGTAACTTAAAATACTTGAAATTACACAATAACTATAAGTAATGCAAGCACACCTAGCTTCTGAGCCTAACTGATTTAAACAAATGAACAGTTTAGGGGTCAACAGCCTCATAGAGTGGGTGCAATGACCTATTTTTTTTTTACAAAACACCAGTTATTTTTTTGAGAATGGTGCAGTGTTTCCATATTTCATTAAATAGTGTGAAACAAGTTTAAAATAATATCAATATTTTTATTTGTTAAATATAAATTATTATTAATAAAGTTTTATGTTTTAAGAAGTTTTATAGTGATTTGGAATAACCATGGTTAGTGCAAGTAGTTTGTACCAAAATACTTATTAGTACTTATTACAGAATCTTTAGTTGTACTTATTCATAAAATGAAGACATTTCTTTTGTTAGAATAAACTTTTTCAATATAGTTAATAAATTAAATTTTTAATAGGTATTAATATTATGAAGATGAAAATGAAAAGCCTGAGAGGCCCAGCAATGGGTTTGGATGACAATGAGCTTAAAAACTTATTTTCTTAAAACCTCTATTGGTTCCCCTTATTTCTTTACTATTTTATGTTTTTTGGATCTTTAGAACAGTGCCAACATTAAAAAGCATTTCTCTAAATTTCCAGTTTCTCAGTACGACGTATCATGATGCTGGAGTTCTCCCAGTACCTGGAGAACTACTTGTGGCCACACTACAAGGCGGGCGAGGCGTCGCAGGCGCACATGATGTCCATCATCGTCATGATCAACGAGAAGTTTCGTGAACGAGTGCCTGCTTGGCAGGTAAGAAATTTCAACATAAAACCTATGCCGTTTGGTATTTGGTTGCTTGTATTCTGTATTGATTTTATCAAGATTTCACCCACATCAAGCTAAGCGCTGGTGGACCTCGACACTGGCCTGCCTGTACTCCAGGGAAGTTATGACGTCCCTAGATGGCAGGTTAACCCTGTGCCTGGTGACTGGGACCATCAGGGGACACTGCTCGCTAAACAAACACTTACGCATGGAGGCTGAGGAAACCGTTACGCATGTGTTCTTTGAATGCCCAAGCGTCGCCCAGATTAGGACAGCAACCCTCGCGGCACCCAGATCTTACACGGATAGTCTCATCAGAATTATACTCAACTTCTGGAGGAAGGTAGCTGGTTGGAATAACCACCTACGGCTGCCATGATCCACGCACAATGGACCACCTGAAGAACTAAGTGTGGAAACCAAACCCTCAAACATAGAACATTCTGTATTCCTTCTCACTGAGAGGAGCCTTCTGTCCCAGCAGTGGGTAGATTAAAGGCTGATTATGCTATGCCATGTTACTGTCATATAGGTATGAGTATCAGCACGCGTAGCATGACCACCATAGAAAGAACTTTGTCTATTCTTGGTAGAATAGAGATAGAATTGTCATGCTAAGCCAGCATAAAATGGTACAAATCTTTCTACAATCTGTAATTTTGTCTATTCTTCCGTCGACAAAACCCATTTCTACGGTGGTCATGCTACGCGTGCAGAGATACCTTGAGCGTAATTTATCAATTAATCTTTTCTCGTTCCAGGCATTCCTGACGAAACCGGACCACTTCCCAGCGTTCTTCGAGCAAGTTCTCCGCGCGAGCGTAGAGGATGATCGTTCGAGAAGCAACATGCGAGAACAGACGGCTCTGCTGCTATTCCTGAACCATTGCTTCGGCAGCATGGAGGTGCAGTTGTGTAGAGACCAGGTCAAGCGGCTCGTGTCGCTTAGTATGTGGATCAGCTTGCAGGAAGGTGAGTACCGGGATTTTGAATTTAAAGGGAGTTATAACATATATCGAGGTAAGCGCAACCAGTTGCCATACATCGATTATTTAAAAAAAAAATGTATGGAAAATTTTGACCACTTTTCGATGACACTGCAGATTATTACTTTTTTGATATCCGACAAAAAAGTTCTATAGGGTAGGGGTCTACAATTATGTGCGTGGTTAATTCTTTGTTACGGTTTGCCTTGCCCCCCTGTTTACGTATGGTTCCAAAGGGTTCGTTTCGTCGGTCTAAGTTACACGACCAAGTTAATTAGACAATTATCGGACATGTTATCATACGCAAGTAGGGGGTAGGTCCGTACGTACGTATTTACGGACTAGCTTCTGCGCGCGACTTCGCGTCAAATTTTTGGTCCTGTGACCCTTCCCGTCGCATCTAATTGCCTGCCAGTTTTCGTCCATTTTTCGTGGCTGCTCCGCTCCTTTTGATCGTAGCATGATGTTTATATAACATATATAGCCTATAGCCTTCCTCAATAAATAGACTACCCAACACAAAAAGAATTTTTCAATTCGGACCAGTAGTTTCGGAGCCTATTCAATACAAAGAAACAATCAAATCTTTCCTCTTTATAATTTTAGTATAGACGACGACACGGACGACACATCGATCTGTCTGATTGTGTTGGTTCTAGTATTTAAGGATAAATGGTTCCAATGCCTGACAACTGGACTACCCATTCGAGCGAATATTGTGATACACACAAATACTCTTTCAACCCGCCGCGATTTTATTACGCTCGTGGTTACGTGGGCTTAGTATCAAAATTCAGTAGTCGCGTTTGCAACCACGAGACCAACGGGGCACCAACAGGGCTCGGGTTCGATTCCCGGGCCGGCAAAAGAGTTACTGGGTTTTTCCATTAGGATTTTCTTAGTAGCAGCCCGGAGTTTGGAAGTTGGCGGTGTGATACCCCCGTGCCTCGGAAAGCACGTTAAGCCGTTGGTACTGCGCCTGATCTCTCTCCGGTCGTGTCGGATTGCCGTCCCATCGGACTATGAGAGTGAGGGAATAGTGTGTGCTCCTGTGTCTGTGCACACACTTGAGCACTATAATATCTCCCGCGCCGATGGCTAGTCTCCGTTGAGATTGCCCGCCGTGGCCGAAATACGGTCTGGAGGACTATATCAAAATTAGATCTCCAAGTGTAATTACATTAAATCTAAAATTAACATTAGGTCGAAGAAACCAAGAATTCAAAACAGTTCCAAAATGGCGGAAGTACTGGCGCGCTATTCAGAAGAAGGATAAACCGGAGCTCTTAGAAAAACTGAGCTGGGAGCGACTGTACCTGCAGAGACTGATGATCAAGTTCATGCGCATATTGGAGAGTATACCGGAGACAGGGGATGTGGACACACAAGCTGTGAGGTAAGGCTCTATCATGTAAATTAGATAGGTACGCAATTGCTACTGTTGGGCGTGAGGTTCTGGGTTCGATTCCCAGAAAGGGCCGCGTTATTGGGTTTTCTATCTGGAATTTCTCAGTAGCTGCCTGAAACCTGGATTTGTACCCGCTTGATGGCAATAGGCTTGCCCCCTTTTACATCGGACTTATGCTCAACGATTCGGGGGAACGCGGCGTGATGTCATGTTATGAATTTAATATTGGATGTATGAATTGGTTGTATGAACGAAATTACGTTCCTCTCTCTAACAATTGAACTGCGGAAGTCGAATATTTCGGAGACACGCTTAGGGCTGCGAAACAGACATAAAACGTCTTACACAAACACTAAAACCGAAACTTATTTGAAGATCTTATTAATTCAACAATCCCTGCAGGTAATGGTAATTTGTTTTTATACAGCTCACTAACATAAATATACTTTTACAGATACTGTGAGCGGTTCTTGGAGCTAATGATAGACTTGGAGGCTCTGCTGCCGACGCGCCGATTCTTCAACACAGTGATGGACGACAGCCACCTGGTCGTGCGCAGCCAGATGTCAGCACTTACGCGGCGGCCCGAGGGACAATTGTTTTCACAGGTAAGTGATAGATTTAAAATGGCGTCGCTGTTATACAAGGAAGTATGAAGAGCTGTAGAGTAACTTTCTAAGAATATTCCATTTAGAAATGTATGATATTTGAATAAATATACCATTTTGTTTTTCATACTTCCCTGTGTCACAGTGATACCAGTTTAAAATATGTGAAATGTTCGGGCATTATTGATGAGTGTACGAGATATTTTTCTTTTATAATTCCATTAAAATAAATCACGAACATTAAAAAAAAAATCAATGATTAGTATTCTTTCTTTTTAAGCGTGAACCATTAAAAAAATGAAGTTACCACATTATTGAAGCTTAGATGTGGATGATATCATCGACAAAATATAAAACTAAATTAGGGGCCGGATACGTAAAACATCATCTTATCTACAATTAGAATAATAGGCACATCGCAATGCTTTTGTAATATTATGCTATCAGAAGGGCTCTGATTGATTCAAATGACTAGATTTCCATATTTATCACATTGTGACTGTGTGTATTTTGTTTCATTCTTCGACTACCCAGCAAAAAGGAATAAACAAAACAACTGTATGTTCTTAGCTGCGTTTATTTAAAGTAAATTCAAAAAGAATTAAAAAATAATCATAAATGCGTTTCGTCATTATAGTTTCGACATAACAGAAAGTCCAAGTTAAAATATTAAACATATTTATAAAAAGACAGTTATTCTTATATTTGTTAGTGCAAGAGAGCAGTGTATACAATACATATTTTTTTATTTATATTTAAATTCACTAACCACCTATAGCTGCTAATACAGAATAAGGACGGATATAATGTTCTCTTTTGATCAGATAAATAGCATACATTAAAGCCTCGTATTCACAGTATACTCATTGTTTTAATTTCGATGGCAATCTAGTCTCTCTCATGTGACAATCATATCAGTTGTTAATTGTTAGTATCTCGGCTGTTCAATTTCAAAACCTGGTATCTGACTTTTTTTAAACTGGTGTTTTTGCACTTTTACACCTTTTAGACCACCCTCCACATACTAGGCTAGCAAAAACTCCCAGAAATTAGTCAAATATGAAGTTACACAAAGTCGGAAACCGACGCGACCGAACAGATCTAGAGAAATCAGAAATCGTTTTTCGGCTCTCCTGTAAAATTTAGTTTTATGCAGATACTGCGTTTTGAAAATTCACAGCCGATCTGTTATTAAACATTAATTTAGTAACTTTTGTTAATTTCTAAAATAATTTTAAGTATCTTTTATGAGCAATCAATTCCTAACGACGAGAGATCCAAATATTGTTTAGAAACAATTATTATTCAACTTTTTTTTAACACTTCCATATTTTTGACTTTGTACATCACTCTTTATGCCAATAAAGCTTTGAGTATTCTACTGCTCCAATATACTCTGTAAAATACTGACAATTATAATATTTTTATATAATAATTAATAAGACACTTGGTTCCAATACATAATTAATACATAAATCACAGTTCAGGCAAAACTACTAGAACATTCAGAGAGTGGCATTACTTGTCTAGTAGAAAAAATAAATTATGTACTAAGTAGGTGCTTCTAAATCATAATTTGAAGCACATTTACAAGGCACACGCATTTGTACACAGGACATGTAAAACTGTGATACTTGAGTATATTATTTAACAAATTATGTTATCGTTAAAACTATTTATATCTATAGTGTCATATAGCTTCATTCATCACATTTAAAATATGTCACATTCATACAACCGTGCCTCTACTTGTGTGGAAGCTAGTGTATTAAACTTTTTACTTAACACGAGATTCTACTTGATATTCGTTGATCTGTCAGTAATTTCCTCCATTCATATGAGTCATCTCGTCCCCCCACTCACCCGTAGGCACGGGCTCTGCATAACAACAACTCTTGCGCAACAAAAACGTTACATGCGGCTGTCGTACGATGCACACATAGAATATTAAAATAGCCTGGAATAGATTCACGAATATGTGCGCGTATAGTAATTCATCTATGTTGAGCCATGACAACAAAAGAAACAGCCAGGCTGTTGTCATTATCAGGAATAGTTGTAGGAATAAATTAAAGCTGAAACAAATAATAATAGCTGTAAGTAAATACATAATTGCAGGAAGGCCTGTTATTTCGAAGTCCCGCGTCCTTACGAAAGCGATCGCGATATGCAGTCATTTGTAAGACTAGACGTCCAAACGCAATTTGATTGATCGCGCGAATGTAGTGACCGACCAAAGTTTCGTTTTCGGCCATTCTCAGCTATAAACCAGCCGAAACTTCGGCCAAGATGAAAATCAGAAGTTCCTTTTAGAAGACTTTAAAAGATACTGTGAACTCTGGAGTTTGTTAAGGCCTTTCTTCTCAGGGTACTCAGGAAACGCCGATCTCACGTAGTTTTAACAAAGGAGATGTTTCATTTTTATATGGCGCTCCGGCCATAACATGTACCTTTTAGCGAAGCTGGGAAACTTACCCCTGAATAGAATAAAGTAACATTTTTTTCATAATATCAAATGGTTTTTATGTACAAAATAAAAATTAAAAATGTTTGACGTTTGTCCTAAGAGTTAACAAGTGGTTATTTTGAATTCGTTTAGAAACACACTTCAAAAATAGAGACTAAAGATTTTTGTAACGATGAAATGGTCACACTTAATTATGTTTACTCAAAAATATGTATGAGAGAATAATAGTAATTTATTTTTAACACTTCAAGAATGCACACATTTTTCATTATTTTCTACGTTACGTTGATTTGATGAGATATGATTTCAGAACGAACGAAGTCTGCAAGCAAACGAGACGCCATGTTGAATAAAATATGGCAGTAATGGGAAAACTATTATGTTTTGTACACAACAAATCAGGCTCAAATTCACTAGAGAATATTTTTCTCCAATTTGTGGTATTTTTTCCTGTTTTTCGATAAATGTACATCCGATGGCCGAAAATGAAACATCTCCTTTGATTTACGTTCGAAAGTGTTTGTACAAACCTACTTACAGAAATTTTGGTTCGATTTTTTTTATAATGTGTAAATCGTTTCCGTTTACGGCTGAAAATCTATTTTCGGTTGGACACTAGTCATATTCATATCATATAACAGAGCGCGACGATCGCTTTTAATTAGGACGCGGCGTAAGAATCGTAATTGTTGTTATACATACCAGCCCTTAAGTTTATGATGAATTCTGCCGTAGATATTAATCCTCTTTATGATTTTCAATGTTGTGACATAAAAGAACACGTTGAAAATTATGGTGAACGCAACTGGGGTGAAGAATATAGCAATACCAAGCAATCCTGAAATGAATAGAAGAAAAACTTGCTTAGCTCAACTGCTACTAACTGGTTAGACTGGACTGGCTTTATAAATCTATGTGTAGTTTTTCTTTGTGCTCATTTATAATCAGTAGGAAGCTTTAATCAACTTCTAAAAGAGATTCCGTTTATATAACATAGCATGTATACGATTTTCCTATATTTTAGACAAAAAAAGTGTAAAAACTAAAAAAATACACTTTAATAGAAAACTGAACTAAAAAAGACGAAAATAATTTTTAATAACTTTAAAATAAGAATAGAGTGGTAACAAAAAAAAAAAATATCGTAAAAAAATTTGAAGTAGGTGAACATGACGTTTAAAGATATCATTATCATCTTCTGCCTATAGCCGTACACTGTTGGACATAGATCTGGTTTGGCCTAGGCGAAACTAGTTCATCCTAAAATCGGGCTAGGCCGCTAACAGATACACGTGAAGCTAATAAAAGCGTGTTAAAAAAGAAAAATACAGTCTTATTGAGAACCTCCTTTGTGATGTTGTAAAAAAAAAACTACTTATTAATGATATGACGTCATTTTAAAATTTCGATGTAACGTGCTAATAAATATTGATGAATCATCTTACCGATAGTTTCCTGTTCAACGTCGTCAACGATGATTGACGAGGAGAACTGGATCCTAGTCTTCCTGTTCGGATTAGTACCGGTATCTAGAAGGAAATGCGCGCATATCGCCATACCCGCCATGATTAGGACGCAGAACCACACGACGCTGGAGTAATAGCAGTATTTGCGGACGTCCGTCACGCGTAGGAACACGTTACGGGATCTGAAAACACAATTTATTCATAAGCATCACTTTGTCGTTAAACGGTTTTAATTTTTGTGTTTTTTTTTTCGAGCTTCTGCCATTGAGATTATAATTAAAATGAATATTTTCTCTATTCACGCCTCTGCCTAATTTCAACATTTCTGTTTAGAATTTAAATGGTTTAGCAGTTTTAGTTGAATATCCAACAGAGCGTTGCATAAAGTACTCGAACTACGTCAAATTTCCTTTTTTTAAATAAAATATTATCGCATCGCCCGCGATATTACTTCGTTCTCTCAAAGAGCTCTTTCCGATTCTTTTTACTCGGCTCATTAGGGTTGTAGCGAGCGTGTATGTCAAATGCCCTGAAACCTTCTTCAAGAATTAGGCTATTAAATGCAAAAAGGTTTATTCAACAACCAAAAAACAAGTGTTAGTGAATACGAGTGTTAGAGTAAAATCAAGTGGAAAGTGCATGACATAAGCCTTCAGATAAATATTAAAGGCATATGTAAAACAAATTGCATTGGCTACATTTTACTTTCTACAACTACTGTATTAGTAATAAAAAATGCGTACTTGTAAAATACATACTTGAACGTTTTCCATACATAAAAACCAAAACTGTTTAGCCAAAAGAAAGCTGCTAGTAGACTGATATACAAGATAATATCTGAAAAACAAAAAAAAAAAGGTATAAAATTAACCCCCAAATGCAATGAGTAGAACATGAACAATATCATTGTCTATGTCATGCATTTACCGTTGGGCTTTCTACTTACCAGTTACCATAAAGCTGACATGGTTACTGAACTCGGTGAATATTCTCACTAAGTCAGCTGCCTGGCTGACAATCAGACACATGTTTATAGTCGTGATAATATTACCAGCCAGGTCTCGGAGGGTAGGCAACACAAAGTATATCACGGCCACCAGTAAGAACAAGATCATTGCAATAGCATGAAATACTGGGTTAAGGATCTTCTTCATGAGAAAATTGGTGTCTTTCCAATTTATTTTGACCTCCGGTACACATACTAATGCATATGCGCCTGTTATGTTTGCAGGTTTTTTTGTTAGTGTGTCTTTTTGTGTTACTAATATCTGAAAGTAAACATAATAATGCAAGAATGAGAGAGTAAATGTAACACATGTTACAATTATACAGGATTACTTTGGGAATCATAATTTCAGCTGAAATACGTCTACTACTGAAAAGCCACACAAGCAAAAGGGTGGGGGGATCTGCCATAATCGCCACGCTTGTCAGGCAGGTTAGGGATCGTAGTATGCTGGTAAAATATATGAATATAGAGAATGCTGCTGCCCATTCTCTAGTAAATCCTATGGTCGCCTTCTACAACAACCATGGGAAGAAATTGGTTGGTGCTATTCTTTAGTTGGTTGGTGGAATACTCTATTAATTTTCACTACTGCATACTCTATTAAAGTAACTTACAATGATATACAAGATGGAACTACATTATGAATTTTCTTTCTTTATTTACTGTAAAAAATCAATCAATTAAAGGTAGAACATAGTTACATAAATTCAATCTATGAATGATTGAAGTATTTATTTAAATTGACAATGGTATCGAACCTTCATGCTGGTATTTCCATTAAAACAACATATATATGCATGAAATGTAGCTCTATTGAAACCGTTTTTAATGCATAATATTAACTTGAGTCACCTAATGACTCAGATAGGAGCAAGCACAAACAAAATGGAATGTGAAAGATTTTTTATGCCATTTACTGATAATGAAGAGTTGAAAGTTTATCTAGACTAGGTTAATAAGTCAGTATAACATAGGTTTAACATGAACCCAAATTCTAATATGTAGTGTTGTTGTAGCAAGTAAACAAAGTATAGGTTACTTCAATTTGTTTTTGATGCTTTAATAAAATGAAAGGTAATAAAGTTATCTTCTGTAATGTATAAATTTGTTATGTATGATTTGAAGTAATGAATATTTAAATGTTTTATTCATTTTCGCTATCACAAAAAATGCAAGATTTATGAAATTCGCACCAAATTGGCGATATTCCCATCTTAGAGCAGTGTTATTTTCTTAATATTAAATCCTACAAGACACTACAATATTCCATAATAAGCGTCCCACCTTATCCATGCAGTATTTGGCTTGGTTGTGAATGTACGATGAGGGTTCTTTCTCCTCCGGTATTGATATACTCTCATGTAAACTGAACGTGCTAATCATTGGCTCCTCTTTCACGTCCGAACTGGGTTGGTGATTTATAATGTGGCGTAAGCGGCCATCGGTTAATAAATTAAGCCTGTAAAGTAAATTATGTTGGTTGGTAACTTATTAATTTTCTGCAATGTTGTTATTTTGCTTGCTGAGTTCAATCAATTTATACACAGCATTGAAATCCATAGGGGTACAGCCCTCTCGAAAATTGAACCCCATAACATGTGGTTGGTTGTTTTCAGGTTTGGGTTTTTGGTAAAATGTTGCCAATGTCAATGAGTGTACCTCATGTGTGAAGGTGAGTTATGAGATTACTTACGTATCTTCAGATTTTCCTAAATCAAATATAGCTCTCTGTTGTGTGGTGGCACAGTCAGGCACACCATACACATAATTAAAGTATTTTACTTTGGCATCGTTGCCATCTTCAGTCTTAAATTGTGGGGTCCACAAACCTGTAAATTATAAGCACAATATTATACATTGAGTAGTTCTAAAGTATCATTGTTAAATTCAAAACATTCCCCAAGCCTGAATTGAATTGTGAATATTATGAAAAGGTCAGCTTTTTTATTGTTATAGAAGTATTTGTATACTAATAAGTATTACTTAACCCAAGTTTCCAGTCACAAGTAATGATTAGCTTGGGATTCTAATTAGGTAGTTTCTAACAGCCAGTACTGTGTATTCTACATGTTATTTACATATACTCACTCTGGTTGTAGCTATCGGCTAGTCTACATATCCCGTCCACAACTATCTCGTTATGTTCGCAGCATTTATTTATCTTAACTCCATTCAACTTGTCCGATATCTCATTGAGATCCGTCTCCCCGACATCCGCGTGCAGTTCATGCGTCGCACACAATAGTAACAATGTTAACAGTACTACATACATGTTGTTATTGAATCTTTATTACTTTCATTACAAGGTACTTGTCGCTTTTATCGATACTTTGTTGTCATACAATAAGACACTTACACTTAATTCTATGATCACAAACACAAAACATAATAAAATCATGTAAGTTGATGTCAAAAGACGCTAATATCGTTTTATAACTAAAACTTTTTGATTCTTTGGATTTAATTCGGGGATTCTGAAGTCGGTTCGTTTGCTTTTCCGTTCGCTGGCTGCTGCACTCGCGAAGTTTGACGTTTGACGTTTATTAAAAGTTGACTTGACTTTTTCGGAATCGGAACGCTAAGTTTGCGCGGCTTTGGCATTTGGTCTTTTGAGTAACATTCATTACTACCAGTATCAAAATATTTTTGTAACCACACATTTACTTTTTTTTTGTGCTGAAATCGGCTAAGTTTCGTATTATCTGACGTCGAGTTGGGAGTCCATATTTTTTTTACGTAAAGATCATATTATTAGAAACCTCCACGTAAAATTTTAAGTGTCACAATTAATTAACTATCTAGTTATCGAAAAAATAATTAATTAAAATCGTAAACTTTTACAATATTTTGTCACTTTGACATTTCGTCTCGCCATTGAACGTTTCGTTTCATACATACATCACACAATACAATCACGCCTTTTTCCCATGGGGGTATAGTATTTATGCTATACTTACACTTTAATTCATCATTTCTAACACGAATTTATCATCCTTTTTATTTGTTTCTATGTTTACACTATTCATGCTATACTTACACTATTTATCTTCCTTTTTATTTGTTTATATGACTACACTCAGCAAATCGATCTAAATACGATTTATTAACTTAAAAATAGCTGTAATAAAATATTAACTCAATTTTCATGTTGTGACATGCCAAATTGTCAACTATCAGTTACTTTTCTGCTTAGTCTATGAATGGCTACTTTTTGGTTTATATAATTTAAATTGTTTTTATCAATATGTCTAGCTATTTGATTTTATTAATTATTACGATTGTTTACTAAATAACTTAACTTAAAATTATATTGATAAAATTCTTTATGCACTCATGTGGCCAGCTATACGCACTCATGGATAAGTCCTGGCCGACTACACTTGTCAGATGAGATGATGGCCACAAGAAGAAAACTAATTTTTGGAAAAATGTTTGGAAAAGGAAGACGACTTTGATATAAAAACGGGCGTTCGAACCGCTGGAGACAGTCTACTCTTGAAGCCGATTTGAAAAGCATCAAACCCAGGGGATCCAGCTAAAGATCACCTGGGACTTCTACTCCCGATCCTCGGAATTCAACTACGTGCCTAACTTAATAGGCCCCGAGGTCTACTACGGAGTTCACCTGGCGGATCCTGAGATCTACACGAAGCCCTCGAAGAAACCCTGATATCGACCTGCCGCTCTGTTGGCTGCTGCCTGTTCCCGTCCCTCAGTGCTGAACCACAGAACCATAAAACAAATTAGAGTGCGTGCCAGGCAGGGTCTTAATAATTAGCTGTACTTTCCATCTCCTGTTAATATTTCCCCTAATAAATTGTAATAGATCTGCCTTTATCCATTCATTTTAACAGGATTAAGCAGATACGTAACAGTAGGCAGAAACCACGGAACGCCACCTGCTACGATCTCTACACACTCCTTTTGCCTCGTTTAGGTTCATACAATTGGTCATACACGCACGCCGGTTGCGAGTACTACGCACCTGACCTTTCTGAAGAACATCACCAATATATCCTCCTAGGGCGTCCCCTCCCGGTGTTTCCACTCACATCTGCCTTGTAAATACCTTTTGTGAGCCGTCTTTCATTCATCCTCTCAACATGACCAAACCATCTAAGCATACATTTTTCAATTTTTGTCACTACATCTTTTAAACCACACCGTTCTCTTATCACATCATTCCTCAACCTATCATTCATAGTCACACCACACATGCTTCGCAAGGAACGCATTTCCACAGCACTTATTCTACTTTCATGCTACTTTTGCCATACCCAACATTCACTTCCATACATAAGCGTAGGCACCAGTAAACCATTGTGAACAGCTAGTCGAGCCTTATCGGATATCAACTGGTTGGTCACAATCGCATGTAAAGCACCATTTACTTTATTTCCCGCATTCACTCTTCTTTCCACATCTTTATCAATCTTTCCATCCCTTGTAAACAAACTCCCCAAATATACGAACTCAGTTACTTGCTCTACACTCTTCATTTTCACATCACACACCGATACGTTCGTTTCATGTAAGGTAAACGCACTATAATGCTTTACTTCATAATTATGATGCAATAAATACATAAAATTAGTTATTTCGACACTTTTTAAGCATGTGTGTATTTAATACTATTACATTAACACTTAAAAGAATTTACCGACTATTGCCGATAAGTGAAACCAAACGTAACAGGATGCTATTGTTTGTTGTTAGTCTGTTAGTCAATAACATTAAATATGATGATTATTATAAGGTAATTAGGTTGTGGTTAATTTTTAAGCTTTGAAATACCCTTCGTGGCAGATCCGGAAACTGTGACCTACGCACGAGCCGAGTGAGCGAAGCGAGCGGTGCCGCGGCAGCGGCCGGCGAGTGCCAGAAACGACTTGATTCTGTTGACGAGCCCTGTCAGCGAAGTGTCCTGTAGAGCGATGCTACTTCCCCTTCGTTTTATTCGTCAACCCCACACCTCTTCCGGCTTTTAAATCGATGTCGATACACGAAAATTCGAAAGTTAGGTTAGAATATTTAAAAAAAAAAACTCATAAAGGGGGGAGGGGGTATCGACACTTTTCCTTCACAGGGGGGCTGGGCCTAATTGAAATAAATGCTTTGACTTTAAGATTGTGCGTGTAAGAGATATAATATAATAAGATGATGAGGCAGTAGCGTCCTAGAGCGATGCAAATGATAACATTTGCTAGCTTATGTCGATTTTTCATGCCTAAACAGTTATTTAGATTAAAGTTATTTTAACGGGCTGCCGATAAAAAAACTGTTTAACTGTGGGTTGTCTTTAGCGGACTGCCATTACAGTACCAACTACTCAATCTAATATATAAAATTCTCGTGTCACAGTTTTCGTTGCCATACTCCTCCGAAACGGCTTGACCGATTTTGATGAAATTTTTTGTACTTATCCGGTATCTATGAGAATCGGCCAACATCTATTTTCATATAATCTGGTCGCTCATGGGTTTGATTGTTACGGGAACGAAAATACGATGTTCAAAATATTATTCAAAAGGTATTTCAATGTTATAGCTATTCAAATAATTAAAAAAACCTTATTCAAATATATATACATTATAGAATACATAGTTCATTGCCTTCGTTACAATTATATGGAACTACAGTGGAATATTATGTCAGGCATTCTGCATACTTATACGACTTACCTAGAATACAAAATCATTACTGTTGCTATAGTCGCACTATCTCGGGACGCACCTACGCGTAGCGCATGTATTTTACATGTTAGCTATCTTGCAACGTATTATTATAACTTTTTAGCAACTTACCCACATTATGTTGCGATAGTAATTTGTTTATTAATTAACCTAAACATCTGTAGTGATTATTCGAAGCTTAAGCAAATTATCTTTATTGTAAATAATCGTGCGCTGGAGTTGTGTCACTCCTCCCCGGGAGTCATTCCGTTGCAGGACCCGATTACTACCAAGTATTATTATTCTACCCACGAGTGGCTTGGTATGTCCGTTATTTTTTTGTCTAATCGCCCTTTTTTTGTTATTTTTCTTGGATATACTCTCAGTAGACGAAACCTTTTACAATGAAGCCCCGAATCTTAAACGTTTACTATCAGAACTGCCGTGGTCTAAGGACTAAAACTACACAATTCCAACAAAACATTATGTGTAATTGTTATGATATAATTATTATAACGGAAACATGGTTACACAGCGGCATTTTTAATGGGGAATTGAGTGACGATAGATATGACGTGTTTCGTAAAGATCGTGACTTAGGCGCGACTGGCAAATCCTCAGGTGGCGGTGTGATGATACTCTCGCGATGCGAGCTGAGTGCGTGGTGCGTTGAGCACGAGCAAAATGCGATAGCTACGGAAATGTTGACCATAGTAATACCGGCTCGCGCGCTGTCGGCGACAGCTGATCTTTGCGTAAGCGTTGCCTACATACCGCCGGATACTCATCGGATACCCTCAGATATCGACTACGTCTTGCAAGGTGTCGCGAAGGCATTTACTCACAGCAATAATATATGTAATTGCCTACTTGTGGGCGATTTCAATCTTCCATGTGTAAAATGGAATTTAAGTGGACCGACTTTTTTGAAACAAGGTGCCGTCGAGGTGCAGAACGCTGCCGCGCGTTTAGTTAATGATTTGTCGTTTTTAGGAATAACACACTACAATACACTACCCAACCAAAGGGGGCATACTCTTGATCTGGCTTTTTCCAACTTGCCACTTGAAATAACTGAATGTCTATCACCCCTTGTGAAGCCTGACCTACCTCATCCAGTAATTACTATCGAAATATCTGACCTTACAGTTTCTCCGCTCCGTGAGTTGTCCACTCCTAGACATAATTTCCGCAAAGCTGACTTCGAACTGTTGAACAGTTATTTTTCTGAACTTGATTGGAGCTCAATTTTAGACAACACATCATCAAATGCTGCCGTGGAAACATTCTATAAAGTAATTCAAACAGGAGTTGATAAATATGTTCCTTTGAATCGAAGGCCAGGATCACGTAAATATCCTGTCTGGTATAGCAACTCTTTAATTAAAATTGTTAAAGAAAAAAGCAAGGCACACTCGCGATGGAAACGGTATGGTAATTTATTAGATTATGACGAATTCGCATTATTACGACAAAGAGAGCGACAAGTTCACGAGATTTGTTATAATAAATACTTGCAGGAAATGGAAAGCAATTTGAAAAGTGATCCAAAAAAATTTTGGACCTACATAAAAAACATGCGTGGAGGCTCCAATTATCCTAAAATGTTATCTCACAATAACATCAATTATTCCGAAGGTCGGGAAATCTGTGAGGCTTTCAATGACTTCTTCCACGACGTATTTGGTGAACCCTCTGACTATAGCCTTGCTAATTCATTAACAATGGACGAAACGGATCACTGTCCTGACATAATTTCCAACTTACAATTCTCTTCGTCAACCGTGGAGAAGTCGTTGAGTGCCTTAAGCGTGGACAAGGGCCCTGAATGTGATGGTGTGCCCCCAGTATTTTGGAAGAACTGTGCAAAATCTTTGGCACCTCCAATTAGTACTATTTTTAATATTTCTTTAAAAGAAGGCACCTTCCCAAATGAATGGAAAAAAGCTCTCATTGTTCCAATACATAAAAAAGGTTCGCGGACAATGATAGGAAATTATAGGGGTATTTCTATACTAAACACAATTGGTAAAGTATTTGAAAAACTGATATACAACGCTATCTATCCATACATTCTCAGAGGAATCTCTTGCAAGCAACATGGTTTTTTAAAGAAACAATCGACTGTCTCTAATTTAGCCAGTTTCTCTAATTTCGTTCTTGAGAATACAGACAACGGGGGGCAGGTTGACGTGATCTACACAGACTTCGAAAAAGCTTTTGATCGTGTGGATCACGTCATCTTGCTCAGAAAGCTGTACAGACTGGGTATACGCGGGGATCTTTTACGATGGGTACAGTCATATCTATTTAAACGCTCACAAGCTGTCGTTCTAGGAGGTTACCGATCCAACTATATTGAAATCCCTAGCGGTGTTCCCCAGGGATCTCATTTGGGGCCTCTTTTCTACAACGCATATCTATTTGACATCACTGATTCTTTTGTACACTCTGATCACTTAATGTACGCTGATGACAAAAAAGTATTTTATAAAATAACATCAGCCAATGATTGTAAGGCCCTTCAAGAGGATCTTAATAACTTAAATAATTATTACGCAAAAAACAAGATCACTGTGAACGTTGCAAAGTGTCAGTGTATCAGTTACACACGTAAGAGGAACCCGATTGTTTGCTCATATAATTTTGATGGAATTGTCATAAATAAAGTCCCGATGGTTAGGGATTTAGGAGTTATGTTTGACAGTAAATTAATGTTCTCAGATCACATAGACCTTATTAGCACAAAAGCTTATAAGAACCTAGGATTCGTTCTTAGGTCATGTAAGGTATTTAAAAATATTGGAGCTCTTAAATCGGTATACTTTGCTTATGTGCGCAGCGTTTTAGAATACGCGTGCCAAATCTGGTCCCCCCAATACATAATTTATAAGAACCAAATAGAAAGGATTCAAAAAAAATTCACTAACCATCTTAATTATCGCCTCCGTAAACCCCCGATGTCTTACGCAGATAGCTGTCGAACCTATGGTCTGCTAACACTCGAGGAGAGATGTAAAGTGATGGACATGTGTTTGCTCTATGATATACTCACTGGACGCCTTGATTGCCCAGAATTGGTCGCACAGATAACTTTTAACACTCCTCAACGGCGCACTCGTCACACGCCAATGTTGCGCGTCCCTAAGCACTCCACTAACTATGCCACGAACTGTGTACTGACTCGCATTGCTCGAATTTATAACTCAGAATTCTCTGAAGTTGATTTATTTGACTGTAATAAAATTACATTCAAAAAAATAATAGTGAAAACCATAAGCGGAGACAAATGACAAGCACCCAATCTTCTTCTTTTTCTTCTTCTTCTATCTTTCATTATTCAACCTTATTTGTTTAAATTTTTTCAAAATTGTGATCTAAATTTAACGTTATGTAATTTTGTATTGTATTGCATTTTTATTTAGTTGTTTAATTGCAAATATCCGGTTTTTATTAGTCCGTTCGTATGTATTAAACATATATCCCAGTTATACAGGGAAACCTATAATTGGCCATAATAATTGTAACACGCATATTTTGTAAAATATTTTTATGTATCGCTGTTGGTTACCTAAATAAATAAAATAAAAAATAAAATAAATCCCCCTAAATGTTAGGGGTAGTCCACCCCTAAATTTTTTTTAAAATTTATTGTCAATTTTTTCTATTTTTATTTCATTATGATTTTGCATTGAAAAATACATACAACTCTAAATTTTCACACTTTTTCACCCGGCAAAACGACGTTTGCCGGGTTAGCTAGTAAGAGTATATGTTTAGTCAACTTTAGTCATTGTTTGCATGTCCATGATTGTATTTTTCACCTCGTTTCCTCCACACATATGTGATTCCGTTACTTAGGTACGGATTTTGAATAAAATTGTGGATACAGTTACCTATTTAGCTACAAAAGTGTGTAACACATAAGTTACTTACCTATTATTAATTACAAATAGACCGATTACGTACTTTTACCTAGATATAGGTTACTAGATATAAATTAATGAGGTTTTTTTATGTGGTAATTTAATAAATCAGAATACCATATTTATTTATTGTAAGCAATGAAAGTTGGATGCGAGAGGCACAGAACTGGTCGAAGTGGCTGTGCTTGGGGGAGGACTAAGTCCAGCAGTGGACGTCTTTCGGCTGAAATGATGATGATGATGATGAAGCAATGAAAGATAGAATTTAAATAATAGATAGGAATAAGTAGGTACACATGATCTAGGGAGTCTTCAAAATATCTATATAACGTAGCGAAGTCGAAATTGTACATTGAATAGATTGATCACTATTACTGATCGATGATTTAATAAGGGATTAAATATAATGACCACCATAAAATGCTTTGATACCCTTAGTTCTTTTACCAAAAATATATACTTGACACCAGAAAAATAAAGTCTAAAATTACAATAGTACTAGCTATTTTAGTCACGACTGCACTTCAAAATGTATTCGAACACCAAATGTAGTAAATGATCACCAAATCTTAATAATTGGGTGTACTACGTGAGCTCGACAAATGAATGTGCGAATAACACTTGTGCGACACACTCAAGCTCACTAGGTTAGGTTAGGTTAGGTTAAAACTGTGACCTCCTATGCACGAGCCGAGCGAGCGAAGCGAGCGGTGCCGCGGCAGACCACGACCATGTGTCGAGCTATAGGTCTGAGCTCAAATGGATGTCTATTCGCCAAAGAAGAAGTTTGCGCGCTTTGACTACGCTTTTCTCCCTTCTCAACTCTCCTAAGCCTCCTTCTTATCTTATGTCTAACTTCCAATATCTATGTTCTTCTCACACTAAGAATCTGCGTTCATCTAACAATCTTCTTCTACTTTGTCCTTCTCATTCTTCTGACTTTGTTCATTCTTCCTTTCATATTCAGTCCATTCTTCTTTGGAATGCGCTTCCTCTCGATATTAAGACGGCAACCAGTCGGTTTGCATTTAAGCGGAAATTGCAGAGTTATTTTCATAACAAATAGCGTAGAGTCATCTTAACACTTCTCTATTTGTATCTGTAGATTTATATATGTATATATATATTATAAGTATGTATTATAGCAAATATGTATGTATGTGTATAATTAGTTTATAACCTATTTTAGTACTAGTGTTTTTCTCTTATTTATAATTCATTATTATACATTTTTCACTATTGTTCCTCTCAAACAAAGCACCTGCCATGTAATCTCTTCACCACCCTTGGTTGACTGGTAGAGAATGCCTAAGGCATTAAGTCCGCCTTTGTACCTTTTTTTTGTGTGCGAAAAGTTTAAATAAATAATAATAATAAATAAGCGCGCATTCGAACTATGGTGAGTTGCAGTACAGTTTTGTCGCGCAAGCGTTATTCGCACATCCATTTGTCGAGCTCACGTAGTACACTCTTAATAATTTGGTGTTCATTAACTATTTTTGGGTTAACAATGATTTTTTTGGAGTCAGTTTGCTTAAATAGGATAGCAAGATGTAAAAACTTTGGTGATAGTTTTACATTGAAATGCTGGTTAAATTTTGGTGATCATTTACTACTTTTGGATTAACAATGATTTATTTGGAGTCATTTTGCTTAAATAGAATATCGAGATGTTAAAACTTTGGTTATAATTTTACATTAAAATGCGGGTTTAATTTTGGTGATCATTTACTCTTTTTATCTGTTATATGTTACTATATCTGCTGGTAAGGGATCATTCAACAATTACGTGATCACCGAAGGGGGGGGGGTCGGGTGCTTGTATATACATCTGGATTATTTAGGGGGGGGGGGAGAGAATCCATGATTACGTCATCATTTATTATAGTGAGAAAGAGTTGATTTCATTTCGTCGTTTCAATAAAGACTAATGAAACTATCTATTTTATTGATTTTACTTTATAGTTCTTACCTTTTGCATTTTGACAAATGACACACCCTCTTCCCAAATTTAGGTCATTTAAGACCCATAGAAACATGACATACGTGTCAGTGCTAATAAAACAGCAAACATTAAGCACGGACGAAGATTACGTAATCAAGGCGAGGGGGGGGGGGTTAAAACAAAAGATTACGCTGTGATCACATAGGGGGGGGGGGGGGGGGTAAAAAAACGGCCAAAAATGATCACGTAATTGTTGAACGATCCCTAAGTTAAACATAAGCCATTTAATAATAATATCTAAAAAAGAAATTGCTATGAAGTCTAGGAACGATGCTTATGCGGTAAATATGTATTATTACTATTAGGTATAATTGTTGTTTATTTGTCTGAATGTATGTTCCAGCATCATGCAAATGGAACATAACCCATGTTCAAATGCTTAGATATTCCCTATAAGTCTGGGCAAAGTCGGGCAAAGTGGTAAGTTTTTCTATCTGGAACTTCTCAGTCGTAGCACGAGTCTGGATTTGTGCCCAGTGGATGGCAATAGGCTCGTCCCTTATTACATGGGACTTAAAGATTGCTGATGCGAAATGTGGGTGTAATATAGGTACACCTCTGTCCAACGCTTCGGTGAAAGTATGTAAAAAACACGACAAAAATAATAAAAATATATTTATTAGTATTATATACCAACATGCATTCTTGAAAAACATTCATAATTACTTTTAGGAACTAATTATTATTAAAATCTTACTTTGTAGTATTTACATCGCGTAAATTCTAGTAAAACTATTAATTATAGTAATTTATGTAAAATAAAAAATATATATCGAGTTTCCTCTTTAAAATAACTACATTTTATTTTATGGCACATAAAATGGTGATACTTAAATTTAATTATAAATAAATTCTAGTAACATTAACAGATCATTTTGATTGGTTTATTTGGGACAGATAAAAATGGCACACGATAGGATAGTTATTATCACTTAGGTACGTAGATTTCACATAAAATGTTTTGAAAAACATTGTTTTATCTTAGAGGTTAAACGGATATCTCATTATAAATACTTAATTAGATCATTTTCAAAATTATTATGAAAGACTTGAGTTTTTACATGGATGTTTTTTTATCGCTCAATTCATTCAGTGCAGATACTCCTATTTACCTATATCGCATTTGTACTTATAGTATTATTGTTCCATTATTAATCCATAATGATTGACTTAAACATCAACAAGCTTCGTATTGAAAATAAATATTATCTCAATACAAATGAAAGTGTGTAGATTTTTGATCGGATTTTCCTGTTGACTAGTTATAATTTAAACTTCTGTGACATGGAAATAAGATCAAAATGATTTTTGATGAAAAAGATGAACGATCCACTTTAATTTAGCCTGACCTCCACGGTATCATCTCCTAATATTTGCTGGTCATCCGAATCGTCGTGCGGGCTGAGTTTCTCCGCCAGAGGGCGACTGAACCATAGACAAACGTTCTCGCTGGCCATACCACGCATGGCGCGCCTTCTCAGCAGCACCAGTAATAAGAAAATGATGACTCCTTGAAGGCAGTTGAACGTGTCCATAATTTTCCTGTAACATAAAATAAAGAAGGTTAGAACCGAGTCTTACCTAGACTGCACTTTATTATTAACGAGTCGTTTAGGTACCCGATGGGATTTCCCAGCGGCAAAATATCGCGAAACATTATACAAACTTTTGTTCCCTATCGTCTGTCAGGAGAGGAGACTCTTTGTAAGAGGTAGTGGACCGTAATCCACCACGCGGGCTCAGCGCGGGTTGGTACATATCACATGTGTTCGAATTTTTAGTTCTAGAACAAGCTGATTTGCTCTCTAGATGTTCGATACTTCACCGTTTTGAGAGCAGTGTTATGAAATAATTTACATAAAGCGCCTGTCTGTATTCGAACCTTTTGCTTACAACTCTTAAGTCGCTGCCGTTACCAGTGGGTCACCACTGGTCTCACTGATTTTATTTAATGCAAGTAAGTTTTAATTTTGTCGTACGCATATCGATTTGACTGGCCTGTTAGTCTAGTGGTTAGTGACCCTGACTGCAAAGACTGAGGTCGTGGGTTCGATTCCCACCCAGGACAAATCTTTGTGTGATGAGCACAATCATTTGTTCTGTGTCTGGGTGTAATTTATCTATAATATGTATGTAGGTATTTAGAAATAAATAAGTATATTTATCAGTTGTCTGGTTACCATAGTACAGGCTCTGCCTAGTTTGGGATTAGATAACGATGTGTTGGTTGTCCTAAGATATTTATTATTATTTATTATAGGCTCGTCGTATTCGACAAAAACTACGACAACCGTAGATCGGGGCAAAGATGTGAAAATAAATTGAGAGCAAGAACGATTAGGATTGCTTACCAAATAATGTGGGCTGAACCATGAGCGAAACTAGCGATCTCGAATATCCAGGAAATACCCATGACGAGGAACAGCTTCAGAGATAGAAGGAACCTGAAATTTTTTATTCATGGTTATATAAAATGTCTGACAACAGTATTACTTTAGTTTTGTTCAAAAAAATTTAAAGTACTTACTTGTGTTTTAAGACATTTAGTGTATTGACCTCATATTTTCTAGTTTGCTTCCATAAATTGAATGATGTCATGGCGAAAAGAGCCACGTTAGCTGCAATAAGAACTGCGACCGGGCCGTAGAAGAAAATCCAAGTTTCGGTACGACCTAAAACAAAAAGGAAATTAGCATCTTACATGGCAAAGCATTTATGTACTCTAAGACATTATCTCATTTGAGCATTATCCCATTTGGCTGCCAGGCTCAAATGGGATTGGGCGGGTCACATTAGTCGTATGCAGGATGGGTGCCTGAAGATGGACGTCGCCACCGCGGTCGGCCCAGAAAGCGCTGGCGAGACGACCTAGATACGTACCGCGACGACTGGTTTGAGGTGGCGCGGGACAAGAGTTCCTAGAAGAAATTGGGGAGGCCTTTGCCCAGCAGTGGGACAGTATAGGCTATTAAAAAAAAGACGTTATCTATAAAGGACATTATTTACCATTGAACCAGCAGCTGCCATTTCCGAAGCCTGGTTTGAAGTGTTCACCTTCAACGAAGTTGGCAATAAGGGTGACGGTTAGGAACAAAAGAGTACAGCCCCAAGCGTAGCAGCTGTAGATGAAGTATTGTTTCCTCTCAGTTTTCTTTAAATAACTTGAATCTCTGAAACAGAAGAGAAGAAATAGATAGACTAAACATTTTAGATTAAAACCATAAAGGAGGTATAGAGGTTAAGTTAGATAGCCCTCTATCTTAGCCACAAGGACCTCCTTGTGGCTAAGTAATAACAGCCGCACGTGTCCATTGAACAGGTTAAAGAAAAGAAAGAAAGAAAATATGTTTGTTTGCGGCAAACATGACGTACAGAAAGGAGTATACAAAAATAAAAAATAAAGCGTGGGAAAACATGCGTCACATCCACGCAAAACGGCCTAAAGAGTCCCAGTGCTGGTTTTCAGTGACAGGTTAAGCTACGCTTGCCGTGGTTGGACTTTATATGGGTGACCATATTTACATAGAACCCTCCGTGAAGGTTCCATCCGGCCGTTAATTATTAATCTTTGACAGTCGTCAGAAGCCCGTGTTTTGGGGGACTGTCTTATGTAATTTTAACGTTTGATAAGTGTTGATCCTCAGCCTAATTTGAATAAATGACTTTTGATTTTACCCGAAAGCCTGACAACCAGTCTTACCAAAGGGTATCGTTTTATCCGGTTACTGGGTTGTGGAGGCCATAGACAGTCGCTTAATGAAAAAAAAACTGGTATTCAGATGCATCCGATTAGACTGGAATCCGACCCTAACATATCAAAAGGCTAGGCAGATGAAAAGTTAGGTAAGATAGAAATGTTTTAACTTACAGCACTGTGCGATATACGTTGATAGATATAACATTCATCCAGAAGAAAGTCGCCATCATCCAGGTGTAGACGAGAAAACCTGAAAGCCACAAACAAATATGTATATTAGTAACGGAAAAAGAAACACTAACAACTGTTTAGGCAAAGCTTTTTATCTTTTTACGGAATGTGGATCTACACGATACACAATGGCTTTTTAATTGTTTCTCTAATTACGAAATTCAATGGGTTAAGAAGACAAAATTAAGATACCTACAGTTATTGGAATTAGGTCAAAATCTGACGGAAAACGAAAATGCATTGGAAATGTAGACCACATGCAAAAACATAGGTATAGGAACAGGCAGCGTCAATAATATCTGGATGAACAGACTTTTAAAAATGATGTAAACAAGTTTGAAAATTAAATATTAACTCAACGACACAAGGAATATTTTAGAATGAAGACAGTACACGACGACTCTCATTCTGGCGAGAACTTTATCTAATTGAGATAAAGTTTAATTTTCTTTATTTTGAACAGTCTGTTCGTCCCAATATTTTTGACACTGAATGTACAGTCCAGTGAAAGTAATTAATGAATTTAATTGTTCATTTACCTGTGACAGTACAAAATTCGCCTCTGAAGCCAGGACTCAGTTGAAGTATTCCCAAAGACAGGAATCCTAAGGCCATGCTGACGCACATGCACATGTAACATAGCCCCTGTAGATCTCTGAAAGTAATCAATGAAAACGTTCAACATAAAATATGAAATCATGACAGAATTTGATTGGTTTTGACGTGGGTTTATGTTTCACAACGATATCGAACATAATGGGCGTATCGTATTGATATGATATTGAAACTAGAACAGTTTACGTTTCACTAGCATATTTTGTGAGTAGTATTTACATTGTATAAAGTTGAAGGGACATTGGTCGATAGTACCACACATATATGGGCAGTAATGGTTGAACCCCATGGAAAGTGTGAGCCTTTTTTTGTCATACGGACACAAGCCAGACTCTGGGCTGCTACCAATGTAATTCCTTAGTAGTATTCAAACTTACCTCAACTGTGGCAAGTAAGTGTATACGGCTATAGTGGCAACGAGGAAAAACACAGAGATAAGTGTTAAGATTCCACTGGTTTCTATGTCACTGGTCTTGGAGATTTCTTCAAAGCACACCACAGCCACAGGGACAGTGCCCAGGGAGTGGTTACTGTTGTTCCGGTACATGGTGGCCACGCAATACCTGGCAAATTTTAAATTAAAATTATTAAGGAGAAATTGAAGAAACTGCGTGTCTAACTTGTTATATGTACGTTGTGGTTTACTCGTAACTAACTTTGGCTGAAGCTTTCGGCTGATTTTAATATTGCGTCCTGTAGGTGCAAAGTTTTACCTCATCGAAATATTTTGTTGTTTCCTATTATTTTGTTGAATTAGGTACTGTTATGATAATGTACGCATGATGAGAGGCGTAACTTGATTTAGTCATTGTTAAAGAAATAGTCATGACTTACATCAATGTACAAATTTTGTTTTTTCTGAAGTGGACACGAAATTTTGAGATGTGTCACGTAGGCCATCATAAAATGATCAAAGTGTAGAAAAAAGTGTAGCTTCATACTCACTGGCTAGGGTCTTCAACGAAGACGTAGTGGGGCGAATCCTGCGTGGACACTTTGGTGCCATCTAGGATGATGTCCCTGAGAACCATTCGCCCATGCGTGCAGTTTATAACGGTCATTTTCTCCGTACCACAGAAACCCTTTGGCATTAGAGTCTCGTTCCTCGGACAGCATGGTATGGTTGACAAGGCACCACCGCAAACAGCCAATACTAACAAAATAATTTCCTGAAAATAAACAATGTTCATTTACAATTCACTTACTTTATTATTATTAGTTTTTAAAGCGGCAACAGAAATTCACATTCTGTGGAAATTTCAACATGTATTACGGATCATGAGATACAGCCCGCTGACAGACAGACGAACGGACGGATGGACACAGGAGGCTTAGTAATAGGGTCCCGTTGAAAAGCCTTCGGGTACGACCCAAAAAAAAATGACGAACTTTCATACAAGCTTTCATCTCATTTATCTCCGTAATGGTACGTATTTCCAAAAATCCTTCCATAGAACCACTGTGGAAGGATTTTTGGAAATACATACACTTTTTTTTTTTTTTTTTTTGGATGGGAAATCATCAAATGACTTCTCCCGCTCTGGGCGGAGCGGGAGGGCGTGTCAGACTTTTACTGACTAAAACCCACCCGTGTTCCTTCAGATGCCCATGTGCCAGGGTCACGGTATCTCTTTTGAACAATCACGCGACCCCGGCAGGCATCGAAATACATACACCTTGGACTACAAACTTCTAGACCGAGTGGTTTAGGCAGTGCGTTGTTCAGTGAATGAACGAATCCAAGATTTTTATTTCATTAATGAATATTATTGAAACTCGTACATGTCATTATACTAGCCCCGCATTATCAGTTTCTTCTTTATCATTGAACTTTGAACTTGTGAGCCATTAAAACAAATTACTAACAGCTACGAAATTTGTAGTTCAGCCACTTAGATACTTAGAATTAAGTTTATTGATGTTTTGTGTAGAATTATTCTATTTCTACGCGGGTTTTATCGGTGATGTATAACCTATTATAATCAATTATATACATTATATCATCATCATCATTTCAGCTGACAGACCTCCAATGCTGGACATACGCCTCCCCCAATTTGAGGGGGGTTTGCCATAATCGCCACGCTTGACAGGCGGGTTGGCGATCGCAGTATGGTGGTAAAATGCATACAAAACGCTGCTGTCCATTCTGTAGTAAGTCCCGTAGTCGCCTCTTACGACACCCACGTGAAGAATTGGGATGATGCTATTCTTTTCGTCCGGCGCCTCACAGAACCGATTATGTATGTGATGTGTATAAATATATATTATTGATATTATGTCTGCGCTAAAAGGCGACTATCTAGCTGTACCTACGCTAGGGTCATAGAGTAATTTTAGCCTCGATGCATTCGGAATAACAACGTGATAACGGTACATGTAATATTTGACACCGAGCAGAGACAATGACTGTTTACAGAGTTCGGTACAACCTTTGTGTTTTGAAGAGATAGTTTGTTGACCCCATTTCTTAATGATATAGTAATCCACATAAGCCTTGTAATTTTTCTTATTTGTGGTGTAATTAATAATACCTACTCAACACGTTAACTGCCATGTCGGACTATATGTCCGACACTTTTAGTTCCATTCAGGCCTTGTTGGACTATATGGCCGACAACACATTCAAAATCTGAACTTGTCGTTGCTGCCTGGCGGCCATGTTTTTGGAATAAATAATGTATTTATTGAATAAATAGGTAATCTATTTAAAGTGAAATAACACTAAGTACATTTTTTGACTTTTTCTGATTTTAGCCATGGCAGTTAACGTGTTAAAATTTCTACTCAAAAAACAACCTTCTGTTTAGCGGGGTACGGTCGTTAAGTACCGATCAGACATTGTTATTTTCTTATATTATATATCATTACCATTGTCTTCAACTATCTTGTTATGGAGATAATGATATAATAACAGAGCTCTTTGCTTAACTACAGACATGCGATATGCATGTGAATATAATATTCAGTAGGTACCTAAAACATACATTCATAAATCATAAGAAAGACGGGTAGGCAGACTTGTTTAGTACAACGAAAGAACATCATTCAAAGTATGATTTTTCATACCAAACTCAAAAGCCAGGGAGTTAATTACAGACTTTCGTTGCAATATAAACAAAAATATTCAAGATGTCATTTTCCATAAGAAAATACACACTCAGGCACTTTATTTTTTGAGTACGAAATGCTCGTTAGTTTCAGTTAGTTTTCTTTACGGTGGGACCCATTACAGGTAATGGTCAAGCCTATAGCAAAAATCCAGGAACAAATCCAAGCTGCAACTGAGAATTTACTAATCTAAAAGCCCAATGACACATTGCCCGACCTAGGGATCGAACTCAAGACCTCATAAGTCACCGTGAACTTGCAATAAATCGGTGACTTATTGAAGCCGATCAAAGAAGTGGGTCAATCAACAATCAGATGGGTAATGATATGTAAGGAGGGTAATTTAGTTAGCTTTGCGGCTAAGGTCACAGTCACGCCTACAACCTATTACCTGTACATATGTGGTAGGCACAGGATCACAGACTTGCATCATAACTTGATACAAATGCCTGAGAGATGAGAACTAAGGGCATATGCACACGCGGGTTAAGTTAGAAGAATTTCATTCTACATTAGTTAATCATCAATTCTTGTTATAAAAAATCTTACAGTCATATGTCAAAGACTTGTCAAAAATGTAAGGAAATTCGAGGTATTTTTGACAGATTGAGACAGATACTGTGAATATTCGTAAAATTACGACGATTTCCCATCTGCTCATGCGATTGGAGTTTGGTAATATGGTGAAATATTGATAAAATATGCGATAAAAATATACCTAAAATGTGGATAAATAAAGTTTCGTTTAAACAACCCGTGACACATGAGTGTCTCCTCCTACCAATGCATGATTTATCAGTAGGTTTTTCCAAAAAGGCTTTAGCCTACGTTCGCACGGACGTAAAAATATTTTTTCGCGCACCTTATTTTCCAAACACTGCTTAGCGCCGCCCGGCGCCCGTGAGTTAACAATCGAAAAGATTTTTTTTCTTGACGCGCTTGCGTGTATGTGTATTCCAAATGCGTGCACCGACTGGACAGGCCCATTCAATCTGTATGGTTCTTTCCTCTAAAGACCATTTCAGACAGCTATCTACATGGTCTTTACATAATGTGACCAAGATTATGTCTGGACTTTAAAAGAGACTGATCTCTGAGTTTGTTTCGGCCTTGCTTCTCAGAGTAGTCAGATAGGAAACGCCGATCTCATCTAGCTCAATAAAATATTATTGACTTGTAAAAATGTTTGTACAAACCTACTTACAACAATAAAATCATTTATCATTAATGCATTCTGTTGGATTCTCATACGGTTCAACAGAGAGCTGAAAAATCAGTTCGCGATGTTATCCCGCCGCGATATTTATACGTCCTTGGACATTTAATTCTTATATTTATTTAAATAAAATTATTCAGGTAGTCTGTAGTATCTACGTGTACCTATTAAAACGGGAATGCTCAATTACTGAATGATTTTGTGGTTACGCATTTGGGAAAACCGTACTACGCGTTCTTTTAGTTTGTAAAGTACAATATTCTGAGTATCACATTTCCATTTTTGCGAATTAATATACCTATTTGATGTGAGCTGTCATACTGAATGAATCATTCATATTGACTCTCGAAACCGTAATGAATTCATTTATTAATCATTTCATCTAAATATTTAAAAGCTGAAGAGTTTTGTATGGTTGAACGTACTAATCCCAGGAATTCCGTTTAGTGTTGGATAGTCCTTTTCTCTAGATAGGCTATAGGCTATAATAACATCACGAGACTTTTAGGAACCGAGCAAAAAGAAAATAGTCACGAATACGAAGTCCTCGCACGGGCAGGCGATTCGATGCGACGGGGACGGCCAGGGAAGCAAGTAATTTAACGCGCACGAAGTCGCGGGTAGAAGCTAGTGTAATTATATTATTAAATATATCGTAATGTGAACCAAGCTAACCACAAATATACATTGTTGCATGACGTTTATTAATACATGAAATACGATTAGAATACGTGATTTTAATTAAAATAAACAGTTTTGTCTGTAGTATCCGCAAAGTACTTATCAGCAACACTGTATGAATACAATAGCATTACTTATTGCAAATATATATATTTAGGATGCTGTTAGAACTAGCGTTTTGTATGATAATTACCTACATTAAAGTGAGATTTATTGCTTGCTACACGTAGAAAATCAATTCCAAAGTTTTTTATTCTACATTGTATTTATAATCCAAGTATTCAGAAGACTGCTAACCCTAGGCCTCTCTTCAATTGAAGTTCTCCCTATATACAACATGTTCCGTAATTAACGCACACTCTGTTAAGGGGTCATTGTACTCATCATTATGAACAACTTTCACTACGAAATCAAACCTGAAATCGCGAAAAAAGAAATCAGCTGTTTCATTCAAAAGTTCAATACCTACTCGACCAAAATGTATGAAACAGTGGTTTATTTTTTTCGTGATTTCAGGTTTGTTCCCATAGTAAAAGTTGTTCATAATGATGAGTACAATGACCCCTTAAGAGGGTTTGCGTTAATTATGGGACATGTTGTATATAAATATTATGTGAATAAAATATCTATTTATTATTAACTAGTTTCTGCCCGCGACTTCGTCTGAGTTTATCGGGATGCAAAGTATCCTATGTCTTAATTCAGGTTATAAAGTTATTTGTCACAAAATTTCATCCACTTCTGATCAGCCTTTTTGCGTTAATGAGTAACAAACATCCAAACATTATACTTTCACATTAATATTAATTATATAGTAGGATTTTTAATTTTAACTCATTGTCAATGACATCACAAGTATTTATTTATAACTCTTGATCCATTTATCTAAAGATTTGCATAACATCTAATTAAACAGTAATCAACAAACATTATTTATCAATGAACTGGCCGGGTGATGACTATGACAAATCCAACATATTGAATGAAAAACAGTTCCGAGAATTTTCTCCTCTGTTGACATATCTTGGGGAAGTACATAATACGTTCTGTTTTACTGCTAAAGATCATCAATCTGTACATATGACATGGACGTACTAAAAATTTCGCGTTTTTTTTCCCGCAGTGGATCTTGAGCGCACTGCTTAGCGCTGAGAGTAGAAAATCGAACAGTGTGTATTTTGGACATGCACACTGTTCTATTATAATATGTATATAATATTTTGTAATTTGTAAAATACACACTGTTCTATTTCCTATAGAACAGTGTGTATTTTGGACGCGCTGGTATGCACTCTTTCGATTTTTAACTCTCAGGGCGTTAAAAATCTAGTGCGTGTGGAAATTTCGCCGCGATTTTATAACGTCCGGGATCGTGGGGTTTACATACCCTATTAAAATTAATGATATAATTTAATGGGAAAATACGTAGGTACGTTGTTTATATGCTCTTTAAGTATGTACTCAATTTTATGATTTAATTAAATTGTTGTTTATCTAAACACGGGTTTACCATATTATAATTATGATAATCATATCAGTCAGATATAGTGTTTCAGGAATAAGATACATGACTGCATGGTGTAACTTTTCTGTAAGTTCTAAAGGAGACCAGCCACTTTTCATACAAAGTTGGGCCCACACCCAAAGTGCCGACGAGCGGAAAAAAAATTATCTTGATGAGGGCAGGCATCTTTATAATTTTCTACTATTGCGTCGAATCTATACGACCAAAGCCCTAAATGAGCAAACTTTAAGGGGGAAGCGCCAGGACAGCCTTTGAAATTAAAATTTTATAACGTTTGTTTTTATTTGGTTTTTAATTTGGAGGTGACTGTTAGACTGTATGTTGAACATAATATGATTCGTGACTGTGTACATATATGTATGTTCATTTGATGCCATTGATTGAGTTTTTTATGATAATGTCATTCGAACTATATAGGGCTCTATTGACGATTTTAATTGTGTAAAGCAATATTTTAATCAACATGATACTGACGTTTAAATTGCATAAACACGCAAGAAGATTTTGAACTTCGCGGGCTTAATTAACACGTCCTCCATAACTAGGACTACGAACTAACGTTTAATGAATGCGATGTGCTATCAATACATATTTTATACGAATGCTCACAGGACCTGTAAGACCTCACATGATTATATGGCTAGATCATTCTTATATTTACTTTTATAATTTAGTTTAATCTGCATATACGATACATCACGCCTAAATTTCCTGAAGGATAAGCAGAGATGGGTACGCTGTAGTCACATTTGAGCGTTTAGACAAACTTAAAAATTGAATAATTTTTTTTTAATAAGAATAATATAATGATGATAATAATGTGCGAATTATAGACATAAAACACTAATTGACACGACATGAGGTCGCCTGTTATCAGCACAGCAAAACAGACGGCTCGATACAAGCGCCACGATGGATAAAATGAAGAGTTATAGTACCTATTGATGATGCTTTTTACTCGACTCAATTTGTAGTTAATTCAGAGAGAAATATTGTTTTTTTTTTTTGTTATTTTCGATTTATCCACGTTTTAATTTTGATGCATTAGTCAGACTCTGAGGTTTACATTTTATGCGTCAAATTTTGTAAGACACCGAACTTTATGTTTTGATACTGTCAGACACCCAACTTTTAATTTTGATATATTTAGGTACTGTGAGACACCGAAATTTTAATTTTAATACTACTGAGGTCACATACCCAACTTTTAATTTTGATTCTAGCGAGTGACTTCAGACACACGACTTCTACGCGTTGTGTCTGACCAGCATGCGTAGCATGACCACCGTAGAAATGAGTTTTGTCTATTATTGGTAGAATAGAGATAGAATTGTCATGCTACGCCAGCATAAAATGGTACAAATCTTTCTACAATCTTTGATTTTGTCTTTAATCTTTCTACAATCTGTAATTTTATCTATTCTTCCGTCGACAAAACCCATTTTTACGGTGGTCATGCTACGCGTGCAGGAAGAAGTTGGGTTTCAGACATTCAATCTTAGAGGCGTTTAAATTTTGATGCATAATTAAACTCAAAATATCCAATGAAGAACGATCCTATTGAACTGCGGTCAGTGGTTAAAGATATAAATACAATAATTATAACGGATAACTTCATTATCGTTCAAAAAGAGGAAGTGTGGCGTTGTCGCTTTCTATCAGTCTGTACTGTGATGACTTGATGTCATAACATTTGATGACGTGACGTTATCACTTCCTAAATATTTAACACACATTCTAATGCGTCAACTAGTTCGTTTCCTTTAATTCTAATAATGATGTATGACTTAGTTTAATGTTAGAATTTTTTCAGAAAGTTTCATCATAAGAATGTTTTATCCTGCTAAAATATTGTCATCAGTTCGTTACAAAGCAGGATTCACAAAAATTTCGTTTATATTTTAAACTAGCTTCCGCCCGCGGTTTCCCCCGCGTGGTAAGTCGATAAAAAGTATATCTATTTCATTCACAGTCATTATCCTTCCCCTGGGTTCAAAGTATCCCCGCACAAAATTTCATCAAAATTGGTCCAACCTTTCAAGAGATAACTCCCTACTTACAAACCATTTGTACCTACCTCTTTATAGATTCACTTACCTACCAAGGAGGTATTTTAAGTAATTAAAAAGCATTACCAAATCTATGAAGGTACCTAAATATAAATAAAGCTTCATATGAAGGTAGCTAAATAGAAACTGAACTGTGTGTGTGTACCGTGTGGTGCCGGACGTAAAGAATAACACCACCCCATTTCTTCCCGTGGGTGTCGTAAAAGGCGACTAAGGGACTTACTAGAGAATGGGCAGCAGCGTTCTCTATGCATTTTACCACCATACTGATCGCAGTATGGTGGTAAAATGCATAGAGAACGCTGCTCCACGCTTGGCAGGCGGGTTGGCGATCGCGCCAACCCGCCTGCCAAGCGTGGCGATTACGGCAAAACCCCCCCAAATTGGGGGAGGCCTAAGTCCAGCAATGGACGTCTTATGGCTGAAATGATGATGATGATGAAATAGAAACTAAATATTTGTATTAATACGTGAAGCAAAACGTTGTACCTACCCCATTTTACGAATAAATACTCCGATGAAGAAGTATAAATTTTGGCATAGTTAAAATTTCTATGGAGACGGAGTGCAGAAAACTAATATTTTTATATAATTATGCATTAGCAGTACATTGAAGTTTAAACAAATTATGGTTGAATTTCGAAGACTGGGCGACCACAAGTTTTTATAAATATGCATGAACATACCTACCATTCACAATAATCATACATCGATACAAGCATGTTCGCAGTTATAAATAACGGATTTACTTGTAAACTATAGAACCTGTAAGTAAACGTAGTTTGCTTTTATTTGTATTTTTAACCGACGAAAAAAAACGGAGGAGGTTATCAATTCGACGCGTATATTTTTTTTTTTTTTGTTTGTCTTTTTTTATGTATGACCACGCATAACTTTTTACATAGTAGTCCGATTGTGATAATTCTTTTTTTATTGGAAAGGGTATACTCCGAGGGTGGTCCCATATAAATTTGGAAAACAAAATCGAACCCTAAGGGTCGGAAAACAGGGGATGATTGATTGTTCACTCATTGATTGTAATGTATAACCACGGTCCACGCATAACTTTGTACAGAGTAGTCCGATTTTGATCATTCTTTTTTCATTGGATAGGGTATACCTTGCCAAGTATTATTAGTACATTAAAGCCACAAAAAATTACAAAATAAAAACTTTTTAACAAAAAATTAAACCGCCGAAAAAACAGAAAAGCAAAAAATAATAAACCTTAAATTTTTGAGTCGGTGCTGAAAAATCAATGAACATAGATCACTCAAAGCGCCGCGCGCCGACTCATAATTTTAAGGTTTATTATTTTTTGCTTTTCTGTTTTTTCGGCGGTTTAATTTTTTGTTAAAAAGTTTTAACTATCAATAACAAATTAACGCAGTATAATTTTATTTATAATTCTCACATCAGGCTGAGTGTAGACCTGAGAGCAAGACTGGGTTTAGACTTTAGGCAAACTGTCAAAGTCTACAAAAATATCATCATCATCATCATCATCATTTCAGCGGAGAGACGTCCACTGATGGACATAAGCTTCCCCTAATTTGGGGAGGTTTACCATAATCGCCACGCTTTGCAAGCGGGTGGTCGATCGCAGTATGGTGGTAAAATGCATAGGAAACGCTGCTGTCCATTCTGTTATTATATCCCTTAATCGCCTCTAACGACGCCCACGAGAAGAAATGGGATACAAAAAAATAAACAACACAAAAGTTAAAATGGTCTAAAATATACTGAAATATAGTCTGTTTTCAGTAAATTTCTGACCATTTTAACTTTTGTTTATTTAGGCCTCCTACCTTCTACCCCATGCTTCTAGACGCCCTAATTGCGAAACGTACTATAGATTAGAATTTGAATCATTTTGTAGATTATGTCTAATCCATTACTTCATATGTTCGAAAAATTGGTCTGCTCAGCAACGTGAATAGCGCAATGAATGTTGTTGACCTGTCAAAATAAAGAGATTCCCTTCTAGTCTCTGCGAGCCTCATCCATGTTTTAAAACTATTTAGAGACAAGATAAATCTATTCTGTCTATGTCAGTCAAAGTGTTTTGACCCTGGTGTGTGCACTGTCTAAGTTGTTAATAAGAACGTGTCACGGGTCAATTAAAACAAGGAATCCGAGAGTTTTCCTAGTAATTAAGTACACTAGACCTTGGTACCTGTACATTCCATAGGAGGTATGAATCAACGTTCTTTAGAAAAACTCTGAGTTTCCATTTGAAAACGACAAACAAATAAACGATAAAGATGTATATGACGTTTTTTATTCATATGCAAATATTAAATGTTTACACAGAAACAATAAATTTTATATTTAGTTACCCTTTTTATATATGTTTGTGATATAATGGTCTTGTAATTTTAAATGAACTTTTACCCACTAATTAGCTATGCTAATCTTATTTAAATAGTTGTTTTGTCAACGAAATTCTAGGCGTATTTGTATGTATGAACTTTATGTACCCACATGTCACATTGGCGGGATGTGAATGCACTGTATTTCAATAATAATATTATATCAGTGTACCTACTTACAAAAAATAAATATAAATATGATAAAAGGTAGACATGATTGCTTAGTTCGCACAGGGCAAGTTATTTTCGCTCCAAGTGCTCGCTTATATTTAGTTTAAGTGCATCGCCTTGGAGATTCCTTTAACTTGTTATGATGAATAACGGAACGTTCTCTTTGGGAATTTATTTACTCAATATCTTTATTGCTTTACCCTAACGTGTAGGTACTGAGAAAAAAATATATTATTATTTACTTCCAACAACTGACATGAAAATGATGGGCATATGGGTGTCTCTTTATCTCAGTTAGATTAGGTATTGTCTTAACCTGGTAAATAATACGGGCACAAATTAATAAAAATCCCTACAAATGGGAAAGGATGGATCGTCAATTATGCTCATATTTGACTATTCATAGAATAACCTAACCGGTTTGGTATTTTCATAATATTTAGATAGGTCAAACCCGACTTCATTTAAAATCTAAGCTGGCTAAATTTTTTCGACAATACCTAGCGTTATTTTTGCAATTATAATTTATAATGTAGGTAGGCTGTGGTCGTACCGTTTTTAAGTTTAAAACTCAATCAATTTACTTTATACTTTTAAATCTTTTTTATAATAAATGTCGTTGGATATTGCAAAATTACGCAACTAAGTTTATTATCCTAACAGTAATTGTTCTGTGTTCGACTGTTTAAGATTATCACATTTAATATTTTTATCGTTCATAGCAAAACATTTATTGCTACTTCACAAACTTAAACACAATCGTATTTTATCATGTAAAACGCCTCCCAAACGATAATAATATAACCACATGGAAAAGAAAAGGAAAAATCTACAAATCAGAATAAATACCCCCAAATATGTCTAGCGATGAAAAAAAAAAACCTTCCACTAATTAAAACAAACAGCTTTGTTTTTCGCGATTATTTAAACAATACGTCACTACACTCACCTTCATATTTACTCTTTCCTTACAAATATTTTTTTAATCACAAACACCACATACACTGGATTCTCTCGACCGCGTGCGATTGCCGAATGAATGTTGTAGTCGTTAATTACTGTCGCATCGCAGTCGCTCGTAATCGATTCTCGATTCGAAATATCTCAATTACATATCGATATAACTTGCGAATGACGCGTGTGGACGACACTATCCTTAGAGTTATTACTATTCACTGAACTATGGTATTCGGTTTCTTATTGCCTACTTGGTTTCTAGAGTTCTGTTGTTTACGGTAAAAACGACATGAATGCTGCGACGGAATCTTAGATACTTTATAATAAGACTTAAAAGTTACGATGTATCGTGGAATCTTGAGTGAGGTAAATGAATGATATTTTATTTTAAATTGGTTTAAAAACACGTCAAAATAAAATAATAATATAAGGTTGATAAAAAAGTTTTGTCGCAAAAATTTCAAGGAAGTATTTTTTACGTATAGAAGCAATGTGACATCGAGCGATGTCAAGAATATTCTAGAACGTTTTCTACTCTTCCGCTAGATAAGGTAATAGAGGGCGAGCTTGCGTTTTAAAGCACAGCAATTGCTTCGATCTCGCAGGAGCAACTTCGGGCGATCATGTTTTATGAGTGGCGGCGCGGCACGAGTGCAAGCACAACTGCTAAAAATATACAAGATGCATTCAGCGACGACGTAGTTTATTATCGAACACTTCAGCGTTGGTTCAATCGTTTTAAATCTGGAGACACAAGTCTTGAGGATAAGGAACGTTCCGGACGACCTTTGAGCATCGATGATGACGCATTACTCTGCTGTGTCAAAGCGCATCCGGAAGCAAGTACGCACGAGCTAGCCAGAGAACTCGGCTGCAGCCAACCGTCAATAGTAAATCACTTACACAACTTGGGATACAGGAAAGTTTTAGCTCAATGGATATCACACCGTCTCACCGACGACAATAAGAACTGCCGCGTGACCATCTGTCAGTCTCTACTACTTCGTCATCCTCGCAAGGAGTTTTTAGAGGATCTTGTGACGGGGGATGAAAGCTGGATCTTGTATGATAACAAAAAGCGTCTAGCCTATTGGCTTCCAGTCGGAGAAAAACCGCCACAGCAAACGATTGATCCCCACCCACAAAAGATTTTGTTATGCTGTTTCTGGGACGCAAAGGGAATACTTTTTTATAAATTTCTCCCTACAGGTAAGACGATCTCTTCTACACAGTACATTGAGAATCTCCAAGAATTAGCGAAAGCTATAAGAGAAAAACGGCCAAGACGCGCAACTGTCCACCTTCTCCATGACAATGCGAGACCCCATGTTGCAAAGGCAACCCAGAAAACGATCACCGACCTTCACTGGAATACCGTTCCTCATCCACCATACTCTCCCGACATCGCGCCCTCTGACTACCATTTGTTCAAGCATTTGAAGGCATATTTGAGAAACAAAACGTTCGAAAACATCTATGATCTCAAGAACGATGTGTCCATATTCTTCGAGTCACAGCCGCCGCAGTTTTGGGCAAAAGGAATAAACGACTTGCCTGCTAGATGGTCCAGTGTCATAGAATTAGAGGGTGAAAATATTGTTGATTAGAAATGTTTTGTATAAGATATATGAATAAATTAATTATGCTGAAATTATTGCGACAAAACTTTTTTATCAACCTCATATTTGTGACGCGCCAGCGGCAGCGCCGCCAGTGCAGCTCCTCAGCGCTTTGAAGCGCTACACGCGTATGAGTGGGTGCGATGTGTTAAAATCAATCAATCTGCCGATCCTTTTTCCAAGTATGTTGGGGTCGGTTTCCAGTCTTACCGGATGCAGCTGAATACCAGTAATTTACACGGAGCGACTGCCTCTCTGACCTTAGCAACCCAGTTACAGGGTAATACGATACGCCTTGGTAAAACTGGTTGTCATACTTTCTGGACAGGACTGGTTGTCAGACTGGTTGCTGGGACCAACGGCTGTTAACGTGGTTTCCGAGGTACGGAGGGGTCTCAATATAGTAGATCAGATGGTTATCCATCGATCGACTGACCTCGGCGAGCGTAGCGTAATCTTCGATCGATCTGCGCGGCTGTAATCATTTGGTCACGAGCCCCCTAGTGGACTATGGATCATAAAACTAGATGCGATCTGACAGTTCAGTATTTGCAGTAGTAAGAAACATCCAAACATACAAACTTTCACATTTACAATACCTAATAAAAATAGCAATGTTCAAATATCTTGCCCCGACCACGGAAATGATCTTTCGTCAAGGTTTTTTTTTGTGGTTTCGAAATCATCAAATGACGTCTCCCGCTCAGGGTGGAGCGGAAGGGCGTGTCAGACTTTTACTGACTAAAACCCACCCGTGTTCCTTCAGTTGCCCATATACCAGGGCCACAGTATCTCTTTCGAACAAATCTCGCGACCGTGGCAATCAGTCGATCTCTCAATGTTGAAGATCGTGAGTGCACTCAATTATTATGTGAATACTGGAATCATTATGTGAATAAACTTAATGGAGTGATGTGGAATTGTCAGTGTTCCAATTGCAGAAATGGTCAAAGGTCGACCTCTGTCGATTTCTTTCGGCTGAGTTTTCTCGACATTTTAACTTACATTTTGCCTGTCCTTAAAATTCCAGGCATCTTTGTCCTGTCTGTCTATCTGGAGTTTACATTCACTGACAGTAATAGTTGCTCGACGCCTTGGAACATTATTTCGCCTGAGTTTTCTTGGCAACTTAATTTTCCTATTTTGCCTGTCCTTAAACTTTTAAGGACAGGCAAAATATAGACACAGAAACAAAACACAGATGCTTGTACTTACAGGCATCTGTATTTTGTTTATTTATCTGGCTCATTAGAGAGAATAATACTGAATGACTTTTTTCGTAATTAAAGTTGCAACTAAGATAGTAAGTTTGCATCTTCATTGAATTCGATAGTGTAGAAGTAGATAGTATTATAATAAATTACGACTTTCAATTAACTAAACTAATTAATTCTATTTATAATTGTGATTAATGTCAGTGTTGTTATTAGTTGTATATTTGATAGTTACGTCGATATAATGTGGTCTAGATAGATAAGCCAAGTGACAGCTTTATGGTTTATAATATTCAGCGGATATAATTATCATCATGTCCAATGCTCGTGTGATACCCACTCCAATGAAGATCGGAGGCGCTACACTCGAAGTTGTGGACGAATACGTGTACCTAGGACAGACTGTCCAGTTAGGTAGATCCAACTTCGAGAAAGAGGTTAATCGTCGAATCCGACTCGGCTGGGCAGCGTTCGGGAAGCTACGCAATATCTTCTCGTCCCAAATACCGCAGTGTCTCAAGACAAAAGTCTTTGACCAGTGTGTGTTGCCAGTGATGACATATGGCACTGAGACGTGGTCGCTCACAATGGGCCTCATAAGAAGGCTCAAAGTCACCCAAAGAGCAATGGAGAGGGCTATGCTTGGAGTTTCCCTACGCGATCGAATCAGAAATGAAGAGATCCGTAGGAAAACCAAGGTAACCGATATAGCCCGAAGAATTGCCAAACTTAAGTGGCAGTGGGCAGGGCACATTGCTCGCAGAACGGATGGCCGATGGGGTCGGAAGGTTCTGGAGTGGCGACCGCGTACTGGAAGACGTATCGTTGGAAGGCCTCTCACAAAATGGACCGATGACCTGGTGAACGCCGCAGGAATACGTTGGATGCGAGAAGCACATAATAGGTCGAAGTGTCGGTGCTTGGGGGAGGCTTATGTCCAGCAGTGGACGTCTTTCGGCTGAAATGATGATGATGATGATGGATATAATTATACTAGCAATTTTTTATATATTAGAATTAGATAACAATATATTTTATAATGGGAAATATTTAACTGATCCTCTTTAAACACACTGAAGTTCTAATGATGTACCTGGCAGGGTCGCGAGATTTATTCGAAAGAGATACCGCGCCCCTGGCATATGGGCAACTGAAGGAACACGGGTGGGTTTTAGTCAGTAAAAGTCTGACACGCCCTTCCTCTCCACCCTAGAGCGGGAGAAGTCATTTGATGATTTACCACCCACAAAAAAAAAAAAAAGTTCTAATGATGTACGCACGTTTCTTTATACTAATGAACCTTTTGAAAGTTTTTGGCCTTTTCTCACGTAATAGAATCTCAACGGTTTTTTTTTTTCACGCACTTCTTGGTACCGAGATTTGAAATTCGAACAGTAAAACTCACTGTTCGCTTTTCGACGCGCTGAGATTCACTGTTGGATTTTCAACGCTCGGTTCAACATCTAAAGTGGAAAATCCAGTGTGCGAATAAATCCATTCGCGATTTTATTTCGTCCGTGTGGTTTTCGATTAACTTAGCTAGTGTACGCCGACTAAATGTGTTTGGTAAGATGAAAACTGTAACCATTTTTGCGTGCCTTATTCCAGAATGTACATGGCTTACTTTTATCTACTCGTTGCAAATAAATGATTTGATAGATTGATTGATTGATTGAACAATTGGGTACTGTGGGCTGAATCAAAATACAACTGACATGCAAATTTAAAAAAATTAAGGAAATTTTAATTTTGCTGTCTACCCCCTTCGTTCTAACTTAAGAATCATGTGCAGAAAAGTAACAAACCGAACTGGAAACAAAACCAGGGCCTGCAGTCTCGACATAGATAGCGACCATTTTAACAAACGAAAAAGTTGCAAAGTCCCGAAGATCGGAATGGAACGATATTTGGTAGTCTCGACACTCAAAGTTATCAACTGTCGTTGGTCTGTCGCAACTGAGCTCGGTTGATGTTAACGAGTCGTTTTGCGGCCATTTTGGATAGCCCGTAAAGCAATTTGTTAGCATCATAAACTATGTTTTTTAGGTGTTTGGAAGTAAATATAAACAAAAATTATGGGGAATGTGGGTTCTTGAAAGTGTGTCTGAGTATCTATACTGATGAGGCTTGTAGTCCACTTATTTATGGGTTCCGGGTAATCTACGTGCAAACGAGCGTCGCCAACAAATACTGCATAAGAAGGAGCCTTATATCTTTTTGTAGGGAGTGAATCGTACGATCGCCTCTTATAAATAAATAACAAACAACCACGAATCATGTTTCCAAATTTATTAAATCTCCATGTATCATCATCATCTCACAAATGATCTCCTAATTACACATATTCTTATAATCTAGATGCTGCTTATACAGGGTTATTTGTAAAACACCGGCAACCTCTCAGGTCTATGTTACTAACATCATAATCAACAACTTTTGTTCTATGACTTTTAAAAATTCATCATATTTTAGTGCATCAGATTTTCATACAAAAATCGGCTGCCTGTAAATAGGTCAAGTTCAAGCGCCCCCGCCGCCCTAACCCCGCTCCCCTTGCTATATACTATCGCTTTCTTTTGCTTCGCATAGACTCCGTAACATTTAGAGCGTTCAATTTAAATATTTTTATTTTTTTTTGAAAATCTGATGAACTAAAATGTGATGAATTTTTAAAAGTCACAGAACAAAAGTTGTTGATTATGATGTTAGTAACATAGACCTGAGAGGTTGCCGGTGTTTTACAAATAACCCTGTATATGTTACATTCCTATTCACTTGACATTACGAATGCATTCTGTAGTTCATTACAACAATCAAACTGTATGAAAACTGAATAAATAAAAAGTATTCATCACTTCGTATATAAATAACACACAACGGCAAATCATGTTTTCAACTATTATTAAGTTTCAACAGTTCATCACACACAATCATCTGATTACACACATTATTTGAATCTAAACATTTTACATGGCACATGTTGCATTCATAGCCGCATAACATTTCCACACTTTACTAAAATAGCTTGACAATAATAATTTATCTAAAAATATCCCAAAAACTGAAATTATTTTATTAATACATTGTTATTTTATAATTTAAGCATTACAATCTTAAGTCTAATCTCCTTACTACTTACAAAAGAGCAACATATGCACTACATTATGTGCAGACTATGAAGTAGTTAATACATAAAAATGAAAAATCTGGCAACAATATGGGTGACTTTTCATATTTGGGTACTTCTTTGTCTCCTAAGAAGTAGCCATACTTGTAGCTAACCAACAATATTTTCTACCTCAAATGTAACTACCCATGTAGTTAACGTTGGATCTCAATATGAAAACTAATTGTGAATAAACATCGGTGCCCAAGAAACATTTTTTTTTTGTTTTGCACCTGTTGTTCTAAACTTCTAAATAAAATACCTAAGAAAATTGAAAGACATACCATTAAAAACAACAGGTACAATAATTAAACATAACTTTTTAGTATTTTGCACAAGGTTTCTTAACCGACAAGAACTATTGAAATTTTGTTTTTATTATTTAAATGTACTAAATTTGCTTACTTGAATAGGTAGAAAGTACATAGATTCCTCACAACTGTAACAACTGATATTAGTATATACATTCTTTGCAATTAAATATATCTATTCTATTGAAAAATACATAAATAACACATAACCGCAAAACATGTTTTCAACTTTATTAAATGTCCATTAGCAGAATCATCTAAGTTCACACATTCTTATAATTAAGATACTGTTTACATGAGGCATGGTGCACACCTATTGAAAATCTTCATCAATTGTTTACACTTTCACTATCCACTTAGTTCAAACTGTTTTCTTCCATGTTGTGCCTTCCTTACAGCAGACAATGACTCAGGTACCACAAATGATGCATCTCCAAGCATAGTTCAAGCTGTGGGGCCTTTCAAAGTGTGGACCGCATGTTTCACAATGCCTGTCCTCCGACAGTCTTGATATGGCTATGAGACGGCAAATCTCACGCAAATGAAAATCCTTTGGACTTGTTCATATCTGTACATTCACAGAATAACAGTAGAGGTGTTAACCGAGCTCTTAGGTAAACATTAACCATTTCTTCGAATACAACAACCTCACGGAGTTTTGTGTCTGTACGCAGCTATGATATGATTTATTAAGAAACAATATGAAGAGAAGTCACCGCTTGATTAAAATGGGTTAGCCGAGTAATAATATGCTGTAACTTTGGCTATCTATGAAAATATGTGTAAAATACACTTGAGAAAGAAAATCAATGAAAACAAATACCAAATAGACATGACTTCACAAGTTTGGCATTAGTTTTATAGTGTTGCAAAGATGCAGATTGTAATGACCTCAGATTTTTAACAAGTTATTTTAATCCTGTAAAACAGTTATTGCTACTTAGTAGATTCCATAAAAAAACGAGTATTTGCAAGATATGATTAACAATTCCACTGCACAATTTTCTAGAAAAATGGAATTTTTTATTAATAAATGTTCTCCAATTTTCCGTGAATTCAAGGAGAAATTCTTACGGCCGCTACTATGTCATCGAACATTCGGATCACTAGATAATACCGAAAACACCCCGCTTGCCGTACCGATGCATACGACAAAAGCAAGTCTCTACATCGGAGATACCTCGCAAAATCGTATAAAATGATGTTGAGACACTACCGAAGACTACTATTTATAGTTCGACTTCAATTATTGGCCGCGAGAAATTCTCATTGAATTCTGAAAAAAATTGGAGACCATTGATTAGTAAAAAAATATTTTTTACTACAAACTGTATAGTGACTTTTTAAACCATATCTTGGAAACTGTTTATTAAAGAAACTTAGAAGGAGTGATAAAAAAAAATCTCGGGCCACCATGTTTGTTACGGGTAAAATCCGAAACTACTGAACAGACTCATAACAAACTTCTTAGTTATTTATAATTTGATCCAACCTAAAAGATAGGATAGTTTTTATCTCAAGTATTACTGTCTTTTATATTTGAAAAAAAAATATGTTTATTATACGAAAATAGTTTGTATTTATTGGTTAGTTCTAGGATTTCCTAAAAGATGGTGATGTAAGTAATGTTCACGACATAACAATACTATTTTAATTATTCGTGAATGTTTTTTTTTTATTATAGTGTGTATTGTATTTTAATTGTGCAATTGCGCTTAAATGATACTATTTTCCAAACGATACAGTTTGGAAAATAGTATCATTTAAGCGACAATAGTGTTTATTTATTGGTTAGTTCTTGGAATCACTAATAGATGGCGGTGTAAGTTCGATACAACTCTCTTACATCGTTGTATAATTGTGAAGTGTATTATTTTTTAACTTAATAGACACATTTTTTTGTTTATTAATCTCCATATTACCTCAAAAACGTGTAAGTATTTCATGGTTGTTTTTTTTTTGTATTTAATTTTGATTTTTATTAAAACGATTTCATTGACTTAGTATGGGTGTAAGTATGTAAGTGTGTATGTAACGGAATGTTTGAAAGTGATTTTCATCTCAAAACATCGGAATTATTTAAAATTTACTATAAGATGCTTATTACCCGATGACAATACATTAATTTCATAAATTTGTGCCATTATTCTAGCCAGGATTATCAGGACAGATAAAAAAAATATATATACGCTTTTGTAGCTAGCTGAACTAAAAAATTACAAAGTAAATAATAGTTTTTCGTGTGGTGCCGGACGTAAAGAATAGCATCATCCTATTTCTTTCCGTGAGTGTCGTAAAAGGCGACTATGGGACTTACTAGAAAGTGGCCAAAGCGTTCTCTATGAATCTTACCACCATAATGCGACGATAGCCAACCCGCCTGCCAAGCATGGCGATAATGGCAACACCCCCTGTAAATGCACAGAACCGGTCAAAGTAGTGGTTTTTGGGTGAGGTCTATGTCCAGCACTGGACGTCTTTCGGCAGAAATGATGATGAAGAATAGTTTAAAAAACATGATTAGACTTAATCAAGGTAATGATATCCTTCGACATTAACACTGTGTTGGCGCCACCGTTTCGGGCGACCTAACTTAGCCCCAATATCACGATTTAAGCGACGCACTGTGGGGCGCAGTGCTGCCATCTGCACCGGACCGGACGTTTGAACACGCTGGCGAGTGATTGGCAGTCTGGATCGGCTGACGTCACTTCGGCGGGAGAATACAAAGTCTTTAAAAGACCCTGAGCTCAGGGGACTGGACTTACTGGCTGCTTACGCTTCGCCATAGAAATATTACTATATTGTTTATCATTGCCATATTTGTTTTAATTATTTAACTGATCGTTAATTAAAAGTGATCAAGTCTATTGCCTATTTATTTAGTTATTCTTATTTAAAGTGGTATTGACTTACAACTGTAATTTGAAACCATCGTAAAAACCAATTATTTTTAAAACAGTAACCGTGGGGTTTCTTACCGGTTCTTCTCCATAGGAATCAACAATTTGGAACCGTGCACTTAGTATCCGACATTTCATAAGTGCCCATGTAGGTTAATGTGATTTTTTATTTTTTTTTATTTGATTACAAACTAAGATGAGATAAATGAAATGTTAATTCAAAAAGAGTATATCTGAGTGTTCAATTTCAACATTCCGATACTGTACCTACTTATCACTTTAAATTTTGGCCGATTTTTTTTTTCATGAAATGGTTTTAAGTCGGTGAATTTGATTGTATGAAAATAATGAGTGAAAAATTTGTAGAATCTGTTATTACTACTGGGTCAGCTAGGATTAAAAAAAATTATATGGTCATTACAATCTGCCTCCTTGCAACATTGTAAACAAATAGAGAAAGAAAAAGAAAGAAAAATTGTTTAATCTGCCAAACAAAACGCACATAACAAGATAAAAATTTCAAAAAGGTACATAAAATGCAACGGAGCCAAAAGCCCCGTATTCAAGTCATTAAAAAAATTAAACAGTTAACATAATGCCAAAGTTGTCAAGTGTCAAATAATTATGGAAAAAGTCTTATAATTTGTTGATATAGTAAATTTTGTGGTATTTAACATGATAATTTTTCATTAATAGCCAAGGTTACAGCATATTATTACTCGGCTAACCTATTTTTAATGAAGCGGTGACTTCTCTTCATATTGTTTCTTATTAAATCATATCATAGCTGCGTACAGACACAGAACTCCGAGGGGTTGTTGTATTCGAAGAAATGGTTAATGTTTAGTTAAGAGCTTGGTTAACGCCTCTACTGTTATTCTGTAAATGTACAGATATGAACAAGTTCAAAGGATTTTCATTTGCGTGAGATTTGCCGTCTCATAGCCATATCAAGACTGTCGGAGGACAGGCATTGTGAAACATGCGGTCCACACTTTGAAAGGCCCCACAGCTTGAACTATGCTTGGAGATGCATCATTTGTAGTACCTGAGTCATTGTCTGCTGTAAGGAAGGCACAACATGGAAGAAAACAGTTTGAACTAAGTGGATAGTGAAAGTGTAAACAATTGATAAAGATTTTTCAATAGGTGTGCACCATGCCTCATGTAAACAGTATCTAAATTATAAGAATGTGTGAACTTAGATGATTCTGCTAATGGACATTTAATAAAGTTGAAAACATGATTTGCGGTTATGTGTTATTTATGTATTTTTCAATAGAATAGATATATTTAATTGCAAAGAATGTATGTACTACAATCAGTTGTTACAGTTGTGAGGAATCTATGTACTTTCTACCTATTTAAGTTAGTAAATTTAGTACATTTAAATTAGAAAAACAAAATTTTAATAGTTCTTGTCGGTTAAGAAATCTTGTGCAAAAATATTAAAAAGTTCTATGTTTAATTATTGTACCTGTTGTTTTTAATGTTTGCAATGGTATGTCTTTCAATTTTGGAAGGTGTTTTATTTAAAAGTCTATAACTACAGGCATAAAACAAAAAAATAAAATACAAAATGTTTCTTGAGTACAGATGTTTATTCACAATTAGTTTTGATATTGAGATCCGACGTTAACTATAGTTCTTACCAAACTTCTTGGCCGCCCTGAAGTTGGCTACAATGGCTGGATCGAATGAAAAACAGCACCGATCCGTGCCTTGCGCTTCAGAAAGCCAACTTCAGGGCGGCCTAGAAGTTTGGCGAGAGCTATACATAGGCAGTTACATTTGAGGTACAAAATATTGTTTGTTAGCTTCAAGTATGGCTCCTTGTAGGGAGACAAAGAAGTATCAAAACATGGAAGGCCACCCATATTGTCGCCAGATTTTCGCCAGACTTTTTTATTTATAAACCAGTTTATTGCATTTCTTTATTGTCTGCGCATAATGTAGTGAATATGGTGCTCTTCTGTACGTAGTGGAGATTTAAGATTGCAATGTTTAAATTATAAAGTAACAGTGAGTTTGACTATTGTAATTTATGTCAGGACTCTCATGGCTATCCTTTAGTACCTAATATGCATGATTTCAGTTTTTTTGGATATTTATAATTAAATTATTATTGTCAAGCTATTTTATTAAAGTGTGGAAATGTTATGCGGATAGGAATAACATGTGACATGTAAAGTGTATAAAAGAATGTGTGTAATTATATTATTGTGTGTGATGAACTGTTGAAACTTAATACAGTTGTGTGTGACGAACTGTTGAAACTTTATAGAATAGAGAGAGAATAACTGTTGATATTTAATGGAGATTTAATAAAATTGAAAACATGATTTGCCGTTGTATGTTTTTTATATACAAAATGATAAATACTTTTTATTTATTCAGTTTAACGGTTTGACTACTGTAATTTATGACAAGTCTCTCACGGCTATCCTTTAGTAATAGTGCATGATATCAATTTTTTGGATATGTATATTTAAATTATTATTGTCAAGCTTCTTTATTAAAGTGTGGAAATGTTATGCCGATAGGAATGCAACATGTGCCGTGTAAAGTGTTTAGATTAAAATTATGTGTGTAATCAGATGATTGTGTGTGATGAACTGTTGAAACTTAATAGAGATTTAATAAAGTTGAAAACATTATTTGCCGTTGTGTATTATTTATATAATCATCATCAATCACTAAATATTATATTTTTAGATTAATAATGTCGAGCTACTTTATTAAACTGCAGAATGCATTGGAAATGTCATGTGGATATGAATGCAACATGTCTCATGTAGAAATTCAAGCTAAAACGAACGTGTGTAATTAGGAGATGATTGTCTGTGATGATACTTAACTCTTCATATGCTGTAAACGTGGATCCTCGCCAGACACAATGGTTTTTTAATTGTGTCTGTAATTACTGCATTCAATGGATTAATGGAGATTTAATAAAGTTGGAAACATGATTTGCAGTTGTGTTATTTATATATATGTATATTAAAACTGAACGATCGGCTCCCTTCAAAAAGATACTAAATGTATTTGGCTCCCTCTAATACGATGGTTGTTGGCGACGCTCGTTCGCACGTAGTTTTGTCGGAACCCATAAATATATGGTCTTAAAGCCTCATTAGTACAGTCACATCCTTCGGGTACGCCATTTTGTTAGTTTGCGTTGCTAACGAATCACTTTGCGGGCTTTCAAAAATGGACGCAACACATGCTCGTAAACATTAAGAAAATACGGTAAAGTTCATCGAAATGTCGATGTCAATCAATAACTTTGAGTGTCGAGACTACCAAATATCGTACATTGCTACTAAACCGCACTATGAATACGTTTTGCGCCAACTGACATCGTTTTGTTCAAGTTAATGTATGACATTGGTCCGTATCTCAGATGTCGAGACTTCCATTTTGTCGCTGGCATCGTTACGGCAACCGATGTTTTTCGGTTTTATTTAGCAATCGGTATTTTGCGATAGTGTCGCTTTCTATGTCGAGACTGCAGGCCCAGGTGAATATGGGAATAGAAATGGTAATAATTACTTTTCAGTATCGTAATGCCATTTTGACATTTTGTGACACCAGTTTAATGTTAGGCAGATGCATGGTACGCTCGCATTTCGGGGGTTGTGAGTCCCATCCCATATAAAAGGGGACTATTGTTTTCACTATATTGGCATATATTTGGCAAATCTAGACTTCGGACTGCTATTGGAAAACTTAATAACAGTGCGTCCGATTTAGGAACAACAACAAGTAAACTACTTACTCTACTCCTATTTTGCAAATAAAGTTATATTATTAAGTTATACCTACACCGTGCCATTTAAGTCGTCTTACAACTGCAGCCCACTTACCAATGACTACTACACATCCATAACAAAAAAAATAACATTTGAATAACTAAAAATAAAAATATTATTCATTATGATGACGCATGGCGTGGTTTAAATTTGATATTTTGTCTCATGGAAAATGGAGATGGAATGATCTGGTCGACTCGTGCACTGGGTAGGTATGTTCTGTACCGTCTGATACGTAAACATTATTAACATGTTTCACAGTTCTAATGCATTATTTATTTTTCTTAGTACCTATTATCTTAATTAATGGTAACAATTTTTTAATTACGCCTAGAGGTATATTATGTCGGATACATTGAGTGGACAATCTTTGTAAGACTAAAATGTCACGGTGTATATTATTATTATATTACTTACTGGAAATAATAATAAATTAAGACGAAATTCATCATTATATTAATATCTCAGCCCGGAATCACTCTTTGCCGGGTATAAGCCTCCCCCTGTTCCCGTTCATAAAATTAAAGAGAGGTTGGTATGGCCATGAAACTCCACGCTGGCCAGTGCATCTTGGCTAGTTTTTCGTCATATCATCGTACATCGGGCAGCAGGGGTACGTGCAGGTGAGGTTTGACTTGGGCGCCAAGATATTATACACCATACGCAAGACAAAGTTAATACCTATGTTGATAAAAAGACTAAAACCATTTGTAATAAGAATATACAAAACAATGAACGAATATTTACACGGTTAAATATAAGTGCTAACATATCTAAATGCAGTATAGTTAACCATATTAATAATAACAGTATGTTGGTATTTAGAAAAAAATGATTTAGTTAAGGCCCTCTTGTAGTTGAAGACGTTTCGGCGAACACTGGCCGGTCGTTGCGAGCGCTTGAGCTGCTAGATTTTGTGTATTATTGTTTCGTGGAGACTAAATGATAAGGAAATTATAAAATATTTTCTCAGCATGCCCTAAAAAATAATAAAACCTATCTTTTGGTATAAGTTTTACATGGTTTAATGATGGAATCTCTTCAAGGTAAACGTTTTAAATGGCGATTTAGTGTCAACTTTATGATTATTTTTTATCGAGCCAATTGTTTTAATTCACGTTTCTATCTTCACACAGCGCTTAACAGTATGTTCAATTTTCCTAAATAATTTTTTTTACGGAAATAAGCCTTTTTGCTAGATTTACAGAGGTTTAAAAAAGTTAAAAAGTACTGCAACCTCGCCTTAAGAAGACTGACGTTTTTCCTCTCTCTTACTATTGTGCTGTGCACGACAGGGTCCAAAATGACTACATATAATTTTAAAGTTACCACATAAGTTCACATTGTGGAATACAATTAAACTATTGAGTATTGGGAATACAACCCACGACCTCGCGCTTAGCAGTCGAGCCGGCAGCATCAAGACAACCTAACTGTCATTGCAACACTATACCGGTCTTTCAGTTTCTATAATTATCTTAAATCTCTCCGTTGTGTAATTTCAAAACCTAGCAACTGACATTTTCAAAAAAAGAAAATGATTTTGCATAGTTGACCTGCTAGATATTTTCCAATATATTGTGCTTGTGAACACATTTTTAGGGTTCCTTTGCCAAATGGCAAAAAACGGAACCCTTATAGATTCGTCATGTCTGTCTGTCTGTCTGTCCGTCCGTCACAGCCACTTTTTTTCGAAACTATAAGAGCTATGCTGTTGAAACTTGGTAAATAGATGTATTCTGTGAACCGCATTAAGATTTTCACACAAAAATATAAAAAAAAAAAACAATAAATTTTGGGGTTCCCCATAGTTAGAACTGAAACCGTGAAAACCTACAGGTTTGTACGGGACCCTCGGTGCGCGAGTCCGACTCGCACTTGGCTGGTTTTTTTTTTAGAAATATCAGTTACTAGGTTTTGAAATTGCACAACCGCTCTTTTACCGACATCATTGGATAGGATAGGTTCGGTATATGCTTCGATCAATAATACATTTATACAATTATAATAATACATATACATTAGTAAATTTTTGATCGAAGGGTATATTATGGACGGCTCTTATTGCCACTTAAACGCCTACAAAAAAGTTAAGAGCAATCTGCTTTTTCTAATCAACGAAAGATAATGTTTTGTAGGCGTCTCGGGATTACCTCAATGTCTTTACTGCTTTACCATAATGTGTACTTAGGTGGTATCTATATAATTTAGATCATTAGGGACTCTGTACGGCACAGCAAAGGGATAGGAGAGGGGAAGCCCTGTTTAAGGCCCTCTTGTAGTTGAAGACGTTTCGGCGAACACTGGCCGGTCGTTGCGAGCGCTTGAGCTGCTAGATTTTGTGTATAATTGTTTCGTGGAAACAAAATGATAAGGAAATTATAAAACATTTTCTCAGCATGCCCTAAAAAACAATAAAACCTTTTGGTATGAGTTTTACACGGTTTAATGATGGAATCTCTTCAAGGTACACGTTTTAAATAGCGATTTAGTGTCATCTTTATGATTCTTTTTTATCGAACCAATTGTTTTAATTCACGTTTCTATCTTCACACAGCGCTTAACAGTATGTTCAATTTTCCAAAAATTTTTTTTTACGGAAACTATCCATTTTGCTAGATTTACAGAGGTTTAAAAAAGTTAAAAAGTACTGCAACCTCGCCTTAAGATCATTTAATTGTTATCGTGAGAACGCGTTTTAACTTACATATAATCATAGTCAGGAGATTTTCTAGTTACTGATATTATAGAATAGTACCGCACTACGAGTTATATCTATTGTTATTAATTGTTTATTCCATACAAATTCTAACATCCCCTAAATCATTTGAAAGGTTGTTTTATACGACGAATAATGTTAAACTTATTAGTTTCTGGTGAAATGAGGATGTATCTACTTAATACAGGTATACCTCTGTTCAACCCTTAGTAGACCTATCTACTAAATTCTGTATATAAAATAAAAATTACCTAAGAAAATATCACACATTATTTCCTTAACCACAACTGGGTAGGGCCAGTGACAAGTTTTAAATTTCAAGTTGTCTTACCCCGCACTAATTCGTATACCACTACCACTAACAGCAGGCGTAGCATGACCACCGTAGAAATGGGTTTTGTCTATTCTTGGTAGAATAGAGATAGAATTGTCATGCTACGCCCGCATAAAACGGTACAAATCTTTCTACAATCTTTAATTCTGTCTTTAATCTTTCTACAATCTGTAATTTTATCTATTCTTCCGTCGACAAAACTCATTTCTACGGTGGTCATGCTACGCGTACAAGAATTATTAGAACCAATATCATCACAATAAACAAAGTGGGTTAAATACGTATTATCGAAGCTAACGCAATAAATACCAAAACAAAGTCAATAAAATTTATATGGCCCCCCTTTAAAATAAAAATAAAATAAAATAAATAGTGTTTTATTTCCTTTATTTATATAGGTACCCCTGAAGTATAACCACACCGGAGAAATCGGTGTACCTACATACAAAAAATATATACAATGGAACATAGAACCTCCTCCTTGTAAAAATGAACGATTCGTTGGTAATTTATTGATAAATAATTTATTAAGTCATTTTGTCCTAGCTTGTATAGTTTTCCTTAAAATTGAGGATGTCTAAAACAGGACACATTACAGGTGGGGGGGAGTAAATCATGTATTTTAACTTACATATAACGCACAATACATATATTACTAAGCCTGAACAGCGCAGTATTTTGTTAGCGCTACAGTAAAGGGGCAGTGCGCCAAAGTCGAGTTTAATTTTGTGAATATGGACCATCATCATCATCATCATTTCAGCCGTAAGACGTCCACTGCTGGACTTAGGCCTCCCCCAATTTGGGGGGCTTTGCCATAATCGCCACGCTTGGCAGACGGGGTGGCGATCGCAGTATGATGGTAAAATGCATAGAGAACGCTGCTGCCCATTCTCTAGTAAGACCCTTAGTCGCCTTTTACGACACCCACGGGAAGAAATGGGGTGGTGTTATTCTTTACGTCCGGCACCACACTGTATGGACCATAAATACCTATAACTAAACGTAACTAAATATGGACCATAAATACCTATAACTAAACGGAAATCATTTTAGCACTAGCTTCTAGTCATCATTTTGGACTAATGACTATAAGCACTCGTATTTCATTATTACGATGCCATCAAAAGGATATCATTGTGTTTTAAAAAGAAGTGCGTAAGTTTTGACGCAAGAAAGACGGTTTTTGCATATCAAGAATGATTAAAGTGAAATAGCAAGGGTTTCTGCCTGGTGAACCAGCGATTCTCATGAAGAGGGTCGTGTGTTGGGAACCAAAATCAGTGATATTTGCTTTTGGTTCCCAACAAACTTCTCTCTTCATCGGTATCTTTGCTGTGAAAATCGACACAAACATTATATCTAAAGAAAGGAAAGAAAGAAATCATCAAGAATCATCTGAGGGATGATTTAGACGAAGTATTTTAAACTAGCTCTTAAGTAAGTATAGACAATTTTATTATATGTATAAATGATTTTATTAACCGACTTCAAAAAGGAGGAGGTTCTCAATTCGGATGTTTATATGTTTTTTTTTTTTTATGTATGTTCGGCCATAACTCCGTCATATATAGACGGATTTGCAAAATTCTTTTTTTGTTCGAAAGGGGTTTATTCCGAAATGGTCCCATATAATTTTCATATACTTAGATCTGATGATGAGTTCGGGAGACAGACACCGGTACTCTTTAAAAAATGACAGGAAATCAACGGCGATTTCTGCTATCGCATAAATATGCATTGTTTGTTTGGAATTAGTCCAGGGTGAATACCACAACTAAAAATTTAAAAATAAAAACTTTTTTACAAAAAAAAAAACAACCGACTTCCTTAAAACACTACAAAGTGAAAAATAACTTTAATTTCGGAAGTCGGTGGCAAAAAAACCATAAATACAGATCCTAAGACAGGTTAGTGTTTTAAGGAAGTCGGTTGTTTTTTTTTTTTTCTGTAAGTTGGTTTGTCACTTTTACACGTCAATCATATTTTTTTTTAAACTAGATGATGTCGGTGTTACCTAACTGACTACTCAGAGGAAAGGCTGAAACAAACTCAGAGGTCACAGTCTCTATAATTTCTTAGTGGGTTACTAAGCAATGTTGAAAAAACTCTGATATTATTTTTATGTTGAACATTGACCATGATTGGTCGCATTTTATTTATTGCTGGAAAGTTTTCGGTGTGACTATTAAAGCGAAGTGAAGTGATTGAACTCAACTGTCTAGCTTTTTCCCAACCAAGTTGGGGTCGGCATCCAGTCTAACCGAATACAATTGAGTTTCATGCAGTATTTTACTTAGGGCGACTGCCTATCTGACCTCCACAACCCAGTTACAGGGTCATACGATACCTCTTAGTAAGAGACTTTCGGGCATCTGACGACCCGCAATGACTGTCCATAGAGATCTACGAATGACAATCGGGACCTGCTTTTCGAGGCACGGTTGGGTCTTGGTATGTAAAGATGTTCACCCATAAACGGACCAACCATGGCAAACGTACCTTACTCTGATCCATCAACCTTTGTGGCTATTGTTATTCAGCCATAGGCCCCGCAATAAAGTGATTTTACTAAATCAATACTATTCTTGATACTTTGCTAGTTTGCATCAATACTGTTTTGAATAAGTGGTAGGCAGTCTGGCCAGTGTACTAACTACAATACTAGGTAAATAAATACTAAACATTTAAAATGTTCTTCTAACATCTCTTTACAACAAAAGTTGCTTTTATAAATGTATCTAAATAAATAACATTAGTAAGGAAGACCAGATAGTTTGTCAGCAAACAATATGCTGGGCGAAAAGTTGATTGCTGAGTGAGTGAGTGAGAGGTGCGGCATAATAAGCGGACACCGAAAATATATTTGAAAAGTTTTGGATAAGAGCTCTGTGGTCAGGAATCCACTTTCATATTTCGAAAATGCACAAAACATAACGCCAGGGTCGTTTTATCCAGAGCTGTTGATTCTGAAGTGATCGTGTGCGGTATAATCCATAATGGAATGACTTACAAACATAGGAAATTAACGGAGAAAAGAAAATGTTCTTATATTTTATATTTCTCATCTTTCAGTCGTTCAGCCCATTCTTTCTATATTTTATTTTACAACTCTTGGAGACTAACTTATCACAGTGACCGCTTTAGTCGACGAGTAAAAAAATTCACGGAAGGGTCGTTTTAACTCAATAAGGAAAAAGCTCGGCTTCGGAAATAGCTGAATAGAAAATAAAGACCAAGGAAACTAAATAGAAAATAAAGAACAAGGAAACAAAAAAAAAAGATTGCAACGGTAATATTTGCCGTGGTAATATTGAACATACGTTTCAAAGTCCCACCCAACGCAGTGGGAGTAATGTTTGACAACAAAACCACGCTTTTGCAGTTTTACGCCATCCAGTGCTGAATAACGTTCATCAAAACCATTAATAAAACCGTACCGCTGTGGTACCTTTTGCCGCGCTGGTACGCCATCTGTTAGCGAGCAGTGTAACTTGTGTATGCGAAATTAACCATTTAAGCGGTAGATGGCGCTAAGTGTACGCAT